>CM053585.1:450904985-450971900 GCA_028646515.1 Pseudochirops corinnae | reverse complement strand
TGATATTTTAGATCCAGAAGGCAAAATAGAACTTGAAAGAATTCACTGATCACCTCTTGAAAAAGATCCCCAAAAGAAAACTCCTAGGAATGTTATAGCCAGGTTCCAGAGTACCCAGATCAAGGAGAAAATATTACAGGATGCCAAGAGGAGGCAATTTGAATACCGTGGAAACACAATTAGGATAACCCAGGATCTGGCAGCTTCTACAGTGAGGTGTTGAAGGGCCTAGAATGTGATATTCCAGAGATTAAGAGATCTAGGATTAAAACCAAGAATCACCTACCCAGCAAAACTGAGTATAATGTTCCAGGAGAAAATATGGTCATTCAGTGAGTTGGAGGACTTTTAAACATTCTTGCTGAAAAAACGAGAATTGAAAAGAAAATCTGACACTCAAATACAAGAAGCATGAGAAGATCAATAACTTGATCTTATTACCAAAACTCAGTTGGTGGATTTCTGGTATTTGACATCACAAACCAGAGATCTTTTGAACGTGTGCAAGATTGGTTAGAAGAGGCCAAAATGTACATGCAGCCATTTCGGATTGTATTTCTATTAGTGGGACATAAATGTGATCTTGTGTCACAGCGTCAAGTTTCAAGGAAGAGGCTGAAAAAATGTCAGCTGTCTGTGGTATGAAGTATATAGAAACCTCAGCAAATGATGCTACAAATGTTGAAGAATCTTTCACAATGCTGACAAGAGATATATGTGAACTTATTAAAAAAGGAGAAATTTGCATTGAAGATAGTGGGGAAGGGGTTAAAAGTGTCTTTGTTCCAAATATTGTTCATTCTTTGGAAGAAGCAGTAAAGCCTATGAAACAATGTCTTTGCTGAATTCATAAACAGCTCCAAAATGGATATGAGCAGATCAGGTATTTGTTTTAGGACAAATACCAACATTAAGAGCAAAGTGATAATTATGGAAGCATAAAAATCTTTGATTTGCCTGGATCACTAATCATTGTTTTTGCATCCTTTTATAAGATATTTAATTTAAAATATTAAGGCAGTAATATAGTAATAGTTAAAGCAGAAAATAAATTATTTTGAAGACATTGATATTTGTAAACAAAAGTGCAATATTTACTTAGCAAGTTAACATATCAAAGATTTTGACTAAAACTAAAACAGAAGTCTTTTCAAGGGACCAGATTTTTCATGCATTCCTATGTTTTAACAAGTATTGAATGTGAAGAAATTATATATTATATTAATATTATTTTCCTTTATGGGTTTACTGATTCTGAAATATAGTTTTTATGTTTTAGAAAGGAATTGAAGAATTATTCATAAGTAAATATTTTGATATGATTATAATAATATATTTTAAAGTTCCCCACACTCATGAAATCATAGATCTACCTGGAAATTACAAAGAGAGGAAATTCAATTGATCCAATCAGTTTGTCTTCTGAGTGGTCAGTATAAGCAGATCTGAGAAGTAGTGTGTCAGAATGGCTGGAGAGCAAGCCTGGGAGTCAGGAGAACTTAAGAGTCAAGTCTTGTCTCTGACGTATACTAGCTATGTGATTCTGAGCAAGTAATTTAATTTCTTAATGTACTCAGTAACTGTTCTACAACTAAAAACTGCAGAGAAAGTACCAATCTGCATTGGGAGAGGAAGTTCTTTACTAGGAACTATGTGGACTGGTGAAATACAAATTAAAACAAAAAGAAATGAAATATAAAATATTTTGGTCATAAGTTCTAGTTGAGTGAGCTTAAAAACGCTTAAAAAATATTTATTATTAGATCTGTTTCTTCAACAAGGATGTAGAAAGGGGTATTCTAATAAAATAGCATATCAATGTTGTGAACTAATTTGTAGAAAAGGAAGCTGTTTAAAACATTTGACATTCAAACTTTTCAATATTATTAGTGAAAGTCAGAGGAATTTTGATCTGCATATGCATGTATATGTGTATGTGTACACACACACACACACACACACACACAGAACAGTTACTTAGTTGTCTTCTTGTAGCTCATTTCCAAGTGCATTTTAATCATAATTAGAATTTTTTTACTTTACTGCATTTTTACAACCATTTCTACAGCTAACTAGAAAGCAGTGACAAGTAAAAATTATTTCTTCTATCAATCCTAATTGCATTATTGTTAAATCACAAATTATTTTTATGTATTAAGTACGTGTGTGCATATCATAAAAAAAGTTGAGAATAAAAAAACCCAGCTTTTTCTTTATCTATTGATACAATCATGTGATTTTTGTTACTTTTGTTATTGATATAATAAATTATGTTAATAATTTTCTTTATGTTAGACCATCCCTGCATTCCTGGTATCCCACTTGATCATAAGGTGTTGTCTTTGTGACATATTGTTTGTTAGTCTCCTAGTTACTATTTATTTAGGATTTTTGTATCAATATTCATTAAAGAAATTAGTCTATAGCTTTTTGGTTTTGCTCTTCCTGGTTTTGATATTAGCACAATATTTGTTTCATAAAATGAGTTTGATAAGAGTCCTTTGCCTATTATTATAAATTATTTAATATTGGAATTATTTGATTTCTAAATGTTTGAAAGAGTTCAGTTGTAAATTCATCTGGTTCTGATGCTTTTTTCTTAGAAAGCTCATTTATGGCTTGTCCAATTTTTTTCTAAAATAGGTTTATTTTCATTTTCACCCTTTTCATTTTAATACTAATTTTTTGTTTTCTTCTCTATTTAATCATATTAACCAATTGTTCATCTAGTTTATTAGTTTTTTCATAAAATCAACTCCTGGTTTTATTAATTCAATGGTTTTCTTACATTCAATTTCATCATTCACCTTTAATTTTCAGGATTTTGAATTTGGTGTTTAATTGGGGATTTTTAATTTGTTCTTTTTCTAGTTTTTTTAAATTACAGATCCAATTTATTAATCTGCTCTTTCTCTATTTTATTGATATAAGCATTTAGAGATATAATTTAGAAGCTAAATAATTATCAATGGCAGCTTGGTGGTGCCAGGCCAGGCCTGGAATCAGGAAGACTCATCTCCCTGACTTCAAATTGGCCTCAGACATTTAATAGCTGTGTGACCCATGGGCAAGTCACTTAAACCCCATTTGCCTTAGTTTCCTCATCTCTAAAATAAGCTAGAGAAGGAAATGGCAAACCATTCCAGTGTCTTTGCCAAGAAAACCTAACTGGGGTCACAAAGAGTTGGACATGACTGAAACCATTGAAAAACAACAACATAATTATTGGGAAACAGTTAATATCGCTTGGCCAGACATCTTCTAGGAATTCTCCTATATTAAAAGTGTAACAGACATTACTTAGTAAGAAGAAAATGGGAGGAAACTGAGAAGATGGTGATGGCAGGAAACTAATGGCTCTCCCAAATTCCCTTACAAATATTTTAAAATAATGCCTGAAAAGAAATTTTAGAAAAGCAGAAATAATTAAAAGTCAGGGTAAATCAATCATCCAACTTAAGACAACTTGGGAGAACATTAGGAGAGATCTGCTCTCCCAGGCTGGTGGTCTAGCCTGACTGAAGTAGAAAATATCTCCTGACAGCTACCACCAATTTAACAAACAGCAAGCCCTGGAGGCAGCTGTGTCTGCAGCAGCCTCAGTTTTGGAAGGTTACATCCCATGAACATTGATTTGGTGATTAGGGGAATATCATGGGGACCCTCTGCTAGTGCTGGACACTGGACCCAGGTATGCTGACCAGAGAGGGTCTTAGACTGTGACTGTAAGGAAGGAGGATTACGCACACTCTGGAAAATGTGGTCACAGATGGACAGAGCTTCCTGGTTATGGTCACTCTCAGGAGGACGAGTCCCTGGTTTCAGTTCTAAGGCAGAGGGGCAAGTGAATGCTTGCCACCACCTGAAGGACTCCAGGGAGCAAGAAAGTGTGCAGTGATGGGGCTGGGAGCTCAGGTCACAATTTAAGGGGAGAGAAGAATACCTGAGGTCACTTATAGACCAAGGTGTGAGCCAGAGGAGCAGTGACCACATCCTGTCTTGGATTATAGAACAATGGAAAAATAAAAAAAACCAAAGACCCTCAAATAAAACTCAGAAAACAACAGCATAAACAACTGAAAGCCTGAGACATTATCCCCCATGCCCAGAAGCAGAGCCCAACTCTAACACAAAGCTAACAAACAAGAAACAGGCTGCTTTAAAAAAAATGAATAAGCAACAGAGAAAGAAGTCAACCACAGATGGTTACTATGGTGATAGAGATCAGAGTTCAAACTCAGAAGAAGATAAAACAGCATCTTGTAAAGCTTCAAAGAAAAATGTAAAATGGTCATAAACCCAAAAAAGATTTCTTGGGAGAGTTTAAAAAGGACTTTAAAAATCAAATACGAGAGGTTGAGGAAAAATTGGGGGAAAACAATAATAATGCAAAAAAGCAAGAAAATTATAAAAAGAAAGCCAACCATCTAGAAGAGACCTAAAAACTTACTGAAGTTTTAAATTAAATCCTTAAAAATTAGAATTGAGCAAGGGGAAGGAAGTCAATGACTTCATAAGACATCAAGAAATAATTTTTTAAAACTTAAAGAAAAAATGGGGAGAATATGAAATATGTCATTAGAAAAACAACCGACCTGGAAAACAGATACAGGATAGATAATAGAAGAACTATTAGACTACCTGAATGTTATAATTTTAAAAAGTCTAGACATTATAATTCAAGAAATTCTTAAGGAAAATTGCCCTGAAGTTACAGAATTAGAAGTTAAAACAGAAATTGAAAAAAATCCACCAATTACTGTCTGAAAGAGATCCCAAAATGGAAACTTATAGGAACATTATAGCTAAGCCTCAAAGCTCCCAGGTCAAAGAGAAAATATTATAAGCAACTAGAAAGAAATAATTTAAGTACTGTGGAGCCACAATCAATACAACACAAGATTTAGCAGTTTCTAAATTTTGAAATTGCCACAAATCTGGAAATTTTAATCACAAAAAGAAAATAACTTACTGTCTTAGATTTTCAATCATCTTTTCCATTGCTTCTTCCCAACAGTATGCCTTAACAGACTGTATATTGTCAATCATTTCTGAAGTTATCACAAGTCTTTCATTTATCTTTCCTGCCCTCTTTTCTCTGAAAAAAATGTAATAAAATTAAATCAGTTCAAATTCAGGATATCCTTACTGATATAGTCTAATATCTGTTAGACAAAATGATTCCAAAGAGCCCTTCCAACATTGATATTCTATTGTTCTCTGGTCAAAATAATTCACATTGTTTAGTCAGCATTGTTCACATCAGCTAGAGGAATCAAAGACTTTAAAATTAAAAGGATAGAATTCAGCAGCAAATATTCTTGGGGAAAAAAAAAGATACCAAATGACTTGTATTTTGCTCGACCCATATGATTATCATTATCAACAATAACAATTCCATGTTATACTTCAGTATTTGTGAAATAATTGGTATAGACATTTATGCATCTTTCTCCCATACATCAAAGCAGATTACTACCCTTTTATGAGGCAGTAGATACTTTTTTTTTTGAGTTGCTAAGGCAATTTGATCATAAATGCAAAAATCCCACATAAATTTTGCATTGTTATTGGATCACAATGCAAATCAATGCTGAATTAAGTTACTGATAATAGTAATCCTACATAACATAATAGGGATAATATAATATTTGAATATTATAATAATCTGCATTTGAAGGAACAGAAAAAAAACTAGAGAGACTAGGAAAAGTCCCTGGAATGCAATTTGAAAAGCCAGATTCTCTACATTATGTGCATGTAATTGATGTTTCTCATATGCACTTTCTAATCTATAAAATCTATATTAATTTTTATCAATTTTCCTAGAGCTATTTCAATATATTAACAAATATAAAATGCTACATAACCATAAAAAGTGATGTTGACATCCTTAAAATAATTCCTACTTAGTGAGACTGTAGGTCAGATAGCAACATAAAACAGGCCTAATAGTATGTCAGGGTACTTTTCACAAACACTATAAAGAAGAAAATTTGAGGGAAAGCAAAAGCTTTATTACCTGTACTTCATCATCATTTGTCCTAACCAGGCTTGGAATAGAGCAAGTACTATTAGGAAAGCAAGTCCACAAAATGCTGAGGCTTGTAGCAATTCCCAAAGAAGTCCCATCAGGAGCACCACTTGTAAAGGGACAATCCAGACAAAATGTGCCAGGGCCAGACCCTAAAAAATTCACAGTTAAAAAAAAGGAAAGCCAAAAGAAGACTTGGAAGTTATGTCCCACAAAAGCATATCAAAAAGAGAGCACAGTAATATAATTTAAAACTTCAAGGATCTGAGTACATTGCAGTCTAATTGTTAATTACATTGAGAACATAACAAGATATACACAAATTCTACACCCACATTTCAGTCAGTTTCATTCCCCACACCTTACAGTACTTCCATTGGAAAATGTTGCACTCAGTTAAGCTTAGAAGTTGATAACTTTGAATACTTAGTATGTCAAAAATTTATTTTAAAAAGTATACTGATGATTTTATTTTAAAAAAAGGCAAATCTACCAGCAGCTATGGCACAGGGGTATGATAGATCTCCAC
Organism: Pseudochirops corinnae; assembly: GCA_028646515.1. Classification (NCBI taxonomy): domain Eukaryota; kingdom Metazoa; phylum Chordata; class Mammalia; order Diprotodontia; family Pseudocheiridae; genus Pseudochirops; species Pseudochirops corinnae. Next base: position 450,965,337 of record CM053585.1, on the reverse strand, counting down.
ATCCTTAGAATCATGTGTTTGTTTATGGCCATAGTTAATTGTTATACAGACCGATGCATCCCTTAACGGAGGGGTCTAAATCAAAAATACTTAGGGTATGATAGGCAGCCAAAGACTGGAATTAGGAAGGGAAGACAGAGCTGATAACTAAATAAATTTTGCTTAGTAGGAAACCATGTTCTCATGCTGAAGTTTCTTCTGAGTTCCATAATATCACAGACTCCAAGTTAACCCCATTCTGAATCACTAATTAATTCAACCAAAGGAAATAGGGCTGAGTGGGACAGAGATCAGAATTTCATAATAATCAGAGTTGAACCACACATTGCTGTTATCTGACTCAGAAAGCTCTAAGCTATGAGTTTTGTGAAGATGTGTAGTTGTTTACATTAATTCTTTGATATGGCATGCACAAAAGATTAAATGCTCTGCTACATACTTCATCAAACTTGTTCAGATTGTTGGAAAGAAGACTGATAAGCTGTCCGGTGCTTATTTTATCTAGAACACGGCTTGACAATTTTAAGGTCTGAAGAGAAAAAAGGAAAAGAATTGGCTGTAAAGTATCATCAAACATAGTACCATAACATTACTAGGAATATCTAGTAACATTATAAAACAGGTGTTATGCTGAACATACTATCTTTGCTTACTAAACACACAGAAATTATTTTAATTACTTAACTTCTCTTTTCCATTTACATGACTGTAAATTGTTAGCTAGGTTTCGATCTTCTGAAAGCTGCACAGTAACTAAATTCTTTCCCTCCTCCATTTGCTCAAATTTCCAAACCACATTACATGAATGACAATTTAAAAATATCTATATGTAATTATGTGTATATAATATTTTTATAAATATATAGCAAAATTGATGGATATTCTTAATTAGAATTTTGTATTAATATTTTTCATTGTATAACCATTCATCTGATACAATTATTAAAACTTCATTATAAATGAATCATTAATATTTTAAATGCTTAATATATTAAGACATAATATTAATTAATTAGTGATTGGTATTTTAAAAGAAAAAATGTTGTGAGTGTCATGCTAGTTGTGAGTGATCCAAAAGCAAAAGCAAAACAAACAGGCCTACCCTCCAGGAGGTTACATTTGGTAAAGCCTAAATGATGCAAGGCTATTCATAAAATGTCAAAAAACCTACAGGAAGGGCTCTAGCATGGAGTTATATGAGAACGTGAACGAGATTCCAAGAGGATAAGAAGCTAATAATTCACAACCTGCATCAATGAAGAGAACATATTAAGGATATACTATATTAAGGGCAGCTAGGTGGCACAGTGGATAGAGCATGGGCCCTGGAGTCAGGAGGACCTGTGTTCAAATTTGACCTCAAACACTTACTAGCCATATGACCCTGGGCAAGTCACTTAACCCTGTTTACCTTAATTTCTCATCTGTAAAATGAACTGGCAAAGGAAATGGCAAACCACTCCAGTATCTTTGCCAAGAAAACCCCAAATGAGGTCAAAGACTTAGACACTACTGAAACAACTCAGCAACAAGATATATTGAAATCCTATGGCATAAAAATTCACAGACTCTGATCTATTCTAGATAATTCAATTATAATTTCTCATTTAATAATATTGGTTAAAAATGTCTATTACTATGTTAAATTAAATCATAAATGCCATCATCAATAGCACATTGCTATCAAAACCTAAGCAATGGTATGTGTTTGTGTATATACAAAAACACACACACACACACACACACACACACACACACATATATATATATCTACCTGTGTGTATAATAAAATAATATAATAATTATGTATGATTATGTATTATTATTTCATTTGATCCTCACAAATGCCCTGTGAGATAGGAGAACAGTGTTCTTAAGAAGAACAAAGGCTTTTTGAGGGGAAGGACCATATCTTATACTTCCTTGTATCACACATCCCAACACAGTGCCTCACATATAGAAAGCATTCAATACATATACTTTGATTTGATTTATCCTTCCACTTGGCAAAATCTTTTCATAAGGATCTAATTAAAGGAGTTAGCACTTGTTTTTGTTTTGTTTTGTTTTGTTTCATTACTATCTATGACTGGTAGTTAAATTAAATTTAAGATGTTGTCAGATTGCAGAACTTATAATACAGAACAACTTGCTCTATCATAGATGCTGGAATGGAATTGAGAAGACAAGACTGGAGCTGGGAGTGGTGAGTGGCTTGGTGCCATATGGGTAAAAACTGGCCAGGCATGGGAAAGGGTGAGGTAAAGGGTAGGTCTAACTTACAGTCAAATGAAGTGCCTAAACTATTGCCATGCATGCTTATTATATTATTTTGATGATGATAACTATGGATGCCATGAGGGTGAGGCTGAAGAGATAAAATAATCTGGCAAGGACCCATGGGAAAAAGGATGATGAAGTGTAACTACTACTTATGGATGTGTTTATAAATCAGTGTCTTCTTTATGATATTTTTCTTTCTGATGTCCATATTGTACAGACTCTAAACTCCAGAAAATTATGCATAAATTCTTCTCACAAGAAGACTGTGTTTAGATCAATTTTTAAATTGAGGATTACTTCATTGGTATTTTCTAATGCTTCTTAAATTAGGAAAATACATTTTTAGTGATTTGACTAAGATAGAGAATGTGTTCTCTTCCTCTTCCCACTACAAAGTTTCACCTAATAATAAAGGATGAGTACTATGATTTTAGAACAGAGGAGATCTAGTTTTTGTATCATGAAATTGTTATGAGGATCTTCTTTGATGTTGAACTGCAGGTTATTTATTTTTATTAGGTCAACTATACAAAGTTGCAATTTTCAAAAAGGAATGGTAAAGAAATTACCAAACACCTCTACTGCAATACCTTTCTATTCCTACTTGGCAGGATTAGGAAGCCAGACATTGTGCTGTCAGGACTGGTCCTAGCTTATGTCATTATAATAGATCTAAACACTGTTTGGACAATAACATGTCTTAAGCTAAATCCACTTACAGTGCTTTTGGCAAAATTAGGCCCTTTTTTGAATGCTTGCCATTATAAACAGAGGTAGGATAGATTGAATGAGCACGTATTTAGTGCTAGCATGTAATACATATACTAATACAAATAATGAGATTTTCAGGGTTCATAGGAATATAAAATCAACTCCATCTAAGGCTGTACTTTTCTATTACAACATGCTAGGACTGTAGGTTTTCCTGCTATTGTTTATAATAATTTATTTTTTTAGAATTTAAAACATAATATTTCACTTTTTCTTTAAGCTTACGTCCAGTCACTTTAATGGGAAATAAAAAATACTGAAAAAATGGGCTGTGTGGCAGCCTTCATTCACTTAGCAATGAAGTTTATAGCCTTAAGATCTGAAAAGGAATACAGTATAGTAGGAAGAATGTTGCATCTGAAGTCAGGAGATAGGGGTTCAAGTCCCATTTTATTACCTCTGTGACACTGGGCAAGTCATTTCTCTCTTTGGATATCAGTTTCTTCATCTATAACATAAGGGGATGATAGTAGATGTTCTCTAAGATAATTTCTAGCTTGGAAGACTACAATGTGCTACAGCAAAGTTAATTATGTGAGAAAAATGTAAAATATGACTTATTTTGATATTGATGTTTAATGACATCAGCAACCCAATACTAGCGCTTCTGGCAGTGGTTCAGCTCAATTCAATTCAATCAGCACAGATGGGGCACCTATTATGTACCAGGCATGATGCTACCTGCTGGGAATACAAGGACAAAAAATGAAAAAGTCTCTGCCCTGCAGGTACTTGCAGTCTCCTGGATAATAATATGTCTAAAGGAAGAGCAAGATATGAGGAAGAAGGCCAGGAAAAGAAGAGGAGGAATGGGTTAATTTTAAATAATTCTCTAAAGCTCATTTTAAAAATTCAGACCTTTGTGATTTCTATCTGATTGTGAATTCATAGCATCTAAAAAAGGTTTCATACTAGCAGGATTCATTCATAACATATACCAAAGTGGATCTAACTATTCTGCCATGTAGTGGTAATTAATTTAAATTTGAACACCCCTTTTTGTTATGTCAAGTAAGCAGATACTTAGCCATTAGTAACTAATCAAACCTCTGTGAAAGAAACAAGAAGTGTGAACTCTGCCTCCTGTTGCTGACAGAACAGGAAGGGGTTGGCTGAAACAGGAAGCCAATGTGTGTGTGTGTGTGTGTGTGTGTGTGTGTGTGTGTGCGTGCACACGCGTGCATGTGTGTATAAGAAAAGCCCCAGAAAAAGGCAGAATTTTCTCCTGACAGGCTCCTGGTGAAAGAATCCTGGAGACTGAAGCCAGCTGAGAGAAAGAGAGAGAGAGAGAAAGAGAGAGTTTCTCTCAGCAGTATCTGGAAGATGGGCTGCTATAGCTGACTGAGAACTGAGTTGGAGTTTTTTTTTGAGACCAGAATCTGGTGAAGGCTGAAGTTGCTGCCTTGAGGACTGCCTGGAAGGCCAAAGTCACCTAGAAGGCTGAGATTTCTTGTGGGTTCCAGGGCCAGTCAAACTGTTGGAGGATTGAGGAAGCATGACCAGGATGCTAAGACATTGTTTGTTTGTAGCTTGGTTGATCCTTGAATTCCAGGTAACAGAAATTGTGAAGGTTTTAAGATGTGCTGGACCCTGTGAACTTCAGTGTATAGCAGGAACTTCCCAGAGGGCTGGACAAGGACCTGGGATCTGTCTGCCTCTGAATTGAGGTGACTGTTTGGTGGATTCATGTAGCTGGGACCATGGAAGGGGATCTGGGGAATCTGAGAGACCACCTCGAGTCAAGATGAAGAAAAGGCCTCTCCTTGGATATTGAATGCTGTGATGAAATTGAAGTTTACTAGACACCTAGGGTGGAGGGTTTATGTGTTTTCTAATGATTGTATTTAGTGATTAGCCATACTTAGCAATTGATTGTTAAATAAGTAACTGATTAAGTTAGCCTAGTTGTCCCATGAATGGAAGACTGACTTGTATTCTGAAATGATTGAATGACTAAGTAAGGAGGCAAACCTCCTTAGGGATATCAGATGATTGTTCTTTTGTTCTTTGTTCTAAATACTGTGACCACTTTGGTGAAAACTCTGTGGCCATTTTAATGATAAGCTATTGTGAACACTATATTGTGATTTTCTGTGATAAGATGTAATATTGTGAATACTGTATCTTGATTTGTTGTGAATGTTTTCCTTTGATTTGTTCTTGAATAAATAGAGTGTTCACTATACTGTGTAATCAAAACCTTAAAAGCTATGCATGGCATTACATGCCATCATGTAGTTTAAAAAAAGACATTTGAGTTAATTACCTTTTTGTAAATCAGGCTAAAGAGGGCTATTCTCATCTGCATTCCCATATGATGAAGGCCAAAGATGGCAGGGTGTAGAAGCAGGGTCCTCACTATAAAGAGAAGGCATAGACCTATGCCTAGATAAATTGCAATGGATCGTTCTGCTTTGTTGTCAGGATCATAGGAGGCTATGATTCTTCCTAGTAAGAGAGGCTGCACTGCTTTGGTTACTTCCTGCAGAGGGAGAAAAAAAAAGCCACAAAAAGTAAATGGCAGTTATCTTGTTTGTAATAATACAAAGAGTCTTATAATATTAATCCAAAAAGTTTCATATTGTAGGGAGAACTTAAGATGAGATTGGACAGAAATCCACATCTGCAATGTGCCTTACTGCATATTCTCAGTGATAACACATATTTATCTTATGAGAATAGATTTTATTTCTAGAAACCTCTCCTCCTTTTAGAGACAAGCTGAATGAAAAGAGAAAATAAACAAAATGAGTGATAAAATTTTGTTTGTTTTTGTTTTAAAGCATGACAACAAAATGATGATATGGATTTTCTGGGATGGCTGCTAAACTGGCCTTGAAAGCAAAGCTAAGAGCAAAGCTCCCAAAAATGTTTTGAGCAATGGCAACATCACTGGAGAGAATCTAGAGCAGGGGTTTTTTGTGTGTGTCATGGACTGATTTGGCAGTCTGTTAAAGTCAACTCTTTCAATAATGTTTGTTGTTGTTGTTTTTTAATTAGAAGGAAGGTTCAATTTTGGTTACTGAAAATAAAAACATCATTTTTTCCCACTCAAGTTCATAGACCCCTTGCAAGCTATATATGAACTCCTTGGGGATCTGTGAACACCAGGTTAAGAAACTGATTTAGTTTCTCACTGGGGCTGCTTTAAAGAATATGCTCTCATTTGTCTAAGTTCTTTTTTTATCTTTTGAAAATTTTTTGTTGTTCCAGTCTTATCTGACTATTCATGACCCCATCTGGGATTTTGACAAATATAGTGGAGTGGTTTGATACTTCCTTTTCCAGCTCATTTTACAGATGAGGAAACTGAGGCAAACAGGGTTTAAATGATTTCCCCAGGGTCACACAGCTATTAAGTATCTGAGACCAGATTTGAATTCAGAAAGATGAATCTTACTGATTTCTGGTCTGGCACTCTATCCACTGCATCACCACTATTGAAAAAATCCAGAGGAATTTTTAAATTTTTATCTTATAGTTCTGCCTTCTTATCTAATGCAGCTAGTTATTTGGCAGGGAACAGATGAAGGAGAGAAGTATCCTAGATTTTTTTCATATTAAAAACATAGGCATGGTCCCAAATATCCCCAACATATACTTGCAGTACTTGAGCTTGTGATTAAATACATTGTTATTTCTCCCCTAAATGTCACTGTAATGTCTGGGTAATTTTATTTCTCCTGTAGCTTACTGAAAACTAAGGATGGGTCTAAAATAGGATTGAAGAAAGAGTAAGAGGGGTGTTAAATGGGAAAGGAAACTCAATTTAAAAAATAAAACATTTAAAATAAGAATCTCTCAACGCAAATTTTTGTTCTCAACCTCAGACACTGTGCAGTCTAACTCTCATCTCCATTATTCATTTCTTTTTTTTCTATGTGAGTATGAGCAAGTCACCAACTCTGGACATCGGTTTCCTCATCTGGAAAATGAAGGAGTTGTACTAGGTGACCTATAAATCTCTTTCAATTCCAAACCTATGTTCCAATGGTCTTCACCTATGATGGAATGCTTCTTCATATATTTATTTCTCTACATAATATATGCATCTTTTCCATATAACTCTCAAACACAGGCCAGCTCTCAGTTCATCCCAAGTCTAATTAAGCCAAAACATATAAAAGCTTGGAAACATTTTATAATCACTCTTTGAAGAAGCAACTTACCTTCTGTGTTTTAAGATTTTTTAAACAAAAGAACTCAATCTACCTCATGCTTTATAAAAGCATAGCACTTTAAAGAAATATAAGAAAAAATAATAATATCACATCATTTAGATTTGGAAAAGGCTAATGTTTAGTTGATCGAACGCTAATTTTACAGGTGAGAAACTGGGTCTATTTGCTCAAAGTCAAACTGATAGTAAGGAGAATAAGTGAGCATTCAGGTCTTCTAACTTCCAACCCTTCTGTACTCTGTATACTATAATAAAGCCTCACATTTTCATTTTTAAAGTAATAGTGATCACTGTTTCTGTTTGCACAGGGTTTTAGAGTTTACAAAACTTTTCTCCTGTTTGACAGATGATGAAACTGAGGCTCGTATAACTTATGTGGCTAATCAGCCAGTTAGTAGTAGAGTCATTATTTAAATCCACAGATTTCTTATTCTATACCTGATGCTTTTTTTTTATTACATCATGACACTTTTTAAGAAAAAAATTACACAAACCTAACTCTGAAAGAAACATTTTTTTCCTCTGATGCAAGAAACCAACAATCTAATAAATGTAGAAAGCTTATACATATGTAGTGGAGGTTGATCAGAAGACCCCTGGGGAACTGAGTCCCCTCAACTCCCTTCACAAAATGAGAAACAAATATTCTTTGTCAGAAAAGAAAATTTCTGGTGGAACTGAATATTTTCATCCTGGCTCAGCACTGAAGGGCAGGTGCTTTGGTATGCATGGCATCTCCTGATTGATCTCCCTGTGTCTCCATGCCTAGAAGTTGTGTTGAAGATGCCTGTTGACTAAGTTAGGTAGAATTTCCCCACCTTGTTAAATTGAAAAAATAGGGTGGAAATGACTACACCTACTCTCTTTGAGGCCAGTCTCTCTGGGAATATGTCCAGAGCATTCTCTACCTTAGATTTAAGTTACACAGAGAACTGGTGGAATCATTTCTACCTTTATTATAAATCATCAAGGAGGGAAGTTTCTCTTGACCCATGAGTCAGTCATCAACACAGTACCCAGGTAGGGGAACATATAAGGACCAATGAAGAGTTGCTATACATCTCAAAGCACTTGCTTATCAGTCAGTGCTGGACCAATGTGAAAGTCCACCTCCAGGAGAACTTCACATTTCTCACAAAGTTCCATGCCTTGTAATTTCACCGTCCAGATTGAAGGATTGATTAAAGATTCCCAGATCAATTCTGTACTATATACATGCATAATAAGCTGATAATTCATAGGTGATTATACACAATAAAAATCATTTGTGTAATGTCACTCAACCTCTCATTTTTTTCAATAATTAAATAACTCATGGAGACAGGGGCTATAATGACAGAGTATATATGTATATATACATTATCATATATATTCTCTTTTAGATAGATAGATAGATAGATAGATAGATAGATAGATAGATAGATAGACAGACAGCTGACCTGGGTTCAAATCCTACCTTTGACAGATACTAGCTATGTGACCCTAGGCAAATCACCTAGTCTCTCAGTGCCTGAGACAGTTCTCTAAGGAAACAATTTTCAGAGAAGGATAGAAGAAAGGAAGGAAGGAAGGTAGGAAGGAAGGAAGGAAGGAAGGAAGGAAGGAAGGAAGGAAGGAAGAAAGGAAAGACTGATTTATGAAGAAACTACCTGCCACACACTATGCTAAGCACCTTACAAATATTATCTATATTGGTAGAAGAACTTTCATCATCTGAGAGTTCCATATACCACTGAAATCATAGGTCTAATTCCTATCCTGTATATTTATTGAATTTGTGAACCAGAAGCTACTTAACTCTTTTTTATCCCTTATATTGATTTTTAATCAGTCTATCCCTATTATAAAGATACAATTTTATTATATAAAGATACAATTTTTATTTATTTTATTAAAGGAGTGTTGATTTTGTTTTCCCAGTGATGATTGGTCTGCACTGATATTTGCACAATCTCCTCCACCTCATAACAGATCAGATATCTTTTCCATTCTCATGTAATGCCAGTCAACAAAAGTTCATGTGTTGTGACTGTCACTAGAAGAGTCAATCATTTATTTCACTACTAGTGCTGAAAAAATAAATGCTCACTCTTTTTGAGTCCTCATTTCTCTCTCAACAATGTTATAATAGAGATATTACTTGATGTAGATAAGGCCAAAAGATACAAAACTTTGATAAAGCCAAGGTCAAAACTATATTTTGCTTGAAAGTATGTAAATAGTTCTATGGGTTGGATGTTTCCTATCTATTCAATGCCAAAAAGAGCAGTCTGAGGAAAAGAATCATACCATGTCAGCTAAGACTTTTACCATTAAGAATTACGCTTTACCTTATAGTTTTCTTCCTAATAAGTAACTTGGACAAAACTCTCTGCCATTGCTTCCACACTCTAGCTTTATTTTTCCAACCTTTGACCCCTACTCCAATAAACCTTTTAAGTGAATTTGTTTGTAGTTTCATACAAGGAAAGAAAATATCAGCTTCTGAATGGGACACCTGTTTTATGTACCAGCATTACTAGATTAGTTCTAATTTTGAACCAATGCATACTATAAAACTCATGGCCTTTAAACAGTAATAGACTTTTGACAAAGACAATGATAATATCACTAGAAAAGAGGACGTGTTTAAAGGAGAAAAATCTGGATTATTTTTGGTAATGACAACTCTGATAAGGTGACCATCTGCAAACAGTAAATAGACTCTCATAAACTTCTCAAAAACTGTAAAGCAGTTGACAGTTCAAGGACAAAAGCAATACTGTTCAAACAGTGTGTGGGGTTCTCTTTTTTTTTTAACTGAATCTTTTAAGCTCTATCTTCTCTCTTGTTTACTAAGTAAATCACTTATGCACAGCACTTAGATTTCCCATTTGGAGTCTTTCATTTAAATATTTACAGAAGTCATAGTCTGACTAAGGGAAAATCAATTTTTGATATTTGGTTATTTGAGAAAACTCACAACCAGAATTTTTCTATATGAAGATTTTTATATGGAGATTTTTCATATCTATGCGTCCATGCCCCATTGTTGGATTTGTTTCCAAAGTCACAGGAAGATTCCTGAGATTCCACAGTACGAAGCAGTATAACCAACTACACGTTTACAAGAAATGGGAATTGATACATTTTTAGATATTCCTTTTTAAACTGTGCTATTAATCTTTACTAACTCTGAACACCAACCAAAATAGAGTAGAATTCAGTTATTGAATGACTTCCAATCATTTTGGTATTACATTTCTATAACTCTGTTGTTCATTCAGAGGACCTCTATTGATAGTAACTTGCATTTATGTTCTATATCAAGATTTACAATGCTCTTTCCTCACACTATTCTAGGGCAGGTAGCACAAGTATTATTAACCTCATTTTTCACACACACACCCAAAATGAAACTCACAAATATAAAATCAGAAAAATATTAAAATTAGAAGTTATCATATTGGTAAACTTGTATAACTTCTCGGTTGATACAAAATTCCTCACTACACTATCCCAGAGAAGTAGTGAGTCAACTTCTATCTCCAAACTTTCAGTAGCAAAGGGCTCAGTAACTCACAAGGCAGACCATCTCTTAAAACAACAACAAACAAACAAAACAAAACAAAATCCAACCCTCTTATTGTTAGGAAGTTTCTGCCTCCTACTGAGCTGAAATCTACCTTACTATTACTCTCAACCACTGATTCTACTTCTGTCTTCTAGAATGACCAAGACTATCTAACCCCTCTTGCAGATGACACCCATTCAAGTATTTCAAAATAGATATAATATCCTTACATCCTTTTTGAACCTAAGTATCACCAGTTCCTTCAAAATTTCTTCAGATGAATGGTAGAACCTAACAGGATAATGAAACAGAAGGAAAGGAAATGGTCACAGGTCATGTAGTTCATGCAGCAACAGCTAACCCTGGGGCAAGAGGTATCATCATTCCATTTTCTTTTGATGTTAATAGTGATTCATCACCATCAGTTAATCGCTGTTATCACCTAATGTATAACTAGGTACACATACACAAAGGGTCATAGACTTAAAGCTGGATGCAATTTTAGAGTCCGTGTAGTCTAACAGACGAAGAAATAGAAACCCAATAATGTTAAATGATTTGCCCAAGCTTTCAAAGGTAGTAAATATCAGAGGTGGAATATAACTCAAGATATCTATACATTGCAAAGAAACACATGGAAAGAAAGGTGCCTATAGACTCCAGGCCATGTTATATCAAGCATCTAGGCAGCACAGTGGATAGAATGTTAGGCAAGGAGTCAAATTCTATCTTAGACACTTACTACCTATGTTATACTGGGCAGTCACTTAACATATGACTGCTTCAGTTTCCTCAACTATAATAATAGCAGGAATTAAGAGGATCAAATGAGATAATATTTGTATAAAGGGCTCAGTGTAGTGCCTGGTATAGATTAAGCACTCAATAAATTTTGTTCTTTTCTACCCTTCCCTATCACTGCAACGAAGTTCCTGCCATTATCCTATTCCATAAGACCTGTTCAAGGAAAACCTCAAGATTCAATTGTTTCTCAATGGTCAAATTCCCTGGCTAATTGGAGACTACATAAACTCCTTTAAGGCAGTAATTTTCATTTTTGTCTTCATATCCTAGTGCCTAACACAGTGTCTAGAACTTAAATATTCAATAAATGCTTGTTAAATTGAATTTTACCCGCTAGAGTAAATGTTCCCATGTGAGCTATATCTGCTCACTTTCCACCTCATTAAGTTGGCTATGCTGTGTTCCTTAATTCTGCTAATTAAGGTATGGTTCTGAGATCATCATTTTCCTATTTTCACTACCCTCAAGATGTTCCTGGATTCTGATTCCATCATTCAAGGACTCACTCTTACTTTTGATGTCATCTGCAAATGTGATAAGCATGCTTACTATGTCCTCATACAAATCTCTGGTTAATACATAAGTATGGTATACATAATACATAAGTATAGAGATATGGTCAGAATGCAACTTAATATATCACTACAGATTCATATTGGTCAACAACTTCTTGGGATAATGTAACAGACTTTATAAAATGTCTTGTTAAAACATAGTATGTTCTATCTACAACATTTCACTAAAGTACTCATTTAAGAGCCTTATCAGCAAAAGTCAATAAGGCTAATTTGAGCTGACTTGATCTTAGTAAACTTTTGCATGTGTGGTTGCTTGAACAGCTGTCAGCAATTTTTATGGAATCAGAAGAGGTGCTACAAGATTGCTGGGAACTATGACCTCTGACTGGCAGAGTACGATCAACTCTAACACGGGCATGTCTGAAAGAATAGAGAATGGCTCACAGGGAGTTGTCAAGGATGCAACTGACCTTGTGACATAGATTAATCTGGGACCTAAGTAACACAGACCGAAGCCCTCAACAATGTCAAGGTTTAGAGGCTCATACAATTATTTCTGATGTACCTTAGAAGTAACCTCCTATGGTGAGGCGTTAAGCTGTAACTTATTTAGCACATGTGTAAATCTTACACTACATTCATCAATTTCAAACCATTCTGAGGACTCACACAAAACAGAAGAGCACAAAGACACACATGAATAAAAGATTCCAAAAGTTGTAGTGCAGTGCCAAAAAAAAAATCTCACTTGGATCAATTCCTCTGCTTCCTTCTAAGAGTTCTGTAAACATCCATTGAATGGACTAGCCTTACAAACACCAACCAATAACAGTTCTCTAAACTTTCCTGGAAGGCTGCAAGCAGCGGCATCATGGGGAAAAGACTAGCAAAGTCTTCAGGGCAGTTGCACACAGCAGCTGACATGCTAGCCTCACAACTCAGGCACTGCGATTTCTGTTGGCGGTGGTTTTTGTTCTTTCTTTTTTACAGTAGAAAACAAGAGTCATCTTCATTTTAAATAAGAAAAAAGTGGATTTTGAAAATTGCAGACCATCACTGAGTTCTGTAAAATCCTGGCAAAATTATTAGTTGTCAGCAAATTAACTCTCAGAAAACATAAATTAAACAGTGTGTTGCATCAGAGAACCTTAAAGGATCTTCTCGGTACAAAAAAATATCTGTGATCCTGTGAACTAGGAAGGTTTATGAAACACGTAAGACATATCTAAAAGAAGAGTTTCTCTCTTCCCATCCCAAAGATCAGCTGTACCTTCCAAGTACTAACACGTTACCCAATTAAAAATCTGTTTGAGTTTGAACCTTCTTGTGACTACAATAGCTTTCTTCTTGCCAGTTTTCTGATGTGTTTCAGTGCCTCAAAGATCAATGTTTTAGTCTTTGTGAGTACTCCTTCCAACAAGATAGAATCTATTTTTCTAAATCTTTGTAAAAATTGAGAAAATTTTAGGGAAAAAAAGAGAAGAGGGTAGATTCTTCAAACCAGAGGTTCCTAAGGTTGACTTTGATTCCAGGTGAAATTATAGAACATATTATTAAAGAAGTATTATATACGAATATAGAAAAGGAAGTGCTGATTACTAAAGGCTAGGATAAATTAACCAATCAAGAAAGGAACAGGTAATGCCACACTAACCCCATTTCCTTTTTTGACAGGCTTACCAGACTGGTAGGTCAGGGAAATGCTATAGATATAGTAGTTCTGGATTTAAGTGAGCCATGTGACAAGTCTCTCATGCTATCCTTTTGGACAAGATAGAGAGATGTGATATAGATATCAGTACATTTTGGCAGATTTGGAATGTGATGAATGATGAATTGTTAGTGAATAATTATTATCTGAGCTATGAAAAAGTGGAATGCACTGACTTGGGAAGTAGTGGTTTGCCTCTCATTAGAATGCTCAAGAAAAGTCTAGGTGAACACTTGTCCACTCAGTGTAAACAGAACTCATTTTCTGGTAGATATAGGACTAGATAGCCATTACAACCCCTTATACCCCAAAATTCTATAAATGTCAACCAATATTAAGCAAGATTCTTTGATCTATATTGGGCAAAAATCATTCCTGTCTTCTCTGGGAAGGCTTTAACAGAGTCTTACGACAATATAGCATCTGTTTCTCTTTCCTTGAACTAATTCAAAAACGCTCTCCAGAATCTAGCTGCCATGCAGATGAACAGCTTCTTGACTTTTTCATCTCTTCTTTCAGACAGGTTTCTTTTAAAAGCAGTATATCTTGGAATTAATTGTCATATTCTAGTTATTACCATGGCACCAAATCTTGATGATATTAATGGAATTATAGCTTCCTTGTGTTAAAAATTTCAAGTGCATTTTGTTTCATTTGAAATATAGGCATCTGAAGTCATCTGTGATTTTTACTGATGCCCATCCTAAGTACTTTTTCATATGGACATCTCCCTTACCATTATTCATTTTGTTGTCCTCCATGATATTTGAGCACTTTCCCCTCTCCTTTCATTTTTATTTTAAAATCTTCCCAATGCAAATTTCTACCCAAAGATGTTCTTCTGTGTTCACATAATGTCTCTGTCTCTTACAAGAGCCAATTGCTCTCATATATTAATCCATGGTTCCCAAAACCAAATCCTCTTCTTCAACAGTCATCTATGTGCCACATATTCATTTCTGATATCCTCCTTTCTATTCTAATGTCCTTATTTTCATGTGCTAGGTGAGATGACATCCTTCCAAAACTTGTGTTTACGTCACCTATACTCCCAAATTAAAAGCTTTCTGAACAAAGTGAAATGAATTTACTTGTAAATAAATTGAAGGATACATTGCTTATAGTATGAACGTTACTATTTATCTACAGAAATACTGCATGCTCTTCACTTGTATTGAAAATTTTATTTATTCCATTATTTTAGTCCACTGCTTATTAACTGAGATTCAAAATGAGCTATTTTAACTCTATTTTAATTCAACAGAGAAACATAGCTTTGTAGTTTTGTTTAAATTATTTTTTAAAGTTATGAATATTTCTATGAGGACACGTTTCATCTCCTAATTTGGAAATAGTCTGGTCTATTTGGTCTTACATATGTGCATGTTGGGATATACTGTATAGGGTGATGTGATGGGGATGAGTAATTTGTGATTGTCCTTTCTATGCAGAGGGAGAGAAACTTTATTGTAAAGAGCCTCATCATAAGACTAATTTGTTTAAGCCATTTGTCCCATGAACAAAGTAATTTATAGCACACTCATTCTCACTAACAAGAAAAGCCTAGGAGTGATATGTAACCCTGTGACTTTTTCCCAATTTATATCTATGGCTATGCCTGTGTATATATGACTACATACATGTTAGTCTCCCGCAGATTACTAGGATCTGTCTAGGTTGGGGATGAATACTGAGCAAGGATAAATGAAAAATTAACCCAATGGTCAAGAACTTCCAATATGTGCCAACAACGTGCTAAGTGCCTTCTCTCTCATTCTACCTCAATGTGCATCCCTAATATACAAGGAGACATCAGAATATAGAGTGTGAGACATGGAATTTAATCAGGAGGGCCAATATTTAAATCCAAAATCAGATACTTAATTGTGTGACCCTGAGCAGCTCACTTAACCATTCTGGACCTCAATTTCTTCATCTATAAAATGGTTTGCTTCAATAGCCTCTAAGGTTCTTCCCTGCTCAAAATCTTTAATCTTATAGAAATAGGATATGGAAGAGGAGAATCTCATGTCGGGGAAGAAAACATGAAGAACTGGGAACCAAAGAAGGTGCCTCTTCCTCATACATCCACCTAGCCCAATATAGAATCAATGACCCTATGTGTAGAGTCTCCAGGTGAGGGCTCTGGAAAGAAATACAGAAACAAACCAGGAAATACCCGGGCCTTTTCACATCACAAAGGGAATCGTTCTATAAGGTGAAATCATCCTAAACTCTGCTAACCTGAACAGGATGAAAAGTATCCAGAAGAGGTTTTCTGTGTGGTTCCCATAAGAGGCAGTGTTGATTGAGGAAGGTAAGCTGTGACAGGGTAGACACCTCAAACAAATGCCAGGCTAATCTACCTTTGAGAAAGGGCAAGGGCAGGGTTGCTCAGTTTCCTCACTGGTGAGAGACAGAGACACAGAGAGACAGAGAGATAGAGAGACAGAAAGAGACACAGAGAGACACACATACACAGAGGTAAAGAGAGAAAGAGAGAGAGAAAGAGAGAATGTTAGATTTTATGATCTCTAAGGTCACCTTCAGCTCTAAAAGGAATTACGAAACTAGATATATATGCTTGATCTTAAACAATGTACAAGTGAGACTGCAAAGTCTGACATGCAATTTGTTTTCATTTTGGAGCTTTGCCACAGAAATAAGTGGGATGCCTGTGCTCAAAATGAATCAATTTCTGATTTCCCAATAGTGTGCAAGGATTTTGTATATTAAGATAAGTAGAAACTATTACGAACTAAAATGTGAGGTTTTTTTTTTTTTAGCATATTCTGATTTTCATTCAATTGATCAACAATCATTACATCATGAGGAATTCAACCATATGAACCAGGGATTGTAATATGTAATTTAGGATACCTGATAAGGATAGCCTTTTTATGCATGAAGGTTTCAATATATCCTTGGAGAAGTCAAGGCAAATGTTTGTCCTTGGAAAATTGGTATAGAATTTAAGTACGTGTATTTTGCTTTGTTCCTCAAAATCACATTATCAGCCACTATACGAAGAAGGTTACCATTCTAGATATACTAGTGATATCCTGATATTTCTATGTATATTTTTTACTATATAATAGAATACAGGGTAATACTAAAGAGAAAAAATAGAATGGAAACACCCTAAAGGTAGAGATGGCTTTGTTCTGCCTTTGTATTTGCACTTAGCTAGGCTGACCATGTAGCAATACTTATTCAGGCCCATACTTGAAACTTTTCCAGCAGCTTCATGGCCAGCCTACCTAAGTGCAGGGTGGTTTACTACCTGAAGTCTGGCTGACCACCATGTGATAAAGTTTTTTGGACACTAACTCACACAAAGGCTATGACTGACGGATATGGCCATAGTATATTTGTGATCTATAACAGTGGAAGGAACCATCCACAGCAAAGGAACTGCATATTATTGAAGTACTAAAGCATTGTCATTATCATCATAAATGATTTTCTTTTTATGAAGCAACTACGTGGGACGATAGATAGAGTACTAGACCTGGAGTCAAGAAGACCTGAGTCCAAACCCAGACTCAGGTTCTTAATAGCTGTATAACTACAGGCAAATCACTTAATCTCTGTCTCAGTTTCCACATCTGAAAAATGGGAGTAATAATAACACTAATCTACCAGAGTTGTTGAGTATCAAATGAGATAATACTTGTTTAGGGTTTTGAAAACATCAAAGCACTAGATAAATACTAGCTATTATTATTGATCATTATCATATTCTTTGATCAATCAACTAGCAGGATAAACACTAGCTTGCCTGTGCTAAGAAAAGTTTATCCTTATTCAATCCTCATTTTCAATTTCTTAATTAAGTACTGAAAGGCTGACATGGTCCCAGTGGAAACCTTAATTGTTTGAGATAACATGGTGGGAATATTATTGGTCTGGCTTCTGACAAGGTTTAAGGAAATCAAGTGTGTATTTCATGGTGACATGCCATTAATATGACACAAGATGATATAAATATGTCAGTTAAGCAAGCTCTCTCATGATGCTGATTTCCTTTTTTTTCAACCTTCCCAGGGCCAACCATAAATAATATAATACTATTTATCAGTATTGAAACCAAAAGCTAACTGTCACTGCTGCAGCTGCAAGGTTCAGAGGGAATCAGAAAATGATGTATTCATGTTTTTTTTCTTTAAGTTTTTTTTAAAGTAATTTTTATTTAAGAATTCTTTTTAAATTTTGAGCTCCAAATTCTCCCACATCCTTCACCATCCACCATTGTTCGGTCATGTCCAACACTTCGTGACCCCATGGACCATATTATCTATGGGGTTTTCTTGGCAAATATACTGAAATGCTTTGCCATTTCCTTCCAAAGTGGATTAAGACAAACAGATAAAATAACTTGCCCAGCGTCATGCCACTAGTAAGTCTCTGAGGCTGGATTTGAACTCAGGTAATCCTGACTCCAGGTCCTGCACCCAATCCACTGAACCACCTAACTGCCTCTATGATATCAATTATACATATGAAATCATGCAAAATATATTTCAGTATTAGCCACATTTTTTTAAAAGCAAGAAAAATTAAAGTGAGAAAACTATACTTCAATTTGTACTCAGTTCATCAGTTCTCTCTCTGAAGGTGGATAGCATTTTTTCATCATGAATTCTCTGGAATTGTCTTGGATCATTGTATTAATCAGAATAGTCAAGTCTTTCACAGGTGATCATCATTACAACATTACTATTTCTATGCACAACGATCTTCCAGTTCTACTCACTTCACTTTGCAACCGTTCATACAGGTCTTGGACATGTTTTTGTTTTTGTTTTTTTCCACCTGTAATCACCCCCTCATCATTTCCCATAGCACAGTAGCACTCCGTCACAATCATAGGCTACAACTTGTTCAGCCAGTCTCTGTTTGATGACCATCCCCTCCATTTCCAATTTTTTGCCACCACAAAAAGAGATGCTATAAATATTTTTATACCTTTAGGTTCTTTTTCTTTTCCGTTGATCTCTCTGGGATATAGGCCTAATAGTGGTAATGCTGAGTCAAAAGGTATACACAGTTTTATAGTCATTTGGGCTTGGTTCCAAATTCTTCTCCAGAATAGTTGGACCAATTCACTACTCCACCAAGAGATCATTAGTGTACCCATTTTTTTTTCCCTCAACTTCTCCAGCACTTGTCATTTCTGACAGTTGTGAGGTGGTACTCAGATGTTTTAATTTCTCTTTCTCTAATCAATAGTGATTTAGAGTATTTTTCATATGACTAAGCTTTGATTTCTCTTCCTGAAAACTGTCTGTTCATATCCTTTGACCTTTTAATAACTGGGAAATGGTTCTTATTTTTACATGTTTGACTCAGTTCTACAGTCAATATACTTTTTAAAAATGAGGGCTTTATCAGAAAAATTTGCTGTAATTGTTTTTATTACTTTGTTGTCTATGATGGCTTTTAGCAAAATGCAGTTGCCCTGATCATCCCTTTTAATTAGGGTCTATTTTTACTTTTGCTTTGTCTGAGATCATGATTGCTACCCCTGCCTTTTTTTTAGTACAGCTAAAGCACACTAGATTCTATTTTAGCCCTTTGTTTTAACTGTATATTTGTCTTTCTGTTTCAAGCCTGTCTGTCTCTTGTAAACAACAAATTGGATTCTGGTTTCTGGTTATTCTGCTATCTGGTTCCATTTTATGGGTAAGTTCATTCAGTCATATTCACAGTTATGATTACTAATTGTTTGTTCCCTCCATCTCATTTTGTTCTGTTTCTTCTCTCTCTCTTTTTATTCTATCCCTCCTCAAAAATTTATTTTGTTTCTGCCCACTACTTCCTTTAACCTCTCCTCCCTTTTATCATCCTCCCTTTCCTCTTATCTTTCTTCTCCTATTTCCCTACTGGGTAAGTTATATTTCTATAAACAACTGAGTATATGTGTGTGTGTGTGTGTGTGTGTGTGTGTATTCTTCTTTCTTTGAACCAAATCCAATGAGTGGTTTCAACTTTATTTCCCCTCCAACCATTTTCCCGTCCACTGTAAAGGAATGGACTCTAATATGATTTCTCTAAGGCCAAAAATCATGAGTTACCCTAGAAAAGTAGAATGTAAAGATATTTTTTAAATATTCCATATATTAGTTTGATTATGTGATCACCATACCAATGATTCTGAACTCTAATTTTATTTAGCACAGAGAATCTCAAAGTATGTTGTAAAATCTTCAAAATTCTCAAAATAAAATTATTTCAATTAAATTTTTTTTTAAAAATATCAATGGGGAATGTAGACTCCCTTCTCTTCCACACTGCCCCTAACAACCCACACACCACCACCCAACAAAAATATCCACAAGATTTTAAAATTCCCAACATCCTCTCCAAAAAGAAAAAAAAAAATAAAAGGAAGGAACTGTTTGTCTTCCAATCATACAGTGCAGTTATCTTTTGGAAATCATGGTTTAAGTTTTATAGTTGAAGAAACTAAGATAAATAGAGATTAAGTTACTTGTCCAGCATCACCCAGCAGTAAGTGTTAGGTCTTCCAGACTCAGGTCTTCCAGACTCCAGGTACAGCATTTTATCCACTATACCACCACCTGTCTCTCAGATAATTATCTAACATTGCCTGAACAAGTAATAGTGGTAGTGGAAAGCATGCTTGCTCTGGAGCCAGAGTACCTGCAATCAAATATTACGTCTGTTGATTACTATCTATACGATTTCAGGTAGGTCACTTAAGCTTGCTAGACAACAATTTCCTCATCTGCAGTATGGGTACATGACTTCTAAAGCAGGGCCATGAAGATCAACACAAGTCCAAGGCAGCAACACACAGAGTACTTGAAAACCCAAATCAAATATTTTATGCAGCTCTAATGTGAAGAATAAGTTTGTTTGCAATCTCTGTCACCAAGTTTCTAGGCAAGAGCTGAAGTGTTTAAGACAGTGTTGCTCTGACAACATATAGAATCAAAGTTATGTTTAGAAAGCCAGTAGGTAATGTCCCAGGTTGCCTTTTCAATAGTCTCTGGGTTTAGCATTTCAGCCTACAGTCACTTCTATCCTGATAAGATATATGACAAATTTTATGAATGCAGCACAAGGTTGTCACTTGCCTATAGTACCACAACGCAAAATTCAAAAAATCTTGTTTTATATCACTGAAAGCAGTTCAGCATAAGATTTAGGGCCAGAAGGGAACTTTAAAATAATTTACTAAAAAGGAAACAGAGGCCTAAAAGAGTTGAAGTCCCTTGCCACAATTCATACAGCAGGTCAGTAACAGAACCTAGATTCAAACCCTGGTCCTCCAAAACTCTCCAAGGGCAGATGACTAAGACAATTTTTCCCCTTATGCTATTTCTTCTAAATAGCATAGAACTCTGGAAAGCAAATGCAACATTTAATATAAGGCATAGAATAAAAAGTGAACTTGTACTGCAAAAAGTATTTTTTTGGAAGAAGGCATTCATATTAGTATATTAATTATTAAATTTAATTTACTATTTGAAGTCCAAGCCAGGATGGAAAGTGTACTTGCTCTGGAATGTGCTTCAGAGTTGGGTAAAATATTTAGTTTTTAGGTCAGGCACTCTGTTTGCTGCTACCTTGTACTTGTGTTGGTCTTCATGGCCCCTCTTTCAACATAGTTTTGGAGCTAGAAGGTATCTAAGAGGTCATGCAATCCAATCTATCCATACTGCAGATGAGGAAATTGTGGCCTAGTAAAAAAAGAATTTAATTTTAATTTTTAT
Source organism: Pseudochirops corinnae (assembly GCA_028646515.1). NCBI lineage: Eukaryota > Metazoa > Chordata > Mammalia > Diprotodontia > Pseudocheiridae > Pseudochirops > Pseudochirops corinnae. The sequence continues at coordinate 450,943,775 of CM053585.1, read as the reverse complement.
ATATCTATAGTAGAGATTTGAAGTTTTTTCCTGGTCATAATGGTTGTAGCTTTTAAGTTTTTCCTTACATATTACTAAAAAGAACTGAAAATACAAAATTCCAGCTCATTGTATCAGTTTCATTGAAATTATGTAGATAAAGTATTGGAGTCAGAAAGGCCTGAGTTCAAATCCAGCCTCAGATAGTTACTACCTGAGTGACCCTAGCTAAGTGACTTAATCTCCTTCAGTCTCAGGTTACTCATCTGCACCTACCTGACAGCTATGCTGAGAGGATAAAATAACACATGAAAAATGTTTGGCAAACCTTAAGCAATATAGAAATGCTAGCTGTTACAACTACAGAGATCCGGTTCATTTTATATACCCATGATGAATTTATTTGCAGCATTCTTACCCCTAAGTATAATATGACTCCATGAAACACAAATCTCCAGAAAAAACATCGTCGAAGGGCATTAATGAGTTTGGGTTTTTTCTTTGATGCCAGCTCTCTGTCCCATTCCCTGAAAAAGAAACAATGAAAGAACATCAAAGTTGGAAGTACAAATGTTTGAGTTGTTATGTGCTCTCAACATAGTTTGATTCACTCAAGTATATCCAAGGAGATTCAGTCAAATTGACTTAAGAAACAAGAAAATTTGTAGAGACCCCAAAGACCCAATGCTCACTGACTTGATAACTCAATAAAAGCTCCGATCTAGTTCAGTCACATATTTGGCACATTTAAATGCCTCACCATATATCACCCTGCTGGGAGCTGATTCATGAAAAGGTCACAGTGCATTTCTTAAAGGAAAGTACTATACTGCCTAACACGATAAGTAATGAGCAAAACATTTTGAGAGTTTCTATGACCTTCAGAAAGAAGAAAATCAGTTTAAAAAAGGGGAAAAAAAAAGCAGAAAAGATATTCTAAACTATGGTTTTCAAAATTATGTAGGTTTAGCAAAAACAAAAATTCTAGATCTTTATAACTTAAGTAGCACATACAATTTAAACTCAAACAATGTTGGAAGGTTTATTTCTTAACATATTAGTCTTCCTTTTCTGGTCTGTATTTATTCCCTCTAAATAGGAAACTTCCTCACTGGCAACTATGAGCTTAAAACTATGAATCTCTCTAATATTCTCCCTCATTGCAACTTCCCTATACCAATGGCCAGAATGGCAACTGTTCTGCAAGCTATACTCTTTTTTAAATTTTGTTTTTATTTTTAAGCTTTATTGATGACTTTTTCCCCACCAAAGTCATCGCCTTCTTCCACTGAATCTGACGTTGTACCAAAAACAAATAAATACACATATACCTATATAAATAAACTAAACACATGGCAACTGAGATTCCATATGACAGGATATGCCACATTCTATACCCATTGTCCCCATCCTCTCTAATGAACAAATGGAGAGATGTTTCATCATCAGTTCACTGGGGGACTTAAAACACCCATTTACCAATCTATTAATTTGCTAGCCCACATTTAGTTCAGGAATCCTTCAACTTCAAGGTTTATTATTCTGTGATCTGAATGAGAATGGTTTCATTGTTAACTGTCTATTTGGAGTATCAGGGAGGCCAGCCCTGTAAGCTGTCCACAATTAATGACGATCAATCAACTCCTTTATCCCACTTCAATGATCATAGTTTCTACATATTTCACATCCTAATAGATGAAGGAGGGGTTGGCCCAACCAGCTCGTGAAAACAATGACTTTTCATTTAAATCTTTTTATTCAGATGAGGTTCCTCCTGGAAGATTTTAGCTTGATTACTTCAAAACCAATTTTTAAAAGTCTTAAATATTAAAAAAAAAAATCTCCTCTGTGGTGAATTAATTACCTTTGGTTTCTCAAAGGCATGCAGTTTATGTTCTTTAAAACTTGTGTAAGGGCACTAAGAGGTTAAGTAATTTACCCAAAGTCCTACTGCTAGTATGTATTAGAGGTATATTTGATCTGCACCTCTCTTGACTATTTAAGGTCAACTTTCTCCATGCTGTCTCTCTCTTAGTTTAATATTAGAATAGTAAACAAGCTCAATGTAAGTAATTCACCATATCTATTCTATTATACCTAGTGTTAGAAACAGAAATTCTGTAAAAACTGAGAAATTCTGGCTGTATTTCTACTACAACATTTGTTTGCTTTTTGTTAAATACCCTATCTGTCATTAGATAGTATTATCTTATAAAATATTGTTCTTGTTATTGTTCAATAATTTTTCCATCATGTCTAACTCTTCATGACTCCATTTGGGTTTTTCTTTGCAAAGAGTTTGCCATTTCCTTCCCCAGTTGTTCTCATAGTCCCCTGTTAACAAGAAGCTTAAAGCTCCCTGCATCCTTTTCTTTTTCTAAAGTAGGAGTGTATTTCTAAAGAATATCAGTATATACTGTTCTCTAACTAGATCAGAGATCAAGCATACATTAACTTCTGTAAGTAGTTACAAAGTGGAGGACAATTCTGCATTTTGTGAACTGGCATGCCTATTAATGTCACTCTGTATAATAAAAGCATGCCACTACTCATGAGAAGATTCAAAGTCAAGCAAGATGCCTGTGTGCAATCAGAGTTCTCTAATCCAAGAAATGGCTCTATGCCTGGAGCCTGGAGTGAACCCTGTGCTCAACCCCAGCCTCATGTTTTCCATATCTCCTGGGCAAGCATCCGGGTTATTATCAATTGAAACCTTTGGAAAGGTAAGAAGCAGGCAAAAGGTTAGGCTTTCTCTCAATATCCAGGAATATAATTCAAGAGCTGGAAGAGACCTCAGTGGCCATCTAGTTCCACTCATACATGCGCTGGCAAAAATCTTTAGCTTCTTATAAAGAGACTGGGAGTTGGAGGGAGCTGAAAAGTCAAGTTTTTAAAGGACTCTATAAATATCTTTGGCAAGTGGTCATTCAACCTGATCAAGCACAAATAAGAATAAAAAGAAGATAGATAATGAATTGAGAATAGCAGACAAGGGGTGGCTAGGTGGTGCAGTGAATAGAGCACTGGCTCTGAGGTCAGGAGTACCTGAGTTCAAATGTGACCTCAGGACACTTAACACAAAACTAGCCATGCGACCTTGGGCAAGTCACTTAACCCCAATTGCCCAGCCTTCCCCCCTCCAAAAAAGAAAAAAAAGAGAATAGCAGACAAAAGATACATAGCTAGGATGGCATGCTAGCAACTCAAGATAATTAATACAATGGAGGCCCATGGTGTATTAGGTTGCTGTTTTTCCTTTTTTCAAAGAGGACCAATTCCATCATAGGGTGTTGCCTTGACTGACGAATGAATTAGAGTTAAGTAAGGCAGAGTTATATGAAGTTATCAGCCTCACTCTCTCTTTCAGGGTCACAGAAGTCCAGGGGCAAGACAAAAATCAAGACAACTGGTGATAATCTGGGACACAGTGGATGACAGCATTAGATGGATGGTCTTTGGAAGAATTATGGGGAGATGTGGTTAAGAATCATATAGAACAAGATATGGAAAGATCATGATCCACTTTGATAAGGGGAGTGCCCCCCAATAAAATCATGGCTCTCTCAATTTATCAATAAGCAACAGTAGAAGAAAAATAATTTTGAAGTTCTTTATAAGAGCAAATATTACTTTTTAATTGTCTAATAGCTATTACATTGAAACAACCTGTCAATTAGAATAAAATGGATCCTTATATGTTTTCAAATGATCCAAATCTACTCTTTCAAGCAAGGTAAATTTTTAGAATTTCTCAGTAGAGTTAGCATGATCAAACTAGATCAGTGATGTCAAACTCAAATAGAAACAGATCCCTATAGGCAACATATTGACTTAGAAAATCACAAATTCACATTATGTATGCTGTATTTTTACCTATTTTGATGAGCATTCCCCAATTACATTTTAACCCATTACATCCTGGTGGCACTCACTGTGGGCTACAAGTTTGACACCTCTGATCTAGTGTATAATGGAGTGGGTCTGTAATCAGGAAGAGCTGGATTCAAATTCTATCTCTGATGACAACCATGTATGTTGTCCCCAGTCAAGTTCTTGAATCACCACTCAGACCACTCCCTCATGTATCTCAAGGGCATCCCTAGTTTCATCTGTTAATGAAATGAGTTTCCTATGGTGAGGAAATCATGGATCTTTGGAGTATTTATAAGTTTTAAGGGTCTTAATAGAACTTTTTTTTAATTTTCAAAAACTATAAAATTTCGTTGTTTCATTCTTTCCAATAGACAGTACTTGTATCAACTGAAGTGAGATATTACTATTCAAATTAACATTTCCCAAAAAATTACCTAACCAATTTTATGCTTCTAAAAATGGTATGACAAGTGCTTTTTACTTTTCAACTATAAAACTGATACATATGATCATACCTTTCTAACTTTTCAGATAGATGATCTGCAGAATTTGAGGAGGGAATTTGATATATGTCTGACAATTCCAAGCGTTGTCTGAAACCTTTCCTCAAAATTGGTCTAGTCCAACTGAAAAGTAAAATAAGAGATTAATATCAATTTAAGTCTGATTCCAAGATTAAGTGAGAATGCAATTTAATCATATTTTATGGGTTACATAATAAAAAATTATTCACATGCATTAATAAATAGAATTAAAAGCCTATTTAATATTCTTCAAGTGTACTATCATTTAACTCCCCAGAAAGAAAAAAAGTTCTGTATTACAATTACACTTGAGACTCTAAAAGCCCTTTATAGATAAGATCTCATTAGGCACCACAATATACCTTATCATATATTTAATTATTTTGCCTGTGTGTTCTGAATGAATTTTGAAATAATGCATGATACATAGCTTGAGATTTTATAAATAGTAGACATTATTTAGTTTCAATTAATCATCTTATCTGACCAAACTTAATTCTTAAAAGCCAGAGTATGACTTCTATATGGTTTTTTTTTTGGGGGGGGGGGAAGGGTGTTTTCAGGTTTTTTTGGTTTTGATTTGTTTTTATCTATGCCCTACAGTGCTATCTACAGCATTGAAAGTAGTACCATGCACCAACAGGCATTTAGTAACAATGAGTTTATGACAGCAATTGATTAAATAAATTGAACCTTAAACTGGGCAGGATCTCATAGGGCTTCTGATAGATAACTTTTAACCCTTAAAGTCTCATAGGTCTAGCCCTAAAAATGTGGAGGGCAGGCAAGGCTGTTTTCAGAAAATTCCAAAGCACTTTTTCTCTTGTACTGAGGTCCAAGTTTCTTATGAAAACAAAGGCCTACTTTTTCAGTACTCAGATTTTACTAATGTTGCTATATGGTTGCAGCAAGATATGGAACATTGCATAGAGAGCAATGGAGAGATTTATGGTGAATATGAGTAGGATACAGCATGGAATTCCAAAGAAGAATAGGAATAAAAGAAATCATGAAGGAATTGTGTGATAAGGACAGAGGATGGGCCAGTCTTGTGGCAGCTGGACATACGGAGTATGCTGCTGGTACCCTTATGATGCTGAGAAAATAAGGAAACTCTTCAACACTCTTTGTAGACAACATGTAGGAAAACATGGACAAGAGAGGAACATGATAGCCAGGAATGGAAAGGATATAATTTACACCATTAGAAGGAATATCAAAATTGAAGAGATCATGGATCCATTTTAGTATTTGAGTATTAAAGCCTGGCATTAGGTTCAAGTGATATGAACTTCATTTTATAAACTGAAAAACAAAAACAAAATGGAGATTTCATAAGATGAGAAGAAAAATGAATACCTTTTAACTGCACAGACATAATGGCTAAAGTACCATTCAAAAATATTTTTTAAAAAACAGAATTGTGGTACTAACCTAAGTTTTTGTTTAATAAGCAAGCATCCTGGTACTCTCCCACTAAATATAAAGCTTAGTGGCCTCTGCTTTCTCACCTATCACTTACTTATTCGCTTCTTGAAATAGTGGTTTCTGACTATCCCCCCACCCAACTCAATGGAAACTGCTTTCTCCAAGGTTTCCAATGATTTCTCAGTTGCTAAATCCAATGGCCTTTTCTCAGTGTTTAGCCTTCTTGACCTCTCTGCAGCATTTGACACAAGTGACCGCCACTGTTGGATACAATTTATTTTCTTGATTTTTTTGGAACACTGCTCTCTCTTTGTTCTTTTCTAGCCTATATGGCTCATCCTCCTCAGCCTCCTTTGAGGATCATCATCCATGTTTCACTCCTAAGTTTGAATGTATCCCCAAGATTTCTTGGGTATTTTCCTCTTATTATCACTTTCTATGGGTTCAATTATCAACTCTCTTCAAATGACTCTCAATTATAAATATCTAGTTCTAATCTCTCTACTGGACTCTAATTCTTTATCACCAACTGCCCGTGGGACATTCTTGGATGCATCATATGCATTTCAATCTTATTATGTCAAAAACGGAAATTATCTTTACCCTCAAAACTAACCCATTTCCTAATTTCCCCATTTCTGTTGAAGGTACCACCATTCTTTCATTCACTGAGGTTCTTAAAATCAGATTATTCTGAATCATCACTATCACTCACTCACAATATCCAATAATCTTATCAATTCCACCTCATCAACATCTCTCCTAAGTGTCTGTTGTTATCTATTCACATGGATACCATCGTACTAGTTCAGGCTTTCATTACCTCTCACTTGGACCATTGCAAGTCTCCTTATCTCTACCTTCTCCAATCCATCCTACATACAGTTCCCAAACCATTATTTCTAAAGTATAGGCCTTACCATGCCATTCCTCTTCATATAGTCAAATACAAACTTCTCTGATAAAGCCCTTCATAATCTCTCTCCATCCTGATGCTTCCAAACAGATTTCACATGACTCTTGTATACTCACTCTATATTCCTGCCAGACTAGCTGACTATTCCCTATGCATAACACCTCATTTCCCATCACCGTGCTTTTGCACAAGCTGTAACTTCCTTCTCTATGATACCCTTCTTTTGACTTCAAGTTCTAAGTACTATGCTCAATGCCTGGAACATAATTGGTGTTTAACAAATTCTAGCTTACTAACTGACTAATGTATTGTGGCATTTGGATGATGGTGTCCATGATAGGTAAAATATATACGTTAAACTTACAAAGAAAAAGGAAATAATGTTTTGTAATATTGGAGACCTATCAACAATAGTGAAAAAAAATCAAATTCCATGATAAGTATAAACACTGCATCATATATTTAGATAGACAGATAGACAGAGAGCCATTAGGAGACCCCTGTGACAAAGGCAAAATTCTAAGGTTGGTCACTTTTGTTTTCAATGGCCCACCACTGCACTTTCAGCACTCCCATTATCTGATGTTAGATGCCCTAGTACCTGTCCCTGGCTACTTTAGTAGGCACTTTGTCTCTCAATAGAACTTTCCCTTTCCAGGCAGCATCGCTATTCCTAGAACCTTTCCTCCTCCATTCATCAAACTTATCTATCCATGACCAATCTCATCCTACAGGATGCTGCTTGATCTTTCAGGTTAGGTAGTCTCTTAAACGATTCATCACTAAGGCATTAATGAATGACGACAGCTTGACTTACTTAAGTAGTAGTTTTTCAACTGGGATTTTAAAGCAGTAACATAAGGTGTTACTAAGTAGGAACTTCAAGCTTTTGGTCTGGATAGGAAGGGATGGGAAGAAAGTGGCAATGGGCCAGAGCTTCTCAAACATACCAACAAAGGATTGTATGATTTAGAACCTGAAAAAATTTTAGAGATTATTTATTCTAACCTTAATATTTTTAAAATTAAGAAAATGAGACCCAGACAGGTGAAGTAACTTGTCCAAGATCACACAGGTAGTAAGGAATAGAGCTATGATTCAAAGTCATGTTATGAGGCCCCAAATCCAGTGTTTTTTTCCTCTATCTCAGGGGGATAGTTTCTTATATCAGTTCAATAGGTCATGCTCTGTGACTCTCTGAAACAAAGTTCATATTTACCTTATATTTTCTCATTTTACTAAACAAATTAATACAGCTCTAATGATCATAAAAGAAATCATGACTTGGCTTCTAAAATAAAGAGCAAGTTAATAAATCCCTCAGAATTTTATCTTGTCAAAATCAACAAATTTTGAGTCTCTATTAAGTATTCACTGAACTTTTACTGTATAGAAAGCACAGGCCTAAGGAATGAGTAAGAAGTGCCTAAAGAGTTCAAGAGACCACCATTCTCAAAAATTGTGTATAACTTCCCCCATTTTTGTTTTAGAACTGTATCTAAAATTATTATTTCCATTTTTTTCCTCCTTTTAGAACAGAGGCTCTTAATCTTTTTTGTGTTGTGTACCTCTTTGGCAATCTGATGAAATTCATGGACCCCTTCTCAGAATAATGTTTTTAAATGCAAAAATACATAGAACTAAGAAGGAAATCAATTATATTGAAATGCAGTTATTAATTTAACAAAACAAAAACAAGTTCATGGGTCTCAGACTAAGAATTTCTGATCTAGAGCTATCTCTAAGGTCATAAAATATCATTACACTATGTGTAATGGTAATTAATTGGAATTTGAAGACCCCTTTTTGTATTGGCAAGTAAGCAGGCACTTAGCACCTTGTTTCAAGTTAAGCAAAGGTAGCAGGTACTTAGCACTTAGTAACTGATCAAGCTTCTGTTGGGGAAACAGAAGGTATGAACTCCTGTCTCCTGTTAACAATGTAACAGGAAGGGGTTGACTGAAACAGAAAGCTAATGCTATGTGTATATATATGGAAAAGCCTCAGAAAGGAATAGTCAGAATTTCTTGGGACAAGAATCTGGTGGCAGAAACAGCTACAGAAGAGAAATGAGAATTGAGAACTGAGTCAGAATTTCCTGAGAACTTGTGGTGGTGGAGCTTCTTCTGAAGAGGAGCCCAGGAGGCTCAAGAGGAGCCCAGGAGCAAGGAGCCCAGGAGCCTAGAAACCCAGGAGCCCTCCCTCCTCCAGGCTGGATTAAGTGATTCTGATTTTTTGAACAAGCTATAGAAGACTGAGGAAGCATGATTGGGATGCTAAGACTTTGTCTGTTTGTGGCTTGGATGAGCCTTGAACTCCCAGGAGCAGAAATTGTAAAGGATTTGAAATGGACTGGATCCCGTGAACTTCAATGTGGATCAGAACCTACATGGAGAGCTAGACAAGGAACTGAGAGCTGTCTGCCTCTGAATCCAGTTGACTGTTTGTTGGATTCAGGTAGGATCTGGGACCATGGAAAGGGATCCAGGGAATCTGAGAAACCACCCCAAGTCAAGCCAAAAGAAGACTTGGATACTGTGTACTGACTAACAAGATTATAATTTACTAGTGACCTAGGGATGGAGGGTCTGTATGTATTTTCTAATGATTGTACTTAGTGATTAATGATACTTAGTGATTGATTGCTGAATAAGTGAATGATTGAGTTAACTTAGTTGCCCCATGAGTGGAAGACTTTGACTATTGTACTTTGAGATGATTGAATGACTGAGTAAGGAGGCAAACCTCCTTAGGGATACCAGATGATTGTTCTTTGTTCAAAACTTTGTGGCCACTATGGTGGAAACTATGTGGCTATTTTAATGATAAGCTGTTGTGAATACTATATTGTGATTTTCCATGATAAGTTGTAATATTGTGAATGCTGTACCTTGATTTTCTGTGAATGTTTTGCTCTGATTTGTTCTTGAATAAATAGAGTATTCACTATACTGTGTAATTAGAACCTTAACAGCTGTTCACAGTAGCATTCTTCTGGAAAGCTGCTCATGCATGGCATTACATTATGGTCAATTTCTCATTACTTTCAGAATAGCTTGCCTTTGGGTAAAATTAATCATCTGAACACTCATTATGTACCATATTGTACCAGACACTGAGTTCTTAAACAACAAATGAAGCTGAAATATTCCACTATGAAAGATAGAAAACAAAACTAAGTCTACTGTCTAAAGGGATAAAACCACCGAGTGCTACTGCTGGACACTCCAACCACAGGTAACTAAACATAGTTAATTCAATATTCATAACCTATAACCTCCAGGGGAGTCTTGGAGCAAAGTAAATCATTCAAAAGTTGGCACCAAATTCATCAAAGGCTGCTTGACTCTACAGGCAAATCTCATATTAACCCTCAATTCAGTCTTTTAAGTACCAGAAATGGGCATTTTTGCACAAATGTTTACTCTATGAAATCACAGCCATCAGGATAACCCAGGATCTGAACAATTCTGACAAAGTTGTAAAGATTTAGACAGGGCTTTGGATTATAATCATAGTACTTTTCCCTTGGCATTGCAGTAGAGACATAACTCAAATGCATCTATTCCTAGATGATTTAATTTCCAACTGCTTAATGATATCAAGGTAAACACACCATTTGCACAGCAAATGCTTCCATCTTTCCTGGATTCTTTTCTTCTCCTCCTCCTTCTGGACCCCAAATACAACCTGTGTGTTCTTTTATGATCAGCTATTATATAGTGACTTTAGGGATGAGAATCTATTTATTGAAGACATGGAGTTATTTTGTAAAATTTTGATTATTTACAGTGAAAATTATAGTTAACCACTGACTACTAGTTAGTAGAATTGTAAAACAACTACAGATATTTCCAATGTTTACAGTTTTGTTTTTTTCTTTATGTTTTAAATTGTTTTGTGAAAACAAGATTTTATATATCGTTTGGGTAAAATGCAATCTCCTGATTGATAGAAAATTGCTTTTAAAATCTGAATTAAGAGAAGCCTAATGCTCCTAAAGGAAATCTATTTTTATGTATATAGCTTACCTCCTTAAAAATTTAAAATTTTCTAATTATAGCCATCCTTGAATTCTGAACTCATTGAACATGGATCCTTTTACAATATATAACTGAATTTCATAAATATTTGACATTTGCACTAATCCACTTGAGAAATCTAACATTTTTGCCTACTGGAACCTAAGATAAAGGTCAACTATTGGATTTGTCTTGCTTCAAACTGATTTAGTTTAAGTGAAACAGCTATGCTTCTTAACAGCTTTTACATTTTTCTTAGAATGTTAACTACCTGTGAGGAATGGATCAAACTAACAGCATATAAGCACTCCCAACCATGGCCAGATTAACACATTTAAAGGCTAATGCCCTTTATTTATGCATGAATACATAATAAGGGAGCAACTGAGTAGAAATTCTTCCAGGCCACTTTGTGTAGACAGAATTAAAGTACATGAGGAATTACTTATCTAGTGAATTTGTGACGAATTTGAAAAAGCTCTCAGTCAATCCCAACAGTTCAAACAAGTTAAGGTTTTCTGAGAGGGTGAGAGAGGGAGGAATAATGTCATTTGGATTCACTGAATGACAATGAGAAACTTCCATTTTGCTTTGTCTACATTGTTATTTTGGGTAGACTTGAGGAAAGGTATAACTTAGTCTTCATTATGCTTAGTCACAAAATCACTACAAATTTACTAAAACATTTTTTTTTCAAATGTAAGCTGGAAGTTTTTCTAAATGAATTTGTAGATCTCTTTCACTGAATTTTAGATTCAATAATACTTGAACATTGTAAGGGTAGGTATCAACTCAAATGTTATGTGCTAAGAGACTGACAAGAATTCAAGAGGTCAAATGCAAAGGCCCGGAATTAAGAGTAGGGCAGTAGTTTCCTACCTACTAGTTCAGTTATCTATGTTTACTGAGTAATATCAGAGGTCCCATAAAATATCACAATTTTCTTCAAGAGCAAAACCCAGACCTAAGGCCATTCAACATATTGACCATCATCTGCATATCAAATTTATTCAAGATTCAATGTAAGATGTGACAATAAAGCTGTCATATTACCCTGTGCCCATTAATATCAAGAATATAAAACAGAGACTAGGTTCATCAAACAAGTTAACTACTATTATGGAGGATATCCTGTACAGAGTTCACACTGAAAAGAGACTTCCCTTAAATGGTGAAGTTTTTCCAATGTTCCTGTCTCTTAATGACATAATGTTGACTGCATCAAGCTACAGATAGTGGACTGTTTGTCCAAGATATGGATATACAAATGTAGACCTATATACATGTATTCTTATCTACATAGATATAGACATATACTTTATATCTAAATCTATATCAGTACTGATATATCTAAGATACATATCTCTATAGAAATGGATTGGTATATCTCTCTATATAGAGATTTTTATATCTCTCTATATACTGAAGGACGAGTTCTTTTAATTGTCTAACTAACTTCACATGATAATCTGGACAAAAGTCATTCTTAATCCACTGGGTTTTTCTTGTTTGGGTAGTTAGGTCAAACTTGTGAATGGTTACAGATTATATCAAGAGCTTCCTTGATATTCTGTAGCCCAATTTATCTTGATATTGTTGTATGGCAAAAGTTATGGAATACTATAGTTCCCAAATAATTACAATGATTATTATTCCATGGGCTACAGAGAGGAATATCATGGGCATAATCAGAATCAACATAAAACAAATAAGTAACTATAAGGAAGAACTGAAGTAAACGTGGTTATCAAAGAAATATATGATCAAAAAATGTGAACTGCTTATGTAGTGAGGTTAAATGCATGAACAGCTTGAGTGTTTCCCTGGTTAACTACTGAGGTTAGGGAGGAAAAGGAGGAAGAGTCCAAGCATATTAGATGTTTTCCCTGTGCTAAATTTGTGGAAATAATTTACAAGTAGTCACTGAAGGGCTGGAGGGAATGTTGACATTGATGAACTCAGTGATACATTTGAATAGTTAAATAGTCGAGCACCTTTTGTCGTTGCTGTTCAGTCCTGTCCAACTCTTTAATTCCCCATTTGGGGTTTTCTTAGCAAAGATACCTGAGTGGTTTGCCATTTCCTTCTCCAGTTCATTTAACAGATGAGGAACTGAGGAAAACAGAGTTAAATGACTTTCCCAAGGTCACATAGCTATATAAGAAAGTGTCTGAGGCCAAATTTGAACTCCACTATATCATCTAGCTGCCCCATGATTATTCTGTAGAGAGGAGTAACTGTGGTACAATCACATTAAACATGAACTGAGACTGGATGGATTAGTCAGTCCAGTAATAGGAAAGCAGACTAAGTCTCATCATAATGATAATATCTTAGATTTGTATTGTGATGCTTATCAGTAAACTGGTAAAAGAAAAATAAGGTCTTCCCACAAAATTCCTCTTCTACCTAGAAAACTGTTTTGGGAAGAAATATATACATACAAATCTTACAGCTTTCTTTTTTTTTTTCTGTGAATGTTTTGCTTTTATTTGTTATTGAATAAACAGAGAGTTCTCTATACTATGTAATCAGAACCTTGAAAGCTATTCACAGTAGCAGTCCTCTGGAAAGCTGCTCATGGGTGGCTTTACATCCATGTGTGCTTTCTGGGTCATTGGCTTGTTTCTACTGGATTTTCCTATGGGTGATCTTACAATTTTCAAAGTACTGTCACATACATTACTTCATTTGGTACCTATAACTGCCTAGTGAGGAAAGTATTATTATCTTTTACCTACTTATTATCATTTACAAATAAGGAAATTAAGCTTAGGGAAATCTAAGTTACTTGCCCATGATCACACAATCAGTAAAGGATGGAGTTAAAACTAGAGTAGAAAGAAAATTTGTATCACAGTCTAGTGGTTTTTGCTACTAGGGATCAGAATACTCATTCAGGGTTCTAGTCTTGGCTGCACCACTTATTAATCATATGAGTATAAGCAATGTACTTAATTTTTCTGTATTGTTCTTATTTCTAAAAACTGGAAATAAAAATGCTTACACTGTCTTCCTCTCATTTTTCTTGAGAGAATCAAATGCAATAAAACATGTGAACATGATTTGTAAATTGTAAAGCAACATTCAAATGTAAGGAGTTATTTTTTTCATTATTATACTTCCTCAGCTAGATAAGAATAATTTCTTTTACATAGAGTCTAAATCAATCAATCAAAAAACATTCATTAAACTCCTAGTATGTGCCAGGTATTGTGCTAAGTGCTGGGAATACAAAAAGAGGCAAAAGACAGTTTTTGCCATCAAGTTGCTTGTAGTTTAACAACAGAGAAAGCCTGCAAACAACATTTATATACAAAGCAAGCTATATACAGGATAAAATTTTGTTCAGTCATTTTTCAGTTCTACTTTACAGGCTCTACATTAATAAGGAAGGTAATGGGGAGAGGAGAGGATTTAGAGGAAAAGATAATGAGTTCTGTTTTAGATATGTTGTGTTTAAGATGTCTACTGAGAAGGTTGCCATTTGTAAAGAAATGTACAACCTCATGAAAAATTCAAATACAAGCATTTGCTTGTGCCAAGTTTAGAAGAGTTCTCTGAAATAATGATCTGTCACAGGTATATCTACAGTGATTAGCAAGTTTAGAAATTCATTTGTGGTCCCTTAAATGCCCTGAGTCCTTAACTGTAGTGCCTAGATGATATTAAAAACAATTAATATCTTGTATATGGTGAGAGGAACTAAGCATTACTGACAAGGAACATAGGTTGTATAAATAATGCTAATCCTCTGACTTTCAGAAACCAAAATATTCATTAGCTGAAACACCTATAAATCCAGAAAAGTTAATAAATGTGACATTAAGGCAAACAAGTAAAGCAAGCAGAGTAATGGGCAACAATTAGAAAAGATGGCTTCCAACAGTTACTCCTGATCTTATAAGTCTAAGAGGAAAAAACACCACTCAAATGATTTGGATCTCTCTGAATTATGAAATGAAAGGCCATTGAGCCTCTCAGAAAAGGAAAAAAAAAACCCACCATCTTGAGACCAGGAAAAGAAACAAAAGTGATTTACAGCCTTAGTACCTATGTATTTGGAAAAGCAATCTCAATGTTTCTTGCCATTCTTTTTGTTTGATTTTTATTCTTGATTTGATGCTATCTGGGCATTTAGCCACAGACAAAAGACACGAAATGTATTGTCACTGGAACAATGAGACTGGCTTTACTGGAGAGGAAGGTAAGGTGATTAACCATCCTGTAAATTGGCTACATCCTGTACTATTTCATCTTTTGGAACTGTTTTTAACTAGGGATGACAGCTCTAAAAATATATTTGAAACCAAGAAAATAAGGAAGAAGGGAAATAGACATATCTTAAGGTTTAAGCTAAAAAAAATACCTCTAGTTTACTGGCTGGCATTTTAAAAAAAAAACTGCCACATAGAACAGTATGTTGGTCTGTCAGAATTGTACTACTGGGTGTTATTATAAGCTCCTTCAATAGAGAATTTGGCAGAGAACTAGTTTTAAATGTCTGCTGTAATAGCTAAGATGGAAAGAAGGGAAATGAGTTCTATCTCTTCTACTGGCTAGGGAGCAGCAAAATCATCTCCACTGAGTGATATAAGGATATAACCCATATGACATATTGGTTTAACTTTGCCGATGTTTGTTTTACAATTATCTTATTTCTTTGCCATTCCCTCCCTTTTCTAGAACCCTCTGTTCTTTGTTGTACCTCTTTGTTCATCTAGTTTATTCATCACTGAGACCCAAAATAAACACTAACCAATAGGCTCTTCTGTTCTCTGCAGATAAACATCCTTGCCATTTTGGGGCTATAGTTATAATCCTGGCATTGGCTCAACAACTGGAACTAGAGGCAATTAGCTGTTTTTCTCCTTGGAAGTCTTTTTCTAAGTGTGGGAACACAACTTGCCTGAGAACTTTAATATAATATACCAAAGAGTAATACCTTATGCATGGGTAGTATCACATTCAAACAGAAAATGGGACCACTTAACCGCACATAAGGATCCTTGCAGGCCATATATTGACTTAGTTTTGAAATGTAATATTATCTATGTTTTATTGTATTTTAATCTATTTTTTGTTTTATCTATTTTCCAATGATATTTTAATCTGGTTCAGGCTGCACTGAGGAGTGCTGTGGACCACATGAAGTCCATGGGTCCCATGTTTTGCCCTGCAGTATATAGAATATGTTCATATGTTATCTTCAATTTGATTTTTAAAAACTACATGCCTCTAAAATGGATTTAAAGTCATATCTTTCATAATCACCAAAATAAATTCTAATGGATAAATCAAGAGCTGGAAGGGATCTGAGAAACTGGTATGCCCACCACCCTCATTTCACAGATAAGGAAACTGAGGCTCATGGAGGTTAAGGGATTTGATCAAAGTCACATGAGTAACAAGAAACAAAAGTGAGATTTAAATTCAGGGTACTGAGCAGAGCCAGTGTTCTTTTCATAGTACCATGTTGTCCCAAAACTTAATGAAATTCGCTTATTGGCTCAGATGAAACCTGAAGAAAATGTCTACAAGGGTAAGGAGGAGCCGAACCATCTCCTCTGACCCCTGAGAACGTGAAAGACATTTTATAAAGATAACTAGGTTGAACTTCAGCCTACCAAAATCCCCAGGATAGAGTAGAAACCTCAGAAAAACTGCTGGCTGGTCTGCCTACCCAGAGGATTCACCAGACTCAGAGACATCCTTATCACCAAACTGGGTTCAAACAGAGCTTCTTCTCACTGGCTACAGCAGACTGGAGCATCCCTTACACTGAGCAGGTACCCTCAGGCTCAGAACACAGGCCTCCCTATCTATTCTCCAAGCTCATCCACCACATTCACATAAAAAGCCTGCAGGCCCTGGTTGTTGTTGTTTATGAGCCTCAAGAGGAATCTAACCTTAATGTTAGGCTTTGTTGGCCCACAGTGAATACCCTCCAAACTGCTTGTTTAACTGAAATCAAACATTTTTTACCTCTTCTTGGTCAACTTGAATTGTCATAAAGGTCTGTTTTCTGGTTTCTGTTTTCTGCATTTCCTCATCAAGGAGTTTAAAGCCAATAAACACATTCAGATTTTTGTTCTTGTTGTTTAGTCATGTCTGACTCTTCACGACCCCACTTAGGGTTTTCTTGGCAAAGATACTGGATTAGTTCGCTATTTCTTTCCTCAGCTCATTTTACAGATGAGGTAACTGAAGCAAAAAGGGGTAAGTGACTTGCCCAGGGTCACATGGCTAATAAGTGTCTGAGGTCATATTTGAACTCAGGTCTTCCTGACTCCAGGCCTGGCATTCTATCCAATGTGCCACCTAGCCACCCTAAGTTTAGGTTACTCAAATATATAATTAATCACTCCTAAGCCCTTGTAAATGTTGAAATGCAAAAAGTATAGCCAGATATCCTTAGGTGTAAATCACCTTTGTTATATACAGGATCTTTCCTTGTTCAAGGAGAACCCTTTGATTCGTTTTTTATATCTACCCTCTGGTTTTTATCCTGTGGGTCATTCAGTCTGGCAGATCAATGCCACAGAATTCATTTTATTTACGTGCCTTACAAGTGAGACCAGAGAATTTTCAACATCTAACTCATCATACCCTGACACCTTTCAAAAGTATACCTCAAGACACTCCTTGACTCTTAAATTATCATAATTTGGATTTGATTTGGATAAAAACAAGCAATAGAACAATGAACACTAAGGGAAGGAAATTCTTGTTAAGTCAAAAAAAATTTAATTAAATGTTTTAAAAAGCTAAATTTGGAATGACTTAAGATTTGCAATTCAGCATCTTTTGCCTTTAAAGACAATATGTCTTTATGTCAATATATGTCTTCTAAAGACATATATTCCCCATGTAATTTATACCTGCTATTTAAAATAAACGAGAGATATCAGTCAAAGGTATAACACATAGTAATGTAACATGGATTTGTAATCATAAATGAGGATTCAAGGCTCCATAACAAATTATTCAATTTTATTCAGAAAGTATTTATTTAGTGCCTACTATGTCAAAATCACTATGTGATTTGTTTTCTTAAATATGCTGGAAGAAAAAAGAACAACATTTTTGTCTCAGTTGTAAAGAGAAGGAAAATTTTTATCTAAGAGATGGGAGAAATTATTGGACACAAAATAATAGATTTTCATTACATAATGATGAAAGTATTTTGCTCCCCATCCCAAAAAAGCAATTATTTTAGAAACAAAAATAAAAGTTTGGTTGAAATTATTGCTAGTAAAATATCAAATAAAGGTCTAATGCTTATTATTTATAAGAAACTCATAGATACCTATAAGAATTTTATACATTCTCCCTTAGAGAAATAGTCAAATGATATGAACAGATAATCTAGAAGGAAAACATATAAATGTTAACAATGTGAAAATACGGACAAATTTCCTGCAAAAAAGAAATTTAAATCAAATCAACCTTAATATACTATGTTATATCCATTAAATTGATTTTTAAAATACCCCCTTCCCCCAAATTATAATATTCAATGTTGGTAGGGTTAGTTGGTCAGAGATAAGGTAATCTATTATATTGGTTAAGATACCAGAGACTGATCAGGCTATAATTTGAAGTGGGACAAAGATCACTAGCCTTTTCAATCTTCTCCAACAAGCTCAGGCTAAATAAAAAATTTGCATACAACAAAGGAGCATGGTAGAGGGAAGATGAAAGTAATTTCCTCACCACAATTTCACTTATTTCCTTTTCTGTTTGAGGAAGCAAAACCCTGGGAAATATTTGCTACCACTAAGGAAGTACGATAAGCAACTAAAAAAAAACTAAAAGAAAATTTTGATCATAAATAAAATGAGAAATGGACTGAGGGAGTCAAGGGAGACTGGAAAAAAAAAAAAAAACATAGTTTACACATTATCTCAGGTAGATCACTACTACCCTAGTCTGACATAAGAAAAAGTGGTTCGTAGTCAGAGACATCAAGGTGGCATAGTATATTCATTTCCTGAAGGATTAGGATTTCCTACAGTCAGGATGACTTGAGTTCAAGTATGTTCTCAGACATTTACTAATGCCCATGTTAGAAACTTGAGCCCTGTTTGTCTTAGTTTCCTCAACTATAAAATGGGGATGATAACACCATTGCTTATTCCTTTTCCCTTCCCATTAGCATAAATAGTTGTAACCTTTCCTTTGTAAGTAGTCTCACCCTCATCCTTCATGGATGGTGAATAGAGTAGCACATGGCCCCAGAGATGATTCCTTGGCTGAAAACTAGAACCAAAGTATAATTTTTTTAAAAAATGAAAAAGTTAACTAAAAAGAGTTATAACCCTGCCCTACTGGGGAAAGGTTTACTAACAACAGCTTCCCCAGCAGATAATAATAGCTAACATTTATATAGTGCTTTAAGGCTTACAATGAACTTTTGCAAATATTATTTTATCCTCACAGCAACGATGGGAATTGGGAGATATTTTTATCCCCATCTATGGATGAAGAAATTAAGGGTAGACACCAGGTAAGTGTCATACACCCTTACAAATATCTCTCATGTAGTTTAAGTAGGAGATGCAAATTATGTGATAGAAAACAAGTCCCTAAAGGATAAATAGCAGTAGATGCTAAAGTGCAAATCTGAAGTCACCTCAAATTTAGCCTTTTTTAAACTTTAATTTAATTTTTTTTCAATTAACAAGGTTATATGAACTCAGGTCTTCCTCATTCCTGGTCCAGAATTCCATCCATGGTGCCACCTAGCTGTCGGTAGACAATGGAAAGAATACAAAGTGAATCTGAAGATAGCTAAATAGTTTAAGACTAGGTCCAACAGAGAAGAAATACTGACGAGCTATGCTAAATGATGTACTACGGGGAAGAAATACTCAGTGCTTAGAGCAAAAATCACTAAGGGACATCAGCAGTATCAGAGGACTTTAACCCTTGTACATTTGTTCTAATCATGTAAATTGCCCATATATAAAAGTCAATAAATGAGTTCTATGTATATCCACTCTTCCCACTGAATGAATGTTATCATTATTGTTGGTCTTTCATTCTTAAAAAGGACCAATGACATAGATGACATTACAAGGGTGATGTTTTGACCTATGCATGAGTTAGCTTTCAAGTGAAGTGTAGCTCTGCAAAAGCGTCAGCTTCACTCTCTCCTCCAGAATCATCAAATTCAGTGGCAAGACAACAGTCATGAGGACTGGCAATGGCCCAGGGTAGAGACTTAAATCTTTCTAAATTAAGCTGTTTCCCAGGTTTCAGTTTGTCTGAGGCCACGCCCATTCAATGACTAAGAGCTAAGGAAGAATTGGGACAAAAGATGGCCCAGTTTACCATTTCAAATATATCAGTCTCAGAGTTTCTGGTCAGAACATGAAACAATTGCTATTTGCACTCATTCTAAACCAACAAAACCTAAACAATGAGTCACAAAGGCTTGGGCTGGGGGCTATCATTGCCCATTCAATGAAAGCCATAGATTTGGGTTTAAAGGCATACAGTAGTTCCATTTGAAACACAATGGGCTTTTTTAAAGCCTATTTTTTTTTCAGAGCTATATTTTAAAAAATCATAAATGAAAACTGCTCAGGACAAAAAGTAAATTGTCCCAGATTTTTGAAAACAAAGATTTTTAAAAACTTAAAACCCCAAAATATAAGTGAACAAAAATAATATTCCTATGGACAGAGCATAAACATATAAGAGCATGGAATCCCAAGTGGAGAGAGGTGGTGTAGGAAGAAGGAGGAGGAAGAAGAGGAGATGTAAAATAAGGAAGAGGAGGAAGAGAAAGAAAAGAAGAAAAAGAATAAGAAGAAGGAGGAAGATGAGAAGCAGAAGCAGAAGAAGAAGAAGAAGAAAAGAAGAAGAAGAAGAAGAAAAGAAGAAGAAGAAGAAGAAGAAGAAAAAGAAAGCATTATTATTCAATTCCCCAACTTCTGCTCCAATTGTCAAGTTGGATCCCAAGATGGCAGCTACTACTACTCACAGATAACATGGTAAAAACAGTTGATATAAAACCTTCTAAAAACCTGGTTTACTCTTTCCCACAAATACACACTGCATCCAAAGGAGGAGTAAGCTTAAACTTAGACCATAACAGTAATGAGGCACAATTGTAAGAAATATGTGTGATAAAGATTTAACTCACAAGACCTGCTCTGGAAGTCCTTTTCCCTGTGAAGAGACCTCATGTAAAACCCTTTGTGGTTATTCTCCAAAGAGGACCAGTGACATCACAAAGATGATGTCTTAACTTGCACATGAATTGGATTTAAGTGAGGCTGCACAAGGTTGTGAGCCTCACTGTCTCCTCCAGAGTCATCTTGGAGTGAAGGTAGTGAATGGTAGCAATAATCCAAGGTTGAGGCTTGGTAAGCTTAACTTATAAAATGATAAGGGGACTAGGGAATCAAGAGATAAGAAATATGTAGAGTTGATTTGGTTCACCATGTGATAAATATGGAGAGAAGAGTGAGTGGTTATGATGGGGTGCTGTGGTCTCTTTGTTTGTAACATTCAGTTGTAACTTCAGTTTGTAAAGTCACATTTATGTTTGGGTACCTATGTTTGTAATATCAGTTTGTGAAACCAAGTGTAAAATCACACTTTCCCCAGCCTGAAACCATTAACTCTGCCTCTCCCCTGAGCCAGCATTCTGCCTAGCTACCACTCATGAACTGTTTATCCCAGCTTGGTACAATAACAAGCTATACCTATGAATCCTTCACTAAAGCATTTTATAAGCAATCCCTTTAGCTTAGAGAAATGTATAGCCCCATTGTTCTAGTGGCCAGCTGTACCTATGAATCCTTCAATGCACTATCAGTAAGCTAACTCCTCACCAATTAGGCACGTTCTAGATCCCAATTAGTCTAGCTTCCCAACATCTATCTTGTCAAACAGGACACTGATGGGTAATAGACTGGACACCTCCCAGTCAGCCCTGACTGCTGGCTGACTTAGTGATATTTCAAGGCAAAAACCACACCTCCTAGTAGTCCCCCCATGGGCTTTCTCCCAGAGAACTATGGGCAATACGCCCGTGCAGTTGATATAAAAAGTGCATGTCCCTTTAAGCACTGACCACTCCTTAACTCCTCCCTAATCCCACCCTTACTCACCTAGTTAGCATAATTGATACCAGATTTATGGTTTTCTCATTTTATAACCTGTATCTTTAACTCTTGCCATTTTCAGGCCCCCTAACACTCTTGCCCGCTGCAAAGTGTAACAATAAACTTTTGCAATCCTGACTGCCGAGATTGCTTGAGTCTGGGAATTGTTTTCAGACTAATACTCCAAGGATTTCTTAGAAATCCCTAAAAAAAAAAATCTATGCAAACCCTCTTCAGTTAGTACAAGGGAGACATTCTGGTAGAGAACTGAGAGGTCAAGTGATTGTCACAGCGTAGATGATTGGTAGTTTTGTAAGAGAAGACAGAGGGAAAGGGGTAAAGCCAATAGATTATGTATGGTCTGATAAGGGGATTTCAGAACTCTTGAATATGAAGATGGTACATTTGTGAATGTTAATAGAGTCAAGGAAATGACAAACAATCTATGAGTGGTTGAAGAGCTCTAGAAGAGGAGTTCATGGAAAGTGGGTAGGTTGAGAATTAAGTGTGTATATTTGTGGAAGAATGATCTCCAGGTTTATGAAAATGTGTTCTTTTGTTGTTTTTATTGCTATGCTATTTCATTAAATGTCTGCAATGGTAATGGGAATTTGAAGGTCTTCCCTGCCCCCTAATAAGCCAAATGTAATCACATGGAGCCTGTGGTAGAAGGAATTTGCTGAATGGGTAGAGCAGAGCTGAGAGGAAATTGGGAGTCAGAACAGTTAGAGTTGGGGGAGAGAGGGGACACAGGCAAGTAGACAGCTAGGCTTATGAGTGTTTGTTTGTGGGAAGGTTTTGGGATGGTATTGCCTTTGCTGTGTTGTGGTATATTAACTTCTTTGTTGCTATGATGGATTCGATTTTCTGGTGTTGGGATTTGACTTTCTGATGTCTGAATAAATGTTGTGCTTCCTTCTATATGGAAAGTCTTATATTTTGCAATTCAATTCAGAATTACACTGGCATATTCATAATCGCTGTTAGTGCTGTGAATATCATGTTGGTGCTACAGTGTCTTTTTTTTTAAAACAAACAAAAAACCAGTGTACATCTACTGACTGACTAGTAAAGGTAAGCAAATGAGTCAGAACTTGGCATCTATGGTTTAGAAAGTGTTCTGACCCACAAATTACATAACACCTAGGTACAGCTTTCTAGTGACATGACACTGAGAAGGACCCCCATGCCTAGAACTCCTGGCTTCCTTTCTACTCATCCTTAATCTTAGGATCTTCCCACTGAGATTATATCTAATTTATTCTTTTACATTTATACATACTTCTTTGCATTTTACATCCTCAATTAAATTGTGAATTCCTTGAGAACAAGGACTCTTTTTGGCCTTTCTTTGTGTCCTCAACCATTAGCACAGTGACTAGTAGAGGTGCTTAATAAAAGCTTATTGTTGTTGATACACATTATTGGTAGGATAATAGCCTGGTCTAAACTTTTTAGAGTCCAATCTGGCAATATATGTGTTATATAATCAACCATATCTTTTTACCCACCCATCCCATTCCTTTAGCACCATATTAAAAATATTATTTAAAGGCAAAAAAGATGTGTCTGTACAAAAATTTTTCACAGATGTCTGATTTGTTATAGCAAAAAACCTGAAAATAATCCATATTCTCCAACAATTAAAAAATAGCTGAAAAAATTATGTTATATTAAGATAAAGGAATATGACATCATAAAAACAAGAAATACAAAAAAGAATAAGGAAATAAATAATTTTTAAATGTAATAAAAAGTGTTTGTTAACCAAATGAATGAATAAATTAAGTAAGAACTGGAACAGTTTACATGGTGTATACAACAATATATTTATGACAAACCAAAAGTAACACAGCTTGATAAGTGTACAAACAGATGTAGAGGGAAATACAAAGCAAAAGTAATTTGTTTTTTGTTCATTTGTCATTATATTTTGTTAAGATATATTTATTGAATAATTGTCAGAGACTTTCCATTGGACTAAGGTATAAATGGCACAAATCTAAGGACTGTGTTTGGTTTATTTGGTAGTTTACTGTTGTTTGCAGTAATGTTGCATTTATATTAACAACAAAAAAAGAAAATTTGGAATTTCTTTCCATTTTAAGAGCTATATCCTCTCCTATCTCCACAATCTTCTCTAGCCTTTAGTATTAATGATTATTAGAAACGTTTTTAAAGCAGTGTTATGCATTAGATTCAGTCAATTCAGAAAAACTGAAAAACAGATGTTTTTTGATCTCTAAATATGCTAATTAGTATTTTTCTTTTAAAGTATTATTTACTATTCCATTCTCATTGTTCTATCTGCTGCAAACTGGCCTCTTACTGTTCTTCACATGATGATGTTTCCTCAGGCTGTGTCCTATACTTCAAATGCATTACATCCTCTCCTCACCCTCTTAGAATGCTAGTTTCCTTCAAAGTCCAGTTTAGTTATGTCCCACAAGAGACCTTTCCTGGTTCCTATAACTCAATGGTTCTCAACCTTCCTAATGCTGTGACCCTTTAATACAGTTCCTTATGTTGTGGTGACTCCCAACCATAAAATTATTTTTGTTGCTACTTCATAACTGTAATTTTGCTACTGTTATAAATTGTAATGTAAATATCTGATACGCAAGATGTATTTAAATTGAACATAACCCACAGGTTGAGAACTGCTGCTATAACTGCTAGTGCCTCTTCTGTCAAAATACCTTTTATTCCTTCATTTATATTTTTCAATATGCTAGCATATGTACATGTTATCTTCCTTGATGATAAGCTCCTTAAGGGAAGGGACTGTCCTTTTTGTCTTTTTGTCCTTTGTGCCTACCACAATGCTTGAAACACAGAGGGCACTTAACAAATGCTTGTTGATTGATTAAAAAATACTGTGTGAAATGTCACTTTCACTTGCATCAAGCTGGTTGTTATAGTGGTATTTTCTTGGCTTTTAAGGAAGGGGCATTTTGACATACTCTATGGACTAGGGACAGGATAGTACTCAGTGAAGGATTCTAGCTTCATCTCTGATGTGACTCTTCAAATCAATCAACCAATCCATAAGAATTTATTAAACATCTCACATGTACCAGAATTGTGCTAAGCCCTAGTCATACAAATACAAAAATAAGAGAGTCCTTGATCTGAATTTATCTCCTATTAGAAGATATAACATGTTCACTGATAAGTAAATAAATAATAAAGGAAAAAAATATAAAGTGATTTTAGAGCAGGGGGGCAGGGGGGCGGCATCCTAACAGCTATAGAAATCAGGAAAGCTATAACACCTGAAAACCTTGAGAATAAAGTGCCTAGACCACAACAAAACAAGGTAAACTGCTACTACTCTTTCTATTTTCCCCCAACGCCCCCCCCCCCCCCGACCTTTTACTCAATCCCAGAAAAACATGGAGAAGTTCTACCAGATTGACTTTAAGATCTACCAACACATCTTGGTCAACTAGTTAGGGACCATGCTTTAAATGTTCTTGCTCATGATCTTTTCAAGTCTCCTTATTTATAGACAGGAAGATATAGGTAGTAACTAGTCAATAATCTTATTGAAGATGAAAACACCAAAGCCCTATGCCTATTTTTTTTCCATTTGTATAACTGAGATAATATTAAACAGCTGAAGGGATGATTAATTTATTAACTCATTTACTGATTATGAAATGCTTGGGCAATCCAAAATGCTATGCAAAAACAAAATTGTAACCTTTTCAATTTGGTACACAAGATCTCAGGAAATCAGAAACGTTAAACTGTGATGGAAATGGCTGAACTGAGTGGAAATATGGCTATGGTGATTAGTAGTCAAATCAAAAACATTTTTTAACTTACAGATGCCTCAAAAAATCATCCTGAGTTGTTTTTTTTTCTATATTTTACTCTTTATAATCCTGAACTTGAAAGGAATCACCCAGCCAGATTTTCTCCCTTTTGAACTCTGTAGGAGCTCCCACTGCATGAGCTCATTCATAATATGATAGTCATTTAGCAGAAGAATAAGATACGCAAGAATTACTAAAAAAAAAAAACAAACAAAAAACTTCAAGCTACTAACAGTGTCCCATGGGATTATTTATCTTTCTATACTACTGCTTTCATAAAGTACTTAGAGAGCGAAAATTGAAGTCTGGAAAAGTATTCACCTATTCTCATTAGAACTTTGTTTTGTACCAACACTCACCAAAAGTGATGGCACATTAGAGAATAAATAACCTTTGAATATCTAGAAATAAAACTCTTTCTCACTTTGTCCTCCCACTCCCAAAATCCCTTTAGTAACTCAAAAGTCATTTTAAAATAGTCTGATAGGAACTATTTGTGCATTTATACACTCAAATAATATCTAGGCTATATAGCCCAAGTGTGAAAATCAGCCCATTTGTAATTAAGCAAATCTTTCCATTATTACTCCATTAAAGCTTAACTGAAATGTCAACACACTATGAAAGAAGCCTGGTGCTAATGTATAATTATCTGCACTTGTGATAATCACAATCTTAAAAATATATATAAATGGTACAATACACTAGGGTTTAAGAATTCATCTTTGATGAATTAGAAAGTTAAAGGAAATCAAAAGAACTAGTCTCTACTTGGGCAAAGATTTGTTTAGATCCTTTTCTGAAATCTAAACCAACCATTACAATGTTGTTGTTTTTTTAGCAGTACTAAATGTTTCGCCTGATTTGGTCAGTGTTCGCCTATCCAAAAATAATGCAGGTGCTCTATATGCCCAACATCTAACTGAAGTGCGCGAACCTTTACTTTAATTTACAAAAGATGGGCAACTTAAATAATTACTTCCTCCTCATAGCTCTCATATATTACATAGGTTACATTAATCATATGCATCCAATATATTTCTGTGTAACTCTGTGTCTTAACCCCTTACTAGATTAGAAACTTCCTGAAGACAGGGACCATGACAGCTCTGTCCCCAGACCCACCATTGAGAGTAGTGACACCCATGGAAAAGGAAACTATTATCCTCATCACCACCACCAAATGTTGATCAACTGCCACCAACCAAGAATCCCAAGGGCCCCAGGAAGAAGAACACTCTCTTCTCCAACCAGAGTGTTAGCTCTTCTTCCAGTCAAGTCCTTGCAAACATTATCCAAGGAAGCAACTCCTGTGTAAAAGAAGCAAGGTACTCCAACTAAGTGCTAACCAGCTGCCACCCCTGAGACTGCCAAGTCAGTACGCTGATGTAGCAAAGGCATCCTGAGGGAAAGACAGCAGGCATCATGCTCCAGGAGAGTCAAACCACTGCTACCCCTTCAACTATCACCTCCTTCCAGACACCAATGGAAACAGTCTAATACTCTTGAGTGCCAAAGACCTGAAAACAGCAGTGCCCTGATCTTGCCAAGACTATCAACCCTGCTCCCAGTCCTGCCCCTGTATCCACAATATAGGGAAGCAACCCCTGTGAAGTTTTGACCAGCAAATGCAGCCCCAGCTAATGAAGAAAACATTCTCACCAACGTCTAACACTGTCAAATGGTTCAACATCATAAACAGATAAGGTTTTATTAGTGGAAATAGGATTAATGAAGATGCAGCACCACTACTCTGTTATTGCACCAAAATGATCATTAGACCTTTCCATCTGATTTACCTTTCCTTTACCTTTCCATTAGATTTACAGTTGGAGATTCCTCTATACCTTGTCTCTCCTATTATAACATAAGCCCCTAGAGAACAGACATTGTTTCTACTTCTCTATTTGTATAAATAGTTTTTAACTTAGCACAGTACTTTACACATAGTAAGCCATAAAAAAATACTTTTTTTCCTTCATTCATGCATGTCTTATCTCAACTCTGTGTCTTCTCCAGAACTTCAATCAATCAATTAATCAACATTTATTAAGTACCTACTATGTTCCAAGTACAAACCAAATGCTATGGGGAAAAGAAAGTTTGTTGAATAAATGATGAATGAACAAATATTGTGGTTAATTATATACCGGGCTTATCTTCCCTCTCAGACAAGTGATGCTGCCCTCCTTGATGTTCTTGGCAGGACATTCTGTCTCCAAATGCTGTGAATTTTGACTGCACCCCATGTCTGGAACTCTTTCCCTCCTCATCTCTGCTTCTTGGCTTCCCTAAGTTCCTTCAGGTTTCACTCCTACCTTCTGCAATAATGCTTTCTGAGTCACCCTTAATCCTACTGTTTTTCCTCTGATATTATCTCCATTTTATCCCGCGTATTTCTTATGTGTACATCGTTGTTTGCACAGTGTCTCCTCCCATTAAACTGTGAGCTCCTTGACAGCAGGGACGACCTTGCCTAAATTCCCCTCCATTGCATAGTATATTCTCAGTAGAAATAAACTACAGCTAGGAATCCTTTTTCATGTGTAAGATCATCCATCCCATCCCAAAGCTCAATAATCTCACTTATTTTAACCCTTCATAACAGCTCTCATGTCATTTTAATAGATGTCCTCTGAACCATTTCCAAGTTATTCGTGTATACATTAAAAGTTGAGGCACCCCAGCTTGTATAAATAATTTGTATCAGACCAGTGATTTCATTAATGCAGAGGCTTTTCAGTAAGGAAATGCCCTCTACCAATAACAGTCAATCCATGCTCTGCAGTTCACAGTCTTAGAAACTTGCCTGGACATTGAGAAGTTAAGTGATTCAACTAAGCCAGTACAAAGCAGAAGCAGGGCTCAAACACAGATCTTGATGCTGAGAATAGCTCTCTATCTTCTATACCATGTTGCCTCTCACGGGTATTTTTACATGGGCATAATTTCTGTTCTCACAAATTCTAAATGAGGGACCTCAGGGCAGAAGTGGTTTTCTAAATTAGTACATAACAGACAGAGGGTTAAACAGTAGTACTGAGGACGTAAGATGAAGGATTCACAGGCATATTTGAATTCTGAATGGAAAGATGAAATCAGCAAAAATTGGACAATTAAGGGTAGTGAAGTAGAATGACAAGCATAATAACAACAAGGTCACTATATTGAGTAATGAATGAGAGGACCTGGAGCTGAGTGACAGGTTTAAAGAATTCAAAGAGCTACACAGAGAAAGGATATAACCTTGAGAGTAAGAATTGTCTTATTTTTGTCTTTCTCTGTCCAGTGCCTAACAGAATGCCTTGTACAAAGAAAGCATTTAATAAATGCCTGCTGAGTTAAATTGGTCAAAGAATTATAGATCTGAGCTGGAAGAGACTTCAGAAGCCAGCTAGCACAAGCCCCTCTTTTTTCAGATGAGGAAACTGAGGTCCAGAAAGAATATGAGAACTGAATTGAAATTAACTGAGAAAGAACTCTTTGAGAAAAGAGGTTTAAGTGAAGATAAGGGTAGGGTAGATGATGGCTCTCAAACCAAGTGACCTTGATTATTCCCAGTAAGTAGGAAGTAATAATAATAACTAGCATTTATATAGTACTTTAAGGTTTATAAGTGCTTTACCACATTATTTCATTTTATTCTTACAATAGTATTGAGAGGTAAGTGCTATTATGCTCCCCATTTTACAGATGTGGAAACTGAGGCAAACAGAGATTAAGTGACTTGTCCAAGGTCACACAGTTAGTGAGTATCTGAGGTAATATTTGAACTCAGTCTTCATGATTCCATTCAGTGCTCTATCCACTGTGCCATCCAGCTACCTCAATTGGAAGTGAATTCATTTGCTGAGGAGAGAAATTCAGTCTGGAACAGTGCACCTTGGGAATATCATAAAGAACTGGTATGAGTTGGATTTTTTTTGTTCATTTTTTGTAGACTTCTGTTTTTGTTTTTTAAGGAAAGGATTTCCAAGAGGAAATGAATAATTGAAGAATGACCAGCTGGGTTTTCATGGCTCTGTTTCTATCTCCAGCACCACAGTGTGCCTAGAAGCAGAAGTGCCAATATTGGGTAGATCTAGGAGTGGGAATTGGCAGGCATCATAGAAGGTCATGGACTTTTGGCACATTAATGAGGGCAATATTAATGTCACTATGAAACTAAGCTTAGATAAAGTATCTACTGTAGTAAATCAGAAACAATTAGGAGCCTAGTTAAATTAAATGTATTGGATAAATGGAAAGCCCCAGGAGAGGAAAAGAGTAGGGTTAGTTGAGTGTAAGAAATGCCAGGCTAGATATCTGGAGATGGAGCACCTGGAAGCAGTGATGTTGTTAAAGAGCTAATGTGAAGGAATCATAATGAGGAAGGCTAAAATAAGAATAACAATTGTTGTAAAACTTTATGCAGCAGGGAGAAAATCACTGTGTCTACATAATAAACATTTGGCTGTCTGGTGTTGTGTAGATAAAACACTCAGATGATGGACTGAATCTTTCCCTATTCATCTGTATGTTTTGGAGTTCTATAAACAATCTCTTCAATATCATGAGACACAATGAGACCACACAGCAGCATATCACCTAAAAATAATATTGCAAACAGACCCATAAAGGGCATGTTGTTGAACCTCCTGGGGAGATCTGAATTTAATATTTTATTCAAGTGATGTATCATACTTGCCAATTTAAAAAATCAGGAGTACTTCCAGGAAGACAACGGAGTGAGATGTCCTAAGGGAGCCTGATTTCTACTGCTCCCCTTAAAATTAGCAATAAAAAAGGCAGAAGAATAAGGGAGAGGAAAAGCAACAGCAAATGGAAAACTCAAATGCAATAAAAAATAAAGAATAATGAAAAGCAATGGGATGTAGCAGAGGATCAAGAAGACCTAAGCTCAAGTCCTTCCACTGACTCTTACTGGCTGTGTGACCAGCAAATCAATTAATCTGTTGGTGACCCAGGCAACTACAAGGAGCTCCATGTAGAGAATTCCCCACTGGAACCCAGAATGTGGGATGGGGAAAAGAGTGGTAAAGACAAAGAGATAGAGACAGACTGAGAGAGATTGAGACAGAGAGACTGAATGAATAAAAAAAGTTGATCTATTAAAGCACCATCAACACTTGCATGAGAAAAATCACAAGAAACTGCTACTGAGACAATAATATGGATGATAAAAATACTCAAAAAACAAAGAAAGAAACTGAATCAGCAAAAAAAATCAAGAGGAATTAGGAGAAGTACTAGGCATAGCTAAGAAATCTTGATATCTTAAGAAAAGGTGATGAAATTCAGCAGCTGGGAAAATATAAAAATACCAATAAAAACAATTAGCAGAAAAAAACAAACTCCAATTTCAAAACAATAATATCTGAGACAAGAAAATAAAAGAGAAAAGACTACATAGAAAGTAAAATCATAAAATTCACCTATTTCTTTCTGACCCTCTTAGTAATCCTTATTTAGAAAGTCATCTTCACATAATGATATTAATTCCAGTGCTTAGCACAGTGCCTGGTACAAAGTAGGTATTTAATAAACATTGACTGACTGACTGACTGACTTCATTTAATGGCCTCTATCAGGATTCTCTGTCATTTCGTTACTCAGTTTTCCTCTTTTGTTGTCATAATGCATAGTATTCTTTTATAATGGTCTTGCCACAATTCTTTATATTCATCATCATATTTCATTGCATTTCATGACATCTCATCCCACTACATTAATGTGCCACAATTTACAGTTTGGTTGCTTATTGTGGTTGTTTTTTAAGCTACAAGTAAGTTTGCAATCAAATCATTTTTGCAATCAATCACATGCTATGAAAATCTCTAGAAAAAATAACTCTTTCGGGGGCTTCTTTTTTTATAACCTTTTGGGGGTATGTTGTCAACAAAAACCAGAATTATTAGGCTAAGCAATATGCTTATTTTGGAAATATGTTTATTTGCCATGCATTGCCATATTATTCTTCAGAAAATAAAATTCTACAAGGTTTCATTTCCAACAGCAAGGAATGATCATTTATCCCCAAATCTTTCTACGATCTTTCTCCACAATCTCACCAACCTTGAATTTCATTGCTTTTCATAATTTTTGTCATTTTGAGGGGTGAATAAGAAGTTCGCCATGGAGAGATAAATTTCTGTAAATCTTCCAAGTAAATCAGTGACGTATACATATACACACACACACACACACACACACACACACACACACACACATATCACCTAAGACATATTAACTTTAATAATACTCTTTTGGATAACACCATCCATTTTCAATTTGCTTTCTTATTGTAAAAATAATTCAAAATCTGGAAGTTCATCACAGGGAGAAATCAGACACAACAAGCATTTAGTAAGAATTTACCATGTGCTCTGCTAAGTGCTGAATATACAAATATAAAAGTTAAACATTTCCTATCCTCAAAGGGCTCACATTCTATCTGGGCTGACAACATTTTTACATATATAAGTATAAACATATATGTATATATAAGTGTGTACATGTATATTATATGTATATTTATATTTATGGGTATGTACAAATGTAAATATGTCCCTATATACATAGAGCTTTAAATAGATATAGATATATGTATATTCAGTAATACCCACAAGTTTTCAGTGAGGAAGTCAATTGTTGTTTGTTCTTTGTTTTTCAAAGAGGACCAATCCTTTGGAATTGGTGATTTCCAAGAGTGATGTCTTCATTTAAGCATGAATTGGATTTAATTGAGGCTGAGTTGCACAAAGTCATCAGCCTTACTCTCTCTTCTAGAGTTGTCTAGTGGCAAGACAAAAGTCAAGAAGACTAGCAACAACCTGGGATGCAGTAGATAACCTTGGGGTCTTCCATGGCTGCCCAAGCTCTAAGTGCTCCACAACATCTGCTTAAGCTGACTTCATGGCCATTGGAGCAAACTGTTCTCATCTGCCCATTCCATGGGGATGGCAATGGGGAGCAGGGGGATTCTTTTCACAATCTTGAGTTAGACATCCTCCTAACTCACCGATGAGTCTGAGGCCCCTTCAGTCCCCCTTGACCCAGTTTAGCCTATCTGCCAAGGTGGTTTTACCCAGGTGTGGTTGCTGGGCATGCTACAGCTTCTTGAAGCCACAGGTGTGTAAGCGGTGTTCTGAGAGGACTAACCTCTGGTGTTAGGGCTTACCAAGACCTTTTTTAGGGTTGCTCATCTACCTTTGGTATCTACCTGTCACCCAACTCTCAACTGTGGAAGAAGCCATTAATTCAGGGAAAAGGTGGTTTTTCTCAGAACTGCATGGAGGGAATGGGCAATGCCAAAGATGTAACGATCCCCTCCCCAGAGGAGTCATTTACTACCTCACTGGAAACTGAGTTTAGGCAGAATATATACTTTGTATATACCTCTATGTATACATACCTATAAATGTACATCCCCATAAATGCATACTTGTATATATTTGTGTGTGTGAATATGTTGAATTGGAGTAATATGTAAATGGTAAAGGGTTTTAAATGCCAAAAAAGATGAGTTTGTATTTGATCCTAGATGCAATAGGGGACCACTGAAGTTTAATAAATGGTCAGGGAATGAGATGGTCTTTTATTCCTTTTTACCTTTTTCAAAATTGATTTTATTTATTTTTAAAGAATTTTATTTGAAAAAGTTGATGGAAATGGCTTACTGTGTTTGCGTTTCGCAATATCATCTTTGTCAGTATTTATCTTCTTTTAAGAAAATACATTGAAAATGAGAAGATAAAAACTACAATTTTCAGAAAGAAAAATAAAGGAATGGAGTAATAGTTATTGGAGGATTTCTTCATTGCATTTGTCTCTTCAAATCAAGGTTCTTCCAACCTCTTTTTTCCATGAATGTTTTAAAAATTAAACTTCATTTGTTCAGTTTATGGTTATGTTCAGAAAATGCAAAATATTTTGATGAAAATTTGATGTTATTCAAATATCTGAATCTTTAAAATATGAAGTAGATAATGTATAGATAACATATAATGTATAAGTGTGTAACAGTAATTTTTAGTTTTGTTAAAGTATTTTATGTTCTGTGAATAGGTGTTAGGTATAAATAATCACCTAAAATAAGGGATTATTTTCTCTTAGAGTTTTCTAGGAAAAGTTTATTCTAAATAGGCATATTGCTGTCATCGTTGAGGTCAATAATAACAAAGGTCTAGGAAGACTAAAAATTAATTTCATGAGAAGAAGCCTATTGAGGTTGTTTTTGAAGCTACAAGTAAGTTTGCAATCAAATCATTTTTGCAATCAATCACTCTGAATCTTCTACATACAACCCACTGGTCTAACCTTTTGAGGACCTAATGTCACCTTTATGCCATGATGAGGCTTCAGATTTGGGTTTTAGTGGATTGACCTGGAATGACCAGGAGTCATTCACAATATCTTCACATTTACAAAATGCCTCCCACTGGGCAGAAACATAAGGTCTTTTCACAGAGAAGGAAAATCAGTGCTAAACCTTTACTCAGGACTTTGTCCTCATCCAATTTGTTGAAAGACCTCTTAGTTACTTTGAGGAGTAATTTTTATGTGCCCTGGTAAGCAACTATTCTTTGGCTGCTAATGAGCTCAACAGGATCACGAGTCCATCCTTTCCCACTATAATTCTGAGCATTGCTTATAGCTATGAGGTTTCCACAATATGATCAGATTCTGGGCTCTGGGAGAGAAAGGGTCAGATTATTGCTGAAATGAATACTATTTTAAGACGAAGATACATGTGAAGATTCTGTCCTGGGAACCAAGTTAATTATATTGAAAGGGAAATATGAGCATTGGTAATAGGACAATAAATTTCCCTAAAATTTTTATATTTTAAAAATGAAAAATTGTTATTTAATGAAGACTAGTTCTCCATGTTTGCAAAGAATTAAAACAAAAGGAAACAGACTTAAATTTAAGCAGTAGAGATTATGTTTGGACATAGAGAATTTGACTTCTAGAGTGGTGTAATGAGTTGCTGTAAAAAGATTCAGAGTAGAAAACCATCTGTCTGAAGAGGATTTTAGATATCCAACTCCCTAAGGACAAGAGACAGGATCAGATGATCCCCTTGAAGATTCTACCATCCTGAATATTATATAATCCTGTCACATTCCCAATAAGAACAAGTCACGTTCACAGGAAATTTTTTTCCTCTTTCCAATTAGCAGAAAGGGTACAGTTTGAGAGGGTAATTTAAGGAACCGTAGGAAATTGTCATATAGACAGGATTGAACTGCAGTAAAATTAAAGGCAAATTTTTTTATTATACTGCATTGCTGCCTCCTTAATATGCACCATTTTCTTTCTTTTATGACCACTTCTTTTCTCTATTCCCTAGGTGCCATTGCCCTCATAGTTCCTATTTCTTCTTTCTAGTCAAGAACTGCTCTGAAAAGAACCCTAAATTCTTGCACACTAAAATCTAAAAGATTCCTAATGACTCTTCTGGAAGATTTCAACTGAATTCAACAAACCTTTGTTTTGTCCCTACTATTTCCAAAACACCATGCTAGGCCTAGACAAGATACAAGGAGTAAATAAATTGGTATCCATGTCCTTAAAAAGTGTAGCAAGAGATGGTACATACACAAAGAGTTATAATACAAGTGTATTAAGAAAAGTGCAAAATTTTTATATAAGTTCCAAGGTAGGGAAGACTGGGGATATCTACTCACCTGGAAAGACTTCATAGGGATGATGTTAGAGCAGGGTTTTAAAGCATGAATTGGATTTCAACAAGGAAGAAGTGAGAGGGTTCAGAGAAGGTATTCTGGGCATAAGGAAGATGATGAGCACAAGGACAGAGGCAATCCATTGCAAGATGTCTTCAAAGGATGTGCCTAGTTCTAACTACACAGGTCATCTCTGTTGATCCTAACAACATTCCTGGGAGGTGGGTCCTACTGTCACCCCCACTTTACAGAGGAGGAAACCTATGCTTAGAGAGGTGAAAATGATAAAGTATCAACAACTAGTAAGTGTCTGAGTCAAGACTCAAATTCAGGTCTTCCTGACTCCAATTCCAACATTCTAACACTATACCACAAGATAGGATGCCATCAAATTGTGGAGAAACCTCCACACTAGAAAAAGTGATTTGAACTTTATATGGGAAGCAACAGGAAGCAAAAGAACCAAAGAAGAGTTTTCAGCAAAGATGATAGATAAAGACTAAATTCTAAATCTAAAGAAATGAACTCTAATGGTAGGGGTGTAAGCAAACACATCATCTACATAGCCTATTATACTTGCCTATGATGCATCCACTATGGGTTTTGTGAGTAGAAAAGATGACAGACAAAAGGGTTATTCCCAGAAACAAGCTTTCTCAGTTCTGACACACCCAGAAGCCACAATGCAAATCAAGTGAACCAATTAGGCATTTCTGTCAATCACTCTAGACCTCAGCTGGTCAGAGTTACCCAAAGCTATAGTCCCAGAGGGCTTGGTTTTCGCTAGCTATTGAATCTCATGAAAGATTTTTAAAGGACAATATTTGCTTTGAGCCACTGGTACCTTCTTCAAAGACTCTGTCCAGGCCAATGTGAAGAGTTTATGCTGACCCAGCTTCTTGGAGAAGGAGACTACCGCAAGTCCCTGAAACTCTCACCTCCCAAAAGGTACAGTTGAACCCCAGGTTCAGAACTGAACCCCACAATCCTAGAAGCATTCCCAAAGCATTTCATCACTGCTTCTGCTCATCACCAAAGACATTAGGAGAATGTCAGAGGAGTACAG
Source organism: Pseudochirops corinnae (assembly GCA_028646515.1). Lineage (NCBI taxonomy): Eukaryota > Metazoa > Chordata > Mammalia > Diprotodontia > Pseudocheiridae > Pseudochirops > Pseudochirops corinnae. The sequence goes on along the minus strand of CM053585.1, from coordinate 450,907,337 downwards.
TTAGTGCTAAGTCAAATAGGCTCAGGCCATAGGGTCTCCAGAGATAGTCTTACCTTCCTTTGAATCACTTTCCATCAGAATAACAAAGCACTGGATTTATTTCTGGATTTAAATCCAGCCTCTTACATATGTTAGTTGTATGACCATGATCAAGTCACTTAACTACTCTGAGTCTCAGGGTACTCATCTGCAAAACAGGACAAATGATAGCACCTACCTAGTAGTCAGGATCAAATGAGGGTCCATAAGTTCCTCCCAACCTGCAAGGGTGGGGGTCTTTAATTTTTCATGATAGCAAACAGTATACCAGTGTAATATATATGCCATCCACACATTGTCCCTCACCTTCAACACAGCTTCATTTTCTATCATACATTTCTGTGATGACAGCTTTAAAGAAAACAAAACACTTCTTCAAACTTGTTATTTGAGATTCTTTGCAGTGTGATCACATCTAGAAGGCTCTTCTTGATTGCTCACTCATGTTTTTTTTAAAATTCTTAGGTGATTCACAGTCATGTAACAAAGGCAAAGACAAATTAATGGATGTTAACAATGTATAACAGAGACCTAACAAGTACTCTGACTGATTGATGGGTAGATTGATTGAGACTCTTGACTAGGATACAGCTATGAAAATCAGGCCCTTGCAGAACAACTATTTAGGTGTGTTAAACATCCTAATTTTTGTTCATGCCTCTTGACAAAGAAAACTTAACCCTTTTCCAGACACATTCCACAACAACCACAAAATTCCTTTGTCACGCCAACTCCTCACTGAAATGTGCGTGACACAGTAAATTGAGTCTCCATGAAAGGAAGAAAACAATTGAAGCCGGCTAAGCATCTTTTGTCAGATGAAGGTAGTTGCTTATAAGGCAAAATTTAAAGATTCGTTCCTATTAAAATCACATTACATACAACAGCATAGTGTGACTTCCAGAGGACCATAAGAAAGAATTTTCAGCCTTCCTTGAACAGCAGCCTGCTTCCTTCTGACCTACATTGTGTTGTATGGATTTTGCTCAAGGGAAATACCCAGAGCAGATGTGTCAGAAAGCAGTGGTATTTAAATTGCTCAAATTGCTGCTGAGTCAAAAGGCGTTTTAAAAGAATGTTTTTACAATTAAGGTATAGACCACGGCTGGTGTTTAAATCCTGTACTGAAGGATTTTTTTCTTTTGGGCTTCATTTGTGTGATATCATTAGGGTGGGGAACTCCTCGATAGTAACTGAAAGTCTTAATTGCCTGAGGTACAATGAGATTAAACAACTTGGCTAAGGTCCCACAGGAAGTAACATCCAAAATAGGACTTGAATCCAGGTCTTTCTTTCTGACTCTAAGGCCTGCCCACTGTTTACTACACTCAGCTGTCTCTCATTATTCATCATTATAGCAACATAAACAGTCATGCTCTGCTTCACTTACATAGTAGTATTTCTTTAAGATGAGATAAGTTGGGGGTGGAGCCAAGATGGTGGCATAGCAGCAGCAACATATCGCAGCGCTCACATAGCCACCCCAAAATACCCATGGAATAGGACTCTAAACCAATCCTAGAACTCCAAAACACACACAAAGATACTTCCCACTAAAGTCAGCTCGGCTACGAGGAACCATATCTGCACTGCGAAACCAGCCTGGCCTGAAGCCGCTGCTGAGCCCCAGGTGCAGCTGGACTAGAGGAGCGGTGAGTGGATTAGCGGCAGCTGCAAGCAGCATTCAGAACTCAGTCAGTGGAGCTTGCAAGGTCTTTGGAGAAAAGCAGTCCGGCTGAAAGGCCTCCAGAGCAGAAAAGCAAAAGGCAGAGGTTTTGCACCTGCCTCCGCATTGCAGCTTCCCGCCCATGGCCTGAAGACAGCAGGAGAACTAAACAATTGTTCTGAGGCCAGTGCTCTCCCATTGAGCGGCCTGGATCCGGATTGCAGTCTTGGGCTTCAGTCTTGGAGTCTTCATTATCCAGTGAGCCGGAAGTAAGTAGGAAGGGTCCCAGCACCTTCCTGAGAACTACGGCAGCCAGGAGGACCCCAGCGATTTGGAACAGAGCTTTCCCTTCTGCAAGCAGAGCCCCACAGAGATTTTAAAAAAAAAATCACGGACTGATCAACCACGAGTAAGAATAAACATAAGAAGCAAAGTAAGAACAGCACCCAAACCCTAGATTCCTTCTTTGGAGAAAAGAAAGATCATGGGAGAGAGAGGAAGGAGGAGAGCACAGCCAGAGCGCCCCCACCAGAGGCCTCCAATAAACATGAAGATTGCCTTAAAGCTAGAGATAAGCTGAAGAAGGATTTTCAAAACCAAATAAGGGAAATGGAAGAAAAATTGGGAAGAGAAATAAGAATGATGCA
>CM053585.1:450880623-450904485 GCA_028646515.1 Pseudochirops corinnae | reverse complement strand
CAGCCTGTATTTGATTGCTTGTCCTTCCAGGGGGGGTGGGTGGCGAGGGAGGAGGAGAAAGAATCTGGAATCTGGAGTTCCATAATCAAATGTTATGAATGTGTACATATATATATATGCAATTATTATTATTATTATTGACTACATCCAACTGCAACTTGAGATACACAGGCACTGTGGTTGGAGATCCATCCTGCCCTAGTGAAAAGTGACATAGGAGAGAATAGACTGGGGGAGGGGGGACACACTGGGATGGCTGTTTTGGGGCAGTGGGTGGGGGAAAGAGGAGGAGAAAATATGTAACTCAAAATCTTGTGGAAATGAATGATGCAAACTAAAATAAAATTAAAAAAAAGAAATATAATAGAGTCAAAATAATTAAATAAACAAAATGTCATTTTAATATTTTTTGTAATAAAATGGATATAATATGCTCATATAAGTCAATAGTTATCTGTTATATGGTTCCATTTAGATTTTGAGCAAAATTTATTTTTCATCATTGAATCAAAATTTACATCTATGATTTTATGTAAAATGGTGACAAAAGTTTTCACAATTCAAAAGAAACTTCTGCCTTCTCTTAAAAGAAATGTAGCAGGAGTTCTTTGTGTGTGCCTAAATGTCTCCACTGTTCATACTAATTGAGTATTTGTAAAAGAGTGTACCTGATGGGCCAGGCAAGCTCACTCTCCTGTTCTAATGGAAGACCTAGAAATGTCTCTCATCCAGACCAGACTAAGAGCAAGTGGGGCAAGGTACTCCCTTTGATTTTTCTGGTAACATCAAAAATTGAAGGGGGTTAAGAAGAGGACATTGTCAGTATTGAGCACAAGGCTGAGGCATTGAAAGAAAATATTCTTCAGCATGTAAGCTCCAAAAAGAAGGCTCAGGAAGACTAGACTCTCAAATATTAAGTGGCTGTGGTAAAATGAATGGACAGGGAACTGAGTATTATTTTTCATCAACTTGCAGAAGTAGTTGGTGAAGAAACAGAGAAAGAAAATTGAGTGGGAAAGAGACCCAAAGGAATAGTGGTCAAAAAAACTATTGTACAATGTGAAAGTATTTGCAGATCCTATACATGATTGCACGCCACCATGGGGGGGGGGGGGAAAGGGAGGGGAGAAAATCTGAAACTCAAGTGATTGTGGAACTGAATCTTGTAAATTAAAAGTAAATGAGTAAATTAAAAAAAAAAAAAAGGAATAGTGGTCAAAAGAATCTGAGTATGAACAACTTAAACTTAGACCCAGGGTCAGCTGAGGGCATGGTGATAGAGTCCTAGACCTGGAATCAGGGAGACCCAAGTTCAAATTCAGTCTTAGGTATTTACTAGCTATGTGAACCTGGGCAAGTCACAAACAACAATAAAAAACACCTCTGTTTGCCTCAGTTTCTTCATCTGTAAAATGGGGATAATAATAGCTCCTATCACTCAGGCTTGTTGCAAAGATCAAGCAAGATGATAATTGTAAAGTGCTTAACACAATGCCTGGCACATAGTACGTGTTACATAAGTGTTGCTATTGTTATCATTGTCATCGCTGTCATCATCATCATCATCATCATCATCATCATCATCACCACCACTATGAAAACGATTGGGTGTAGGTGGTGGGAAAGAAACAGGAAAGCAACAATGACTGTTTGAATAGCAGCAGCAGATACCAAAAAGAATCAGCAATCAAATTGAGGCTTACAGAGAAATGGAAGAACTGCAAAACGAGAGCTGTTGCTATCGTTCAGTAATTTCAGTTGTGTCCAACTCTTCATGACCCCACTTTGGGGTTTACTTAGCAAAGATACCAGACTGGTTTACCAATTCCTTCATCAGTCCTTTATACAGATGAGGAAACTGAACTAAACAGGGTTAAGTGGCTTGCCCAGGGTCACACAGCTAGGAAGATGAGTCTTTCTGACTCCAGGTCCAGCACTCTATCTACTGAACTACTTAGCTGATATAGCAGTATTTTAACTGAGAAAAGGAGAGACACCCTACCAAGTACAGAATGACAGAAAATTCATCCAGACGGAGAACTTAATTTTAACATCTTGGAATATTCTATTGATGTGTAGAAGATGATTCTTTCATATTGGAAAAAGAAATTCCGTATTCTGATTCTCAGGGGAAAATTGGGACAAGGAGAGAAGAGCAATATTGTCTCTTTTGAGATATGAGAAGAAAGGCAAAGAATTGTTTGGGGAAGATGCAGCATTTGTGAAATGCTCCACCACTTTTCATTACCTCCTCGTGAGGATATTTTCCTCAGGAAACTTTCCTGAGACTTGTAATTGGTAGAGTAAGTGTGTTAGGAAGTTGACTCCTGAGTGTTTGACAGAATGTGTTCAGAGTATGGATCAAAAGTGCAGAGAACAGAGAAAAATTAGTGTTGCTGTCTGAGTTACTGACTTAATACTGACTACTTAATAGTATAAACTGGAAGAGAAGACTAGCTTGACTATGTGGAAGCTAAGAGAATATAATTGAATAGATTTGAATTGAAGTGTGTTCAGGCACAGATCTCCAGGTCATCTGAGGGGGTACTTCAGGCCTTCAAGTGTGGATCCCTGAGGATTTAGATTGGATTCATAGGTAAAGTTTTATTTAAGGACCACAGGAAAAAGAAAAATTAAGGCATCATGTTATAGTAGGCCCCCACAACCTATAGCAAGTCAGCAAGATTGAGTGTGCACTGAGTTCTGTTGCTGATTTCCATGAATCATCTAGGATGGGAGTATGGTGATGAGAAAGAACTGACAGAAACAACCTAATAAGCACAAATCTGAGAATCAAGTAGACTTCACGGGGAATGGGGGAGAGGAGAGGGACAATAATGACAATGTCAAAGTATGTATGAGCTGGTTCATGTCAGCAGATTTCATCTGTATGTGTCTGGTCAGGTCAAGCCACCTTTTTTGACTTCGTCTTAAAATGCTATTGCCACTTCCTCCCATAGTAAATTAGGTGGTAAGTGTATTGCTGACAAAAATAGGTGACAAAAAAATTCTATGACGTTGTAGCCATAGGGTCAAAACAAATTTGTATGTGATTCTTTGCTAGTAGAGACTTATCACTCAATACTCCTTACTACAGGAGAGGTAGTGTTGGCAAGAGCTGGATAGAGGAGGTATCCTGGTCTTCTGACTTCCATCTTCAAGAGAGAAGACACAGAATTCCAGATTCTCTTCAGGGAGAGGTCTTTGAAGGGAGAGAAAGACTCTTGAAAGAAACTAGCATGTAGAGGAAACTGCAACTTGAACTTGTCCCTATTCTCATATACTGCAGACTTTAAAGAATCTCCCCTTGGCTGAGATCTGAAAGTCTCTTGGTTGAGCTAAATAACTTCATCAAAAATAGCTTGCTCGCAGAAGAACAGTTCATTTGTTCTATGTATTGCCTCGTATGTTCTCATCAGTACACTTTCTCTGATGTCTATTTGCTAACAGCTATAAAAATGAGTTCATTTGCTATTCACAAAGTGTGGTTTTTATATGGCTGGCAATTGGCAGGAAGGGTGTCAAAACTTATATAGCTTGGGATACTCCTTCCTCTTTAAGGGATAGCAATCAGGAACACAGCTTAAACATAAAAAAAGTATTTCCCCTATAGTAACGATATTTAGGAAAGCATATTGATTTAATTCTAGCCCAGTACTCTTTCTCTGAGGAGGGCATGGTGGCAAGACCCTGGCACCAATTTCCTCCTTTCCTTCTTGGAAGGAATCAAAGTTTCTCTTAGAGAAGGCTAGGTGGAGGAGGTTCTATAGGGATCATCTATTCATGTCTCCCTGTGAATCACATTTAAACAGATTCAAGTGAATATACATAATCTACATGGAACATACATACTCTCACATGTGCACACAAACATATACATGCACACACATCACACACCTTATACTATCTTTCCTTCTATTTATTTTCCACCTTCATCAGCTAATCCTCTCACAATAATTTGGTTTAGTTCAAAGCTGATTTACTGAAGGATTTTTCTCCTTAATGTTTTTTGGCATTGTTATTTTGTGGAAAAATACTGCCCACACTTTTCTCTCATTTCCCTTCATAATGATATGTAAATAAGATCATACTCTAAACCAGTGTTGACCATGCCATACATTTTTTTTGACCAGGCATGGAAATTGAGTTCTTGCTGACTGAGGTGGTTTCTGGCCTTTGTACTGTAGTAACTATTGTGTATTGTTTAAACCTTTCTAAAAAATGGTTATAAAGTCAATTTATTGGAAAACTTAGAGACCATGATTGCTTAGCCACAGTTAGAGAGAAGCTTTTAAAAAATAATGGGAAATGGCAAAGAGAATGTAGCACAGGAAAAAATAAATGACATCTCAGTCTTTCAAGGGGAAAGAACGGAATCTGCAAATGAAAGATTTATGAATTTAATTTTTATTCCTGGCAAAATGCTAAAATATATATTATTAAAGGAATAGTTAATTAGTTAATTTTATTCACAAATAACCAACATGGCTTCATCAAAAATAAGTCACTCTAGATTAACCTCATTTCTTCTTTTTTTATTATAGTTACTAGCCTAATAGATGTAATAATGTAGATAGAATGTGCTTAGATTTAACAAAATGTACAAAGATTTAACCATTTAACAAAGTCCACCATGATATTCTTATGGATAAAATGGAGAGAAGTGGGTTAGACAATAGCATAGTTATATAGTAGAGGGGAGGAGGGATTTATTTCTTTTCTCTTTCTAGTCCCTCAATTGATATAACCACAGAGAGTAATGGCCAGATAATAGAGGCAACCATGTATTAACATGCTAATAAAGTATAAAGACCCACCTAAAACTTTGTTATCCTTTTATTAAGTGTGAAGGATTACATTGGGAAAATAGCTGACCAATAGCTGGGGCTTGCACCTGGAAGACCTTTAAAAATTGAAGCCTGGTAAGCTGTAGAGAGAGACTAAGAGTTCTAGAGTTTGAGGCATTTGAGGCAGGGAAAATTTTTTTATGAAGTGTGACTCCTGTGAGGGTTGAAGGGGAGGATGAAGAAAGGGATTTTCTTTACTTTTAATTTTGGCCATGGCATATAGCAGTGGAGTCACCCAACAGAAAATAATGCATCCTAGAAAGAATTTACTCAGAGGATTAAGCAGTCCAAGGCATATAGCAGAGACAAAAACTGTAGACAGACGCAGATAAAAAGAAGTAAGCATTCAAAATAGGAAGCAGCTTCAAGGACCATGAGCTTTGGCATCCAGAAAGAGAGACAATCTTGAATTCAAGGGAGAATTAACTGCAGCACTTGAGTGCTGAGTTGTCTGAGTAGCAGTCCCACATGGTCAACATGAGCAACTTTTGCAGTAGAAATGCTGCTACATCTGAGGGGAAGATAGGGTGAGGAAGACCAATGAAAAGACTCCACAAGAAGAAAAAGTACACTGGGGTCCTGCAGTACTAGAAGCATAACTTGCCTCATCTACAGAAATTTCCTGCATATGAGCATCACTACTAATGTAATCTAAGTTTACTACCCTCTTTCTATGGATGTTGTATGTATTTGTGGGAGAATGCTCCCCAAATTTATGAAGAGATGTGTTTTTTAGAAACATTTCTTATCATGGTATTTAAGTAAACGCCTTTGCTCAGAGCTAATTGTGTCTACTGCTTAACTATTAAATGGAAATCTACTGATGGGGAATTGCGTGCTATAGTTTTTAGGATGCCTGGTCTCACAGAGCACCTTTTTGAACTTGAGGGTAGCCACTCTACTGGGGTACTCAACCTCAGAGTGGCCAAGTAATGTTATATCTAGATGGATTCAGAACCTATTGAATGACTAAACCCCAAAAATAGACATCTGAAGTTCAATGGGGGCCGGCTAGGTGAAACAGTGAATAGAGCACTGGTCCTGGAGTCAGGAAGACCTGAGTTCAAATCTGGTCTCTAACACTTAACACTTACTAGCCATGTGACCTTTAGAAAGTCACTTAATCCCAACTGCCCTGCCTTCCCCTCTCTAAAAAAAAAAAAGTAAAAAAGAGTTCAATGAAAATGTGGGAAGAGGTCTCTGAGTACCATGGGGATTAACCCTTGACCCTGAGTCATTCCTATTTATATCAATGACTTGAATAAGGGTATAGTAAGAGTCTGTGTCTGATTGAGTGGTACAGTTTTGTTACACTCAGTAGGCCACACCTGGAATATTATGTTTAGTTATGGTTATCACATTTTAGTAAGGATACTCACAAGCTTGCGAGAAACCAGAGAAGACAACCGATACTATAAAGAGCCTTAGGATCACAACATATTAAAATCTGATTAAGGAGACTAAAGGTTTTTAGCCCAGCAAAGAGAATACTTAAGGTAGGGAGGGGGAATAAGATAGCCTCATTTGTATATTTGAATTCTGTCGGTGGAAGGGTGATTGGATTTGTTTCAAACCGACCCAAGAGGGCAAAATTAGGAGCAACAGATGGAAGTTATGAATGTAGGCTGGATGTAAAAACAAACAAAAACCTTCCTAATTCAATTATTTACTAAGTATTTATTAAGGACCCACTGTGTTATAGTTGCTAGGGATACAAAGAAAAAAATTAAAGAAGTCCCTACTCTTAAAGAGTTTTCATTCTACTGGAGAGAAACAATGCAATAAGAAAATATAAAATACATTCAAAGTAAATACAGAGTAAAAACAGGTATATTAAAGGAAAACATAAAACAGTGCTGCTCTTTGGTTTGGGCTCCCCTCAAAAAGGAAATATGTGCAGAATTCCTAGGCAGACAATTCTCTTCTCACTGGATCAATATGGAATAGATAACTCACTCTAATAGTGGAGTGAAAAATCCAGGTCATAATTTTTGTACCTTGTCCCACTCCTTTCCTATCTCCAAGAAGAAAGTTGCACAAGAAATTACCTTTCTTTCTCCATAGAAAATGCCTCTTGCCATTTAACCAGAGAAGGGGAGGGCTTTTTGGACAGCATCACAGCCTTAGGGGTCATCTCATGAGTAATCCCAAACTCCTATATTTAAGCATAATATATACCTAGAATTACTCATGAGATAAGGCTGTGATGCCATTCATGATGCCCTTCTCTGGTTAAAAGGCAAGATTTTTAGGATCATGCTGTCAGGAAATTAATTATTCTAATTACTAAGCTAAAGTTCAATTCCAACCTATTAGAGCTATCCAAAAGTGGAATAGGCTGCCTCAGGATATAATGACTTCCCCTTCACTAAAAGTATATCCCAAAAGGCTGGATAGCTACATGATGAGGAAGGGATTCTCATTCAGGTAGTTAGTACTAGATGGCCTCTGAGGTCTCTTCTAGCTCCAAAATTCTATGATTCCGCAGCAAACACGCTTTTGTTTATTTCTTATTTTTTGTAGTCAACCATTTGTTTAAAGAGATTAGGTTATAATTTTGGAAAGCAATTCAGAATGATGCAATTAATGTGACTAAAATGTCCATACCCTTTGATAGAGATGGCCTACACCTCAAGGAAATCATTAATAATAACAAAGTTTCTATATACACCAAAATATTTAATGTAGCAATTTTTGTGATAGCAATCATTGAAAACAGAATAGAAGCTCATTGATTGGAGCTAAATAAATTGTGGTACATGAATGTAATGGAACATTGCTGTGATGTAAGAAATGTCAGATATAATGAATACAGAGAAACATAGAAAGATCTACATGAACTGTTATAGAGTGAAGTGGAGACAAGAAGCAATATACATAATGGTTACAATGATATAAACAGAAAAAAATCTCAAAAAAAATGAATGCTGCAAAATTACAAAGAACAAGCATAGCTTGAAAAAAGAAATGTGAAAAGATATCCCTACTCTACCCCAATCCTCTGAAGAGGTGAGAGGTCCATACAATTTGTATATTGCACATATTTTCAGACTTTTTTAATGCATGTATCAGTTATGCTGATTTTTCCTCTTTTTCTTTTTTGTCTTTAAAAAATTGTTATATGGGATAAATCTCTGAAAGAAGAAAAGAGAAGACAATGGGAATATCGTAGTGATATAAAAAAAGATATCAATAAAAACTTATTCCAAAAAAAAGAGAACAGATGATAATTATATGCAATATATTCTTTTTTATTTATCTTTTCTTTTAACGCTTTTTTACTTCTACCTTTTTTCCTCTAAACAATCAATACACTGACTATATGCAAACAACAAAAGCTAAAATGGTTGCTCCTTATATAATCAGTAATTTCCCATAAGTTAAGATAGAGTTAATTTCATTGTCGCATAATGTTGTTCAGTCATTGCTATCTCCAGCACCTTCTAATTCTCTTCTAGAAGAATAAGGCTTCTACATAGTCTATAAGCCTTTGGTAACTTTTATTTCTTGATCCAAACTGTATTTTCCAAAATAATTACTGCTGTTTCCCCCCATGTCTTTTATCACATTGCATTTAATAAGCACGAAAATTTATGTCCACTTAGTTTGGAGCATTTTTTTCAGGTTCTTTGAAGAATTTCTCCAACTCTTCACCATACAATGTTTGTTAGAGCAAAAGCTGTGGCTGTCTTCAAGATGGTCCTTTTACTTGTGCTCATGGTGAGGAGTGTAAGGCAAATTTCCCATGAAGTTATCTCCTTTATTTGCCTTTGGGCACACGATAAAAACAGCCTTACTAAGGAGAAGCTTCAAGTCAGAATTCCAATTAGATGCAATGTCTTTATGATTTTGGTGTTCATTTATAGCAAAAATGTCAATGTGGGTGTTACTTAGTTCTTCTAGGCCAGAAATTCTTGACCTTATTTTGTGTTATGAACCTCTTTGAGACTCCCTTCTCAGAATAATGGGGTCTTTTAAAATTCACAATTGAAGGAAATGTTACATTTCAGTTAGTGGTTAGTGAAAATAAAGATTTGTCTCTTTCCTATTCAAGTTAAAAGAACCTCCTGAATTCTATAATTGCTACTCTAAAAGTAAGTTGATTCCTTCATTGTTGGACAATGATTATATGTTGAGTGTAGCTAGCTAACCTAATTTTTGTAGGTGGTCCAAGAACTATGCAATTCTTGGTACCAAGAGTTCCTTTTCTACTTTTCTTCCACTGCCACTATGGAAGCAGAAGGGACACAGAACTAAGGGCCATTTTATATTTTCATCCATTTCATGAGTCACTATCACTCAAAAGATTCACTGCCTAGTGCCTAACCTATTGATAGTAGAAATAATACTCTCTGGGTCAGCTAGGTGGTACAGTGAATAAATCACCAACCCTGGAGTCAGGAGGACCTGAATTCAAATTCAGCCTCAGACACTTAACACTTACTAGCCATGTGACCTTGGGCAAGTCACTTAACCCCAAATGCCCTGCCTTCTCACCTCCAAAACCAAAATGATAATAATAATAATAATACTCTCTGCATGTTACTATGTTTAAAAATTTTCAAATAGAAAATAAAATGTGAAGAGGTTATGACTATAATCATTCATATTTTACTTTATTTCTAAATATTAAGAATAAAAAAGTTAAATAAATTTTTATTAATTTAAAAAGAAGGCTCTGTTTTACTTATTTGAAAATCTTAGGTAGAATATCTGAGTGAGAAGTTTTCAGTTCCTCAGTAATAAAATGGTACTTTCTTACTAGTGAATCATAAAATGCAACCTTAGAATCTATTTTTCTCTTTCCCATTTCATTAAAAATCAAGGTAGTTCACATGGTGCAGTGTAAAGCACGATGAAGGGGGAGACAGAAGATTTATATTCTAGTTTTGGTTCTGCTATGGACCAGCTGAGTGACCTTGGGCAAATTACAGTCACCAAAGTACACACGTCAAACATTTTATGCTCCTCAGAGTGGACACACATAACAAAACATGGGACGAGTAAATATAAATTAGTTTGTGTCACATAAGAGGACAGTGGAAACAAGTGTGTTGTGGCAGCTGTATTCAATCATGCTAAGGCTATGGGATCCTTAATGTTTTTCCTGCTCTAGCTCCACAAAGTTTGGTATGGTACTGAAGCAGGGTTCAAACATGAGAAAACAGAAACAAACAAAATTTCTCAGCCATGACCACACTTCCCTTCCTACAACCCCTGGGGCTTTGTGGAGGATAGCAAACCACTGACTCTGAGAATTCTCTTTTTGGTTATAAAAAATGTATTAAATGTAAAATGAGAGATAAGTAGATTAGAAAGATAACCTGAGAACTCTCAAACAAGTTATAAGTTTAGAAACCAAATGTTAATTGTCAGCTTTATTTACTAACAACAGTTTGTTCTCTGGTCAAAACATGAAATGTCGATGAATTGGTAGTACAGTACTACTCTGATAGATTCTTACAATGGGTTGGTGGCTTCCTTCTCTGAGAATCTTAATGTTAAAATTCCCTTCCTCAGGTTCCCTCACTTTTATGTATAACCAATAGCCTCTGCCATACCCTGATCCGTGACAGTGGAGCAGAGTAAGTTCTTTGAAGTCCTTTCTTTTTTACATTTTCATATTTAAATCCAGGTGGATTCTTCTTTAAGTTGAAGATTTTTTTTCATCATGTAATTCATATGGTTATCTTAAAAGGACAAGATTTCCTTGCCACATATTCATAGGATCATAAAAGTTAGAAATAAAGGATGCTTTAGGGAACATCTAATCTAGCCTTTACAGGAAAGGAGGGAGGAAAACAAGAATTACTTTTCAGATGGTGAAGTAGAGGGAGAAACCCAGCTACCAACATTCTACTCTGAACAACTTTAATATAACATATCAAATTGAATTCTGGAGCAACATAACCAATAAAAGGTAGGTGTAGGACATTTTTATAGCCTGACAACTAAGGAGGTTGGCAAGAGAGGTCCATGATGGGGGCTGATCTAGGACATGAGGGGCTGCAGAAGCAGAAGCAGCATTCAGAGCTTTTACTCAGAGATGGTAATGGCCAGGGGTATCAGACAATTGGTCATAAAAAGATTATAATGAACTTTTGCTGGCACTGAGCATAGGACCTTGTGCTGTTTGGCAACTTTATTGCCCATATACATTCTAGGTTACAGTTCCAGGGTTAAGAGGAGGGCTTGTGGTTAGTCACAAGAGAGCAAAGACCCTGGTTGCACATCCAGGGCCCTGAGGGGAACAGGGGCCCTTCTTAGGTAAAGAACAGACTGGGGGGGTGGAGCCAAAATGGCAGCAAAGGAGCAGCAAGAAATCGCAGCTCCGACACAGCCACATCAAATACCCAAAAAATATGATTCTAAACAAATTCTAGGGCTCTAAAATGCACACAGATATATTTCCTGCTGAAGGCAGCTCGGCTCAAAGTGACCATTTCAACTCTGAGAGCGAAAACCAGCCTAGCCTGAAATGGTGGTTTTTGCCCCCAGGGCAGCTAGATGAGCTGAGCCCGGCCTCAGCTGGAGCTTCAGGAGAGCGGATCTGCAGCAGGTCTGGCAGTATCCAGAATTATCAAGCCATAAGATAAAAGGACTCAGATTAGTGGAACTTGGCTAAAAATGGGGGAAGCAAAGCGGTCCAGCCAAGCCACCTCCAGGGCAAAGAAGCAGAAAGCAGAGGTTCTGCACCTGCCTCTACATTGCCGCTTCAGAGCTCCTGGCCTGCAGACAGCAGGGGGGCCAAGCTATTGTTCAGAGGCCAAGTACTCTCACCTTGAGCGGCCTGGATCTGGATCACAGTTTTGGGTGGTGGTCCTGAGGAGGTGGTCCTGAGAAGCCTCCTAAAAGCCCTGACAGCTGGGAAAACCCTAGCAATTTGGGACAGAGCTGTTCCCTCTGGAGGCAGAGTTCCACAGAACTAAAAAAACAAACAAACAAAAAAAAAAACGTTGAATGGCGACCATGAATAAGCATAGGAAGCAAAGTAAGAACAGCAACCAAACCTTAGATTCCTTCTTCAGGGGAAAGAAGGAACAAAGCAGGGAAAGGGAGGAAGACAACGCAGTCAGAACTCCCTCCCCAAAAGCTTCCAAGAAACATGAAGATTGCCAAAAAGCTAGAGATCAGCTGAAGAAATATTTTGAAAACCAAATGAGAGAAGTGGAAGAAAAATTGGGAAGAGAAATAAGAATGATGCAAGAAAATCATCAAAAGAGTCAACAACCTGACTGAAGAAATTAACACCTTAAAAAATAGATTAACTTAAATGACAAAAGAGGCCCAAAAAGCCAATGAGGAGAAGAATGTCTTAAAAAGTCGACTTTGACAGATGGAAGAAGAATCTCAAAAGCATTCTGGAGAGAATAATTCCTTCAAAATTAGAGTGCAGCAACTAGAAGCAAATGACTTTATGAGAAATCAAGATACTGTCAAACAGACCCAAACAAATGAAAAAATAGAAGGCAATGTGAAATATCTCCTTGAAAAAAACCACTGACCTGAAAAACAGGAGAGATAATCTAAAAATTATTGGACTACCAGAAAGTCATGATCAAAAAAAAGAACTTAGAAAGCATCCTTCAAGAAATTCTCAAGGAAAATTACCCTGATATTTTAGAACCAGAGGGTAAAGATCAGAGTGCACATCAGGAGAGCAGTGACCATACCTCTCCACAGATCACACCACCTTGGAAGCACTGAAAACTTAAAAACTGCCAGAACTAGCTCTGAAAACAGCAGTCAAAAAAGCTTGAAGCTTGGGACAGGGCCTCACCCACCCCCACCTCTCCCACACCAGGTAGGAAATCCCAGTTTTTAATATAAAGTTCAAAGTCAAGAAACAAGCTAGGGAAACAAACTACATAAACAATAATATGACCACAAAAATCTACTCTGGTGACAGGAAAGATCAAAAAATAAATTTGGAAAAAGACAACAATGGGGAAAACAGCTACAAGCAAAGCCTCAAAGGAAAATATGCAAATTTGACACCAGCCCAACAAGAATTCCTGGAATAGTTAAAAGACAAGATGAGTGGTAGATGAAAAATTAAGGTGGGGGTGGGGAACTAGAGTAATGCAAGAAAATTATGAAAAGAAAACTAACACCTTGGTAAAGGGGGCACAAAAATATTGAAGAAAAGAACTCCTTAAAAATCAGAATTGGTCAAATGGAAAAGGAAGTATAAAACCTCACTGAAGAAAATAATCCTTAAAAATTGGAATAGGGCAAGTGGAAGCTAATGACTCCATGAGACATCAAGAAATAATAAAACAAAGTCAAAAGAATGAAAACAAGAATAAAATATGGAATATATCATCAGAAAAACAAATGACCTGGAAATAGATTGAGAAGAGATAATTTAAGAATTTTTGGTGTACCTGAAAACCCTGATTAAAAAAAGAACCTAGACATCATACTTCAAGAAATTATTAAGGATAACTTCTCAATATCACAGAACCAGAGGGTAAAATAAAAATTGAAAGAATAAATCAATTACCTCCTGAAAGAGATACCAAAATGAATATCATAGCCAAATTCTGGAGCTCCCAGATCAAGGAGAAAATATTGCAAGGAGCCAAAGAGGAATCATTTAAATGACACAGAGCTAGTTAGGATCACATAAGATTTAGCAGCTTCCTCTTTAAAGGAGCAGACAGCTTGCAAAATAATATTCTAGAAGGCACAAGAGTTAGGATTACAAGCAAGAATAAACTACCCAGAAAAACTGAATATAATATCTTTAAGGGTAAATAATGGGTATTTAATGAAATAGAGGACTTTCAAGCATTTGTGATAGCCCAGAGCTAAATAGAAAATCTGACATGCAAACACAAGAGTCAAGCGAAGCATAAAAAGGTAAATGAGAGAAATTATAAGGGACTTAATAAGGATAAGCTGTTTATATTTCCTATATGGGAAGATGATACATGCAACTCCTAAGGACCTTATTATTATTATTAGAGCAGTTAGGAGTCTACATAGATAGAGGGCACACTTGCAAGTCAATTATATTGGAAATTGAGGGGATGTCCATCAGTTAGGGAATGACTGAGCAAGTTGTGGTATATAGTTATAATGAAATACTATTGTGCTATAAGAGTTGATATAATAAAAATGACAATTTCATAAATTAATTAACTTATTCAGTGGCATACCAATCAAACTACCAAAGAATTATTTTGTAGTTCTAGAAAAAACAATAACAGCTCTCCCACTTCCTGTGTACCTATGGACAAGACACTTAACCTTTTTGGGTTTCCTTACCTATAAAATGAAGGGTTCCAACAAGATGTTCTTCAGCATACCTTACATCTCTAAAACCAAAAGTCTATAAGGTAATGATGTAAAAAGTATCAACATCCCATTTTATATAAGGTAAAAATTAAGTCAAGGACTTTTTTCAATTAACAGATGAAAAATGGCCCATGGTATATATCTAAGAATAAATCCCTTTCTTTCTGTTTCTAGATGTTTTCCTGTTCTTAATCTGTAATACACATCTCTGTGTTGAAATAAGGTGCTTGATTTTACATGCTAATCAATTGAACAGCCTATAAAACTTTCATACTTTCAGATGAAAAATCTTGCATGATGACTATAACAGAAGCTTCCAGGTCAGCCTTGACCTGAGGTTCTGACACTTTAATATTTTCTGAGCTATTACCCTAGAAACTTTTATTCCACTTAAGCTTCACTGTTCCTAACATGAAAATCATTCTAACTTTTCTCTTATTATTCCAAGGATGCTGAAAATTACTGGATGAAGTCAAGAAATTGATCTGATTCCACCTACTGTATTATCTACTGATTTCAACAAGGTCCTTGATTACTGGATAAGGCTGTTCTTCTATTCTTTATTTATTCTTTACCCATGGCTCATACAGAAGATGAAATATCCCTACTTTTTACTCACTGTATCACTAGTCTCTGTATCACTAGTCTCACAGGTTTTCACATCCTCCAGAATCCTGCTCCAGTAATCATTTCCCCTTGCTCACACATATTTATTCTATCTTGCAAAACTGTCCCCTTCTTATCTGCCTACAAACATATTTAGGTCACCCCAATTTTTAAAAAAATAAAGCATTCTAAATATTTCTTTTCCATCCCACTACCACTCCAATTCTATCCTCTCCTTCACTGCTAAATTTTTTGAAAAAGCTAACATTTAAATTTTTTATTTTTGTTTTTTCTCAATTACATGCAAATAAAATTTTTAATATCCTTTTTTATTTTTAATTTTGAGGTCCAAATTCTCTGGCTTCCTCTCTTCTCTAACCACTCCTTGAGAAGGCAATTTTATATAGATTATACATGTGCAGTCATACAAAACATTTCAATATTAGCCATGTTACAAGAGAAAATTTACCTCCCTGGAACCAACAACTTGGTAATTAGTCTTGTTGAAGTAATCAAGATTGTTTCTTGATTAACAGTAACATGGTTTGTTACCATACTTGAAACCTTTCCTTCTTATACTCAGCTGTCATAACTTTAGGGAGTGTAGGTTTATCTGTGTATGCCATAATGGACAAGACCAAAGGCCTCAAGAGAATCAGTCACTTTATACATCAACATTTGCTAACTACTGTATATTTACAACATACATAGCCACTAAAAGTGTCTTTCTTTATGACAGAATAATTGGCTCCAATGCACAGAGCACCCAGTATTCCTGCACAGTCAACCTCGGTGTGCTTGGAGACTGAGAGATCAAGGGCACTGGCTGAGACCTAAGGAAATTATAGCTTTCAAAAGTGTAACAAGTTATGGGGCTGCTAGGTGGCACAGTGAAAAAAAGCACGTGGCCCCAGAGTCAGGAGGACCTGAGTTCAAATCTGGCCTCAGACACTTAACACTTCCTAGCTGTGTGACCTTGTGCAAGTCAGTTAACCTCAATTGCCCTGCCTTCTCCCCTCCAAAAAAAAAAAGATGTAAAAAGTTCTTTTCTAGAAACATATTCAAATCCTTCCCTAATTCATAAAAACTGGCTTAGACAGGAATGCAATTTTGCCTTCAAATTAGTTTGGTGAATTCAGACCAAGTTTAAAATCTTTGAAAATAAGCCTGAGAGTAAATGCTGTGACAGTATATTATCACATGTTTATCTAGTAATCATGAGAGTTAGGGTTGTGAGAAAGACAGCAAATTGCTTTTTGACTGTCATATCTTCTTTATATTTTCTTCATGTCAAGTAGAGAAAAAAATATTTTAAAAAGCCTCAAGGTTCCTTCTATTTGAGAACTTTTCCAAAGCATCAGTACTTTAAATTATTATTGAAAAAGGTATCTATACCCTTCCCTTCATTACCATCCATCCACTCTTTCTTCAAGTCTTTCTTTTCAGTTAGACTTCTTCAAAAACACCATTGAAATTGATCTCTTTAATGTCCTCAATGATCTCCTAATTATGAATGCTAACAGCCTCAATTTTAGTTCTCAGTATTCTTGATTTCTCTACATTTTGACGTTATAGAGAACTCTCTCCTACTGAAAAATTCCCTGGCTTCAGAGACACCCTATATTCTCTTTCTATCTTTCTAATCATTCCTTACTTCTCTTTTACTGACACTTTGCTCTCTCAAAACCTTAAAGTGGTTTTTCCACAAAAGTCTGTCTTAGTACCTCTTGGTACCTCTTCTCTTTTCTTTGTAGACGTTCCCTTGCAATATCATTCACTCACACAGTTTCAACTACCTACTCTTTGCATATGAGGCAGCCAGGTGTCACAGTGCATAAAGCACTAAGACCTAGAATCAAGAATACCCAAGTGCAAATCGTATGCTCTTGTCATATCTAATCATTTACCAAGTTCTGTCGATTCCAATTCTGCAATACCTCTTACATATATACCATCCTCGATATTTGTTGCCACCTCTCTGGTACAAACCATCTAGATCAGCGGTGACCCCTTTGGGGGTCAAATGACCCTTTCGCAAGGGTCACAGGGGTCACCTAAGACCATCAGAAAACACATTTCTGATGGTCTTAGGAACTGAGACACTGCTCCTCTATCTGTCTCCAGGCGGGTCTGCCCACATGCAAATACACCCACATACAAGTATTAAAGGGTCATGGCATTAGGAAGGTTGAGAACCACTGATGGAGATCATTGAAATAACCTCCTTACTATGTCTTCCAACCCCAATCTACTATCTCTTCCCTCCACTCTTGACCAGGACTTCATATCACAACTACAGTATTTTTTTCTTATGTAAAGATCAGGTTACATTACTTCTCTACTCAAAAATCTTCAGCAATTCCTAATGCATTATAAGCAGTGTTCAGACTTCTTCCTGGCATTTTAGATTTTAGGTATCTTCACAATCTCATAACAGCTTACCTTTCCAGTTTTGCCTCATATCATTCCCCCGACATAATCTACACTCTAGTTGACCTGGATAAGTCTCTCTCCCCTGAACACAACTCTGTGCCTTTGCTCAGGCTGTTCCCTATAGCTAAAATGCCCTCCTTTTTTATCTTCACCTATTCCTTATTAAAGAAGCTTCAATAAGTGTCTGCTGAATTGAATTCATATGGTACTTTAATGTCCATCTCATACCACCTCTTTTAGGTGCCCTAGAGTGGTACCAAATCTCCCACTTACATCTCATGTGGCACGAGTTTTTTGTAATTAGATGTGCCCTTAGTATGGAATAGTATCCTTAAAACATCATTACTGGTATCTTATCAACCCTTAGTAGACTAAGATCTCCTTGAAGACAAGTGTGCCCCTTGAAAACAAAATATATTATCTTCCCCAGTGCCTAGCATAGTGTCCTACACACAGTAAGTGTTAATATGTGTTTGCTATTGGTATAATTTTTCCACTATTCAATCCATCCTTCATTCATCTACTAAAATAATTTTCATAATATGTGACCATGCCATTCTCTTTCTCTAAAATATTTAATGACTCTCTACTGTCATAAATTAAAGTAAAATCTCCTCAGCCTTAAGACCCCCAATGTTTGACTTTGCTCCAGGAGGCCTAGCACCTTGATGTGAAGGTTTGCCAAGCCCTTTTCAAGGACTGCTCATCCACTTTTGGTGTCACAGCTGTAGCATGCAGAGCCACTGTTAGATTACAGTGAACCATCTCCACAGACAGAATGAATCAGGTTGAGGCGGGCTGATGAGCCTTAAACGCATTGGTGAGTTAGGGGGGGGTGACTACCCCAACCATGTGAAGACTTCCCTCATGGAATGGGTGTTTGAGAATGATCTATTCCAAGGGGCATGAAGGCAGTGGAAATAGGCACTGTGGAGAGCTGAGAGCTTGGTTAGATAAGGTCATCCACTGCATTTTGAGCCAGTCATTTTGACTTTTGTCTTGTCACTGGACACCAATGACTCTGGAAGAGAGAGTAAGGTTGATGATCCTATGCAACTATGCCTCACTCAAATCTAATTCACCCACAAGTTAAGACAACATGCTGTCATGTCACTGGTCCCCTTTGAAAATGAAGGACAAAAAATAAGGCCCTCAACAATCTGGTTCTAACCTACTTTTCCTATATCATTTCATTCTATTCCCTTTTATGTACTCTTTTTTTTCAAGCAAATTGGATTAATATTTGGTCCTTGGTCCCCTTTTGTTCTGTATAATTTCTGTGCATTCTCACAGGCAATCCCCAATTATTCGAATGTACTCCCTCTACACCTCTACCAGTAAAAAATATTCTCTCTACTTTTAAAACCCAGCTGAGGTGTAATTTCTCTCCTGATGCCTTCCCTAACCCCTTTTCCCTCAATTTTTATAACCCTTTGTTTAGAATCTCCTTTTGTCCCTATCACATTGTACCCATTAGCATACCTTTTTGTGTATTTAACCCCCTGCATTTAGATTATAAACTTCTTGAGGTAAGAGGATGTGTTATTTTTAGTCAGCATTCTGACTTAAAACAGTACTGTGCACATAATAAAAACTTAATAAATGTTTGATTTAGTATTTTTGAAAAGTCTTCAATAAATTCACTTGCAATATGATTGATATGAATGGAATTCAAGAAGTAGTCCACAGATATGTATGCCTGATCTGATATACTATTTCCAGGACAACACACTAAGTTCTGAAGGCAAAATAAAGATGAATAAGATATAGTTCTTTCCTCCAGGGAGTTTCAAGTCTGCTACATCTGAAAATGATGACTATGAGTTTACTCTTTTTGTCTTTCTTTACATGCCCTCTGGTGGGAGTACAGAGAATGAAGATTGAGAAGCAATAAATTTGGACAAGTCAGAAACTATATGTGTGTGAATATATATGCATATGTATATATACATTTATGTAGTATATATGCAAATTATACATATATGCTTAAGAGAAAGACATGATGTTATAAAAATTTATGAAATTTCTCACTTTATGATTCTCATATTATAGAGTAGTAAGTTGGTTAGATTTGAACTGAGAAATTTTTATTTTTTTGAATATTTTTCTTTTATTTTTTTTCAATTATACATAAAATCATTTTTTTCTTTTTGGAGGGGGGAAGGCAGGGCAGTTGGGATTAAGTGACTTGTCCAAGGTCACACAGCTAGTAAGTGTTAAGTTTCTGAGGTTGGATTTGAATTCAGGTCCTCCTGACTCTAGGGCCAGTGCTCTATTCACTGTACCACATAGCCACCCCAATAAAACCATTTTAACATTCATTTTTTTATAATTTTTGAGTTCCAAATTCCCTTTCCTTCCCCTCCTTGGGAAGGCAAGCACTTTTATATAGATTATACATATGCAGTCATGGAAAACATATTTCCAAATTAGCCATGTGTAACGGTAATTAATTTAGCAGGTACTTAGTCCTTAGTAACTAAGGACTAAGTACCTCTTGAAAGAAACAGAAGGTGTGAACAGAAGGTGTTGCTGACATAACAGGGAGGGGTTGGCTGAGATAGGAAGCCAGTGTGTGTGTGTGTGTGTGTGTGTGTGTGTGTGTGTGTGTGTAATGTTGTGAATATTATACTGTACCTTGATTTTCTGAGAAAGTTTGCCTTGATTTGTTATGGAATAAATGGAGTGTTTACTATACTGTATAATCAGAAACTCAAAAGCTGTTCACAGTAGCATTCTTTTGGGAAGCTGCTCGTGCATGGTGTTACACCATGTTGCAAAAGAAAACATAGGCAAAACAACAACAACAACAACAACAAATAATAATAATAATAATAATAATAATAACAATAATAATGGAAGCTAAAAATATCTTGATCTATATTCAGATGCCATCAGTTATTTCTCTGGAGGTGGACAGCATTTTTCATCCAGAGTCCTTAAAATCATATCATTGTATTGCTGAGAATAAGTAAGTCATTCACAGGTATCATCCTTACAGTACTGCTGTTACTGCATACAATATCCTCCCAGTTCTGCTCACTTCACTTTGCATGAGTTCATTTCAGTTTTTCCAAGATTTTTCTGAAGCCACTGTGTGCATCATTTCTTATTGAACAATAGTACTCCATTACAATCACATCTCACAACTTGTTCAGCCATTCCTTAATTAATGGGCATCCCCTCAATTTCCAATTCTTTGCCACCACAAAAAGAGCTGCTATAAATACATTTTGTCCTTACAGGATCTTTTCATTTTGGGACATTTTTCTTAAGTTTTGTCATTTGTAAATATTTCACCTTCTCTTATTTCAGGAAAATTTTGTTATTAAGAAAAAGAACAATTCACTTAACTAGGTAATAATGTAGGTCAGATTCAAATGGAACTTTGAGTGCTAGAGATTTGCCTGAGGCACTGAGAGGTGAAATAACTTGCCTAGAGTTCTATGGCTAGTAGGTTTCAGAGTTAGAACACTACTAAACTTAAATTTAGGTCTTCCTTACTACTAACCTCTATACCAGTCTGAAATCCTAAATGGCAACAACTGTAAAATGTTAGGGAAATGAGCCCAAATGCCTAGAAACAGTTATTTTTCTTATTCATCCACTTGTTCTCCTCTCACAAATCAATTTCTTAAAATTTGGCTTCTAGACTCATCACTCAACTGAAACTGTTCTATTCAAAGTTATAGATGATCCTTATCATTAGTTTTTTGTAACAACATTATGAAGCTATCAATCACTAATTTGTTGAAATGATTCTTGAATAGAGAGAAGGACATGGCTGTGAGATGTAAGATAGGGGCAGAGTTTGCTTGCTAACCAACTAGATATGGGAGTGCCGGAATGGGAGAGTGAGGAGTCAAGGATAACTCCCAGGTTGAAAATCTGGGTAATATCCTCAACAGAAGTAGGGAAATCTGGAGGGAGGTGCAAGTTTGGGGGTAATGAATCCTGTTTTGAACATGCTGAATCTGAAATACTTATGAGACACATACTTGGAAATGTACAATGGTAATTGGTGAAGCAGGACTGGAGCTCATGAATCTAGGATTAGATAAAGAAATATGGGAGTCACTTGCAAAAAGATGATAATTGAACCAGTGAAAATAAATCACATCAATAAGAGAAAGCATAGAGACTGAAGAAAAGAGAGCCCAGGATAGAGCCCTGGATTATGCCCACAGTCTGGAGTTGGGGCACAGATGATCTAAGAAAGGAGTCTGAAAAGGAATAGGCAGATGAGTAGGAAGAGACCCAAGAGAGAGTAGTGCCATGAAAACACAGAGAATATCAAAGAGTGGGTGGTCAACAGTTTTACACACTACAAAAAGGTCAAAAGAGGGGAGGATGGAGAAAAGACCATTGGATTTAGCAACCAAAAGATCATCTGTAACTTTGGATAAAGCAGCTTCAGTCGGGTAAAGAGGCTGAAAGCCAAATAGCAGAAGGCTGAAAAGTGAGAACAAAGGAAGTGGAGGCAACAAATGAATATAACTATTGCTAGGCATTTGGCTTTGAAAGGAAGGAAAAATATCAGACAATAGCCCAAAGGCATAGTAGCACCAAATGTGAATGTTTGTACATAGTTGGAAATAAGAGAGAAAGACTGAAGATTACAGAATGAGGGTTAGGGAGGAAGTCTAGTTCAATGGAACAAAAAACTGACTGGAATCAGAGGACCTGGATTCAAATATGTCATTTTATGATTACTAATGGAACCTTGCAAAAATCACTTAACCTACCTGGGTCTTAGTTTCCTTATCTGTAAAATGAAGGGTTTGAACCAGACAGCATTTGTTATCCCTTTTAATTCACAAGTTATGATGCTACTATTATGGGGATTTGTGGGAGCAATAGAATAATCCCTGCCCCAATGTAAGTTAGGCTTTAAGTTTCTATTTGAGTAAGTACTGAAACAATCCTCAAGACATAAGTGACTCAGAGGACTAAAAACTCAGGATGATGACATAACCTTCTGGCCACTTGATCAATTGTACAAACAGAGGACTTGATCCTGGTGAGGAAAAGGACCACCTCTTTATCTGAAAGTGGAATAAAGGAAGAGAGAATGTCTTAATGATGTAGAATAGGGTCAAAAAAGTAGGATAATAGGAGGGAATGGCCACAATTTTCCCAGGAAAGTATAAGACCAAGGTTCTCTGCTGAGAGGATAAGAGAAAGGGACAATGGGAGACACGTGAGGAAAGAAGAGAATATTTGGAATAGCTTTGTGAAGAGTGCTATCAAGAATCAGAGAGGAGAAAAAAATATTGCTTTGTTGAAGCAATGGCCCAGTTGAGACTAGATAACAAATTTTTAGTGGGTCCAGTCAGCACAGCTGTGTGATGGATTGGTGAAGGAATTGATAACATATGATGTAATACAAAAACCAATATTATGGGCAACAAAAAAGAGGAGCCTGAATTACAACTCTGCTCTTCACTAAACATTAACTTTGGCGGGGGAAATCACTTAACAGCTTTCTCATTAATAAAATGGCAATTTTCCTCAAAGGGTTGTTGCTATAATCAAATTAGAGTTTTCATTTATAATAAACACTGTATAAAGATAAATTATTATTAATAATGAATATACCACCTCAAAGGGTAACTAGCTTCATGAGTTTATTGCTTCTATAGCCTTTAATTTTCTTTAAATTTACAATTTTTTTGTCTCAATAGACACTAAACTACTTTGCCACTTCCCCACAATGCCTGAGGGTCAGATGTGTTACTTTCATCCCCCCTCCAGGGTTACCAGTTAAGGACATTGGGGGGCGGGCCCTCCATTGCTAACCCCCATGCATTGTGTTACCTCAATTTTAGGGGTTTCTTTGTACTTATCTCCCATTTAACTACTTAACAATCAGATTAGCTCTTACAAAGGAACATTTACTTGAAAGGTATAGCAAGAGCTCTCTCCCCATATCCAATATCTGGTCCCAAGGTCAGCCCTCTATACCAACTCTGCCTCCTAACCCTCTATACCAGAATGTAACCTTGGCATCAGTCCTTACAGATAGATTCCACTCTTTTTACTTGGAAAATCATCTGTTTATCCTGAACCCTTGGTTTCTATCCCTAAGCAGATCCCCTATTCATAAGAAAAATTCCATCTAGTGTCATAAGGACTATGTTAAACATGTACACGTACATGCATGCACACACACATACTTTTAACTGCAAAATTTTATCAAAGGATTCTTGAGTATGTATATATACATACATATATATACATATATATATGAATTATATTAATTGATTCCCCTTTGTCCATATGCTCATTTGCTTCATTACCCAAGGTCATCAAATGCCATCTCTGTCCCATGTATGATTTATGGCACCTGTATAACCTTGGGCAAGTCACTTAACCTACAAGGGCATCAGTTTACATATGTAAAATAAGAGGTTTGGGCTAGATTATTTCTAAGGTCCCTTCCATCTCTAGAGCTATGATCCTACAAACTACATAAAGGCAAACTCGTTTCCCCCTCATAATGAGTCATTTGATTCCAATAATCCTATCTTTTAAGCTTTCCTATTATTGAAATGAGACTCACCAATCCAGTCCCAGAACTTTTTTTTATTACTGATATGACAGCTTATAATGACAAGTTAATATTTAGGTCACTATTTCCACAATTTCCTTGAATTCCTTCTTTCGTTCCTTC
>CM053585.1:450856135-450880123 GCA_028646515.1 Pseudochirops corinnae | reverse complement strand
GGAAAATATGGTCATTCAATGAGGTGGAGGACTTTCAAACATTCTTGCTGAAAAAAAAACCAGAACTGAACAGAAAATCTGACATTCAAATACAAGAAGCATGAGAAGGTAAACATGGAAAAGAATTCAGAAGGAACTTGTCAAGTTGAACTATTTACATGCCAAATGGAAAAACAGTAATTGTAACTTATGAAACTTTTCTCAGTATGAGGATAGGTGAAGGGAATATAAATGTATATATATGTATACATACACATATGTGTATATAGGAGGGTATATATGCATATGAATACATATGTGAGTGTGTGTATATATGTATACCTATAAAGAGGGCACAGGATCAATCAAATAGGAAAGGATGATATTCTAAAAGGTGAAATTGAGAGGTGGGAAAGGAATAGAATGAGAGGAGACAGGGAGAGACAGAATGGGGTTAATCATCTCATATAGAAGAGGCAAGGGATAACAACTACAATGGAGGGGAAGAACAGGAAGGCAAAAAGGGGATGGGTCAAACTTACTCTCGTTGAATGTGGCTTATGGAAGAAATGACATACACTCTAAATTGAGTATCTTGCCCTACAGGAGAGTAGGGGGGAAGGGGATGAGAGGGGGGATGATGGAGGGGAGGGCAAACTGGGGGTGAGGATTGTTAGAAGCACACACTTCAGTAAAGGGACAGGGACAAATGACAGAATAGAACAAGTGGGGGTCGGGATAGGAAGAAGGGAAATATAGTCAGTCTTTCACAACGTCCATTGTGGACATGGTCTGCATAACTCCACATGTACAGCCTGTATTGAATTGTTTGTCTTTCCAGTGGGGGTGAGTGATGAGGGAGGAAGGGAAAGAATCTAGAATTTAAAGTTCTAAAATCAAATGTTAAATACACACACAGTCACACACATATATAACAATAATTATTATTTACATGCAACTGGGTAATAAGATATATAGGCACTGGGGTAGGGAGATCCATCTTGCCCTACTGGAAAGTCAGAGGGGTGATGGGGGAAAATATAGGAGAGAGCAGATTGGGGGAGGGGATATACAGTGGGATCACTGTTTGGGGTGGTGGGTAGTGGAAAGACAGGGAGAAAATTTGTAACTCAAAATCTCATGGAAATGAATGACGTAAACTAAAAATAAACAAAATTTAATTAAAAAAAGAAGAATCTGGACAAAAATAAATAAATAAATAAAGTCAAATTATTAAATTTAAAACTGAGGAGGAACTTAAAAAAATAAAACCCCTTGAAAGGAAGGGGACAAAAATAATTCATACAAATAGAAGTTTAAAGTTTAAATAAGATAAACTAGTCCTAAGTTGTGTGATCCTTTGATGTTTTTCGACTCCACTTCATAACCTGGTGTCTGTCTTATAAATCTGATTTGTGATGCGGTTTTAATTTACTGTGGAAACTTACTAGTGGCTTGCTAAACTTCCATGACTTGATCTCCTCTGACTTAATCTTGATAAGTGACCATTTTCTATTCTATTTCCAGGTACATGGCTATCACTGTCTATATGGTCTATTGGATGGTCCTTTGCTTACCTTGCATCTTGAGAAAAGCTCACCACTACACAGATGGGCAACAAAAAAGGGAGATATCATTGAAGAACCCTATCAAAATCCACTCAAATCCCAGTAACTGACAGTTCCTTGATAGCATAGTTGTCTCCTACTCTCAGTTGATACCCAGGTATCAGCTCTTCTTTTCTACATATATTACCTAGCTCCCTGAATGAGAACTGTGACTTTCCAATATCCTACCCTCCTCTCTTCCTTATTTTCTTCATATAGGTTTCATTCCGGTACCTTGCTCACATCCACCACTGGCCTCTGGTTGCAGTAAAAGTTAATGCACTACGATTACAGTCTCCTGTAATGACTCTCAGAGTCATCACTTCCTGTCAGAATCTAATCAAACCATTCAGATGAGTAATAGGACAAGCCTGGACCACTACTATATACCTTCATCTCAAAAGTCACTAACCTGGGCCTGAGCTTGGACTCTAGTCATCTATACCTTCACAACCAAAGAGAGAAAGGTCTGAGAATTCAAAACCTCATGTCTCACTGACAGGGAATTTCACTCTCATGGCATCCTTCAGGTCCACAGGTCAATGATGAGGGCTAAGAAAAAGAATTCTTAGAGTAGTTATGCTAACATAACCAAGGCAAGGCACATTTCCCTATAAATATAAGATGATAAAAGTTGATAACAGTGGAAGTAACAATAACTTTACCTACTAATTTCTTTAGTTTGAAGTTTTCTAAAAAAAATTACTACTCTTATTTTTAGATTAGTTTAGTTTAATTTGAATCTATTTTCTTTCCTCATAACCCCTACTGAAAAGAATTAAGTAGAAAACAAGACAGTTCAGCATAATTAACCAAAATATCAATGAAGTTTCACAATATATGCAATATAATGAATGTAATATAATCTCCCTAAGGTAAGGGTCTGTCATTTTTATCTCTGTGTCTCCAGTGCTTGGCCAACAGTAGATGCTTCATACTTGTTGCTTGACTGATCTGTACCCACTGTCTCCTATCTCTACAAAGAAGAGATGTGTTTTCTTAACTCTTCTTGTGGACCAAAAGTGGTCATCATAATTTACACAGCATTCAGTTTTGGGGTTTTTTTGCTGTTTTTCTTTCCCCTTACATTATTTAGTTATAATTTCTAATTCTTGATTCCTCTTATTTCACTTTGCATCAGTTCACTGAAATATTCCCATGCTTCAATATATTCTTCATTTTCATCATTTGTTATAATGCAATAGCATTCCATTACATTTTTGTTTAGATATTCCAAGATCAATTGCATTTACTTTGTTTCCAACTCTTTGTAGCTACAAAAAGTGCTGCTCTGAATATTTTAGTGTATGTGAGGTCTTTCCTTGGGTCAAAGGGCATGGATATTTTTAGTTATTTTCAATAAATGTACAAGAGAAGTGGGGTGGTAAGAGGATTGATCCCACCTCCCAGTTAATGGAAAGTTTCAAAATGTCTATTACTTCAAATTTAATTTAAAGTTGTCAAAATTTA
This sequence comes from Pseudochirops corinnae, assembly GCA_028646515.1. Lineage (NCBI taxonomy): Eukaryota > Metazoa > Chordata > Mammalia > Diprotodontia > Pseudocheiridae > Pseudochirops > Pseudochirops corinnae. The sequence continues at coordinate 450,877,067 of CM053585.1, read as the reverse complement.
ATTAATTTTTTAATTTAAATTTGTTAAAATTAAATTTTTAATTTAATACTAAAACACTACCCAGATGAAATTATTTTGTTCATAACAGTGTACCACTTGAAGTCATGAAGATAATATAAATCAATAATCAAATTTATCATGTGTTAATTCTTAAATATCTTACCCTTATCAAAGCTTGCATTAGCCCCTCTGTCCAACAAGACACGCACCAACTCCACATTAGCAATATTAGCAGCACACATAAGAGGAGTCCATCCAAATTGAAAACTGGATTCCACACTCATTCCTGTAAACATAAAAATAAGTCCTGGAATTAGAAAGAACCTTGATAAGTTTCCTCCAATAAAAAACCTCCAGAGGCTGTGAAATATACTTTTATTTTGAGTGAGAAAATAAAACAATGCTTTGTCACTATTGTGACTTCAAACAATTACAAATTTTCAGAGCTTCAGTTTAAATTATGGATTAAATGACTTTTTGGGCTCCTGTCAGCTCTAAAATTCAGTTGTTCTTTCACTACAGCTAAAATACATTTTAACCAAAACATATTTATATTTAAGGAATGTATATAAAGTGAAGACATCTATTTCTTATTATACTATAAGCCCTCAGTGACAATGACTTCGGAAGGAGAACATCTCTGTTAAATGCTACTTTATACGACCCTTAGAAGTATATATGAAAATATATTTTATAAATTTTAATGTTAAGTGGCATATGAAAATAATTAAATTATGTAAAGAAATTTTATAGTATATAAATACCCAACTCTCAACTTTCCATTCTGTTATTATTATTCTGTTATACACAGGGATATAAGGCAAGACTGAGGTTTTAAATTTAGGAGACTTGGATTCAAATTCTGGTCATTCCTTTATTTTGAGCCTTTACTCATTTAAGTTTTCTGGGCCTCATTTTTCTCAGTTATAAAATAAGGTGGTTGAATTAACTCAAAGGTCTCTTCCAGCTCTATATCTATTATCCCATGATCCAGTTGGGGTGAAACTTCTTCCTCTACTTTGAGGCAGTTCTGTCCTCTCCCACCTCCAACCCATCTAAACACATCCAAACTATTGTGCCCAAGATACCAACATATGGCCATCACAGGTGAGAATCTGATCCACCAAAATTCCCTACCACCTCTGCTTTTGCTTTGGGAACTTCATGCTTATACCTGACCTGCTCCTTCCCATCTTTCTCATACCTCATATCCAAATTATTTACACTTCAATCGTCAGTTATGTTTATGCTTCAAACATTACTCAATACTCCAATTTTATGATCTCACTGATGTGACTTCTTCCAGGGGTACTGACTGCAATCTAATTAAGCCTATGCAACACTTGTCCATGTCTTCCCATAAATTCTCTATAGAGGGTCCTGCCAATGTGCTGCAGACCTTCCTCTAGATATCTTCATGACAGAAGATCACGATCTGATCCTCTCACCTGCTGCAAGATTGGCCCAATTCCTTTTCCACTTATAGATCTGATAACATATTTTGTATCATTTACCTGAAGTTCTTCATTGGTTATATGCCATACTCTACCTATATCCATCATACTGCCCTTTGGGAAATACACACAATCCAGAAATTTCCCAAAAATGTTTATGCTTACTGATCTTCATTAAAGATCTTTTTCAAACAAATCCTGATAGGACTCAGGTCACCATATGTGTTATTTGTTTATAACCATACAACCAAAAAAGACCCCAAGGTAAAGAGAGCAGTTTCTGGGGATGATGGGCCACTCCTGTGAAGCAAGACACATGAAAGCACTGTTAGAACTATTGGGCCTCACCAATGATCTCTGTAGCTAAAACCTTAGGAACACTTGCCTTTTCTATTCACACTGCAGTATAAGTCTTCTACTTGTAACATCTTCTTCAATTAGAGTTCAAGTTCATTGAAGACAAGGACTATATTCTTTTCTATTTGTATCCTTAGTACTTAGCACAGTACTTGTCTTTAAGCACTTAAAGAGCTTTTTTAAAATGCCTATTTTTTTTTAAAGGACAGCTGTATAAGGTCTTTGAGGAACACTTTACAAATGTTTTCATAAGAAAATTGAAAAAAAAAACATGGTCAGGTATTATAAAAGCATACATATGAAACTCTCTTCAACTTGCTATGGATTCTTAATACAGAAATTGCAAAGGATTAAGTCAGCACTTTCAATAGCAGATACTAGACGTTGTATCTCCAACTTGTATGCCTTTGGACAAGTTGTCTCCCATGCCTGGAATATTCTCTCTTCTCACCCATGCCTATTGGCTCAGCTAAAGTACCATCTATTCTGAGAGGCCTTTCTTGATCTTCCCAACCTCTAGTGCTTTTCCTTCTTACCATCACCTGCCTCCAGTCATTTTGCATTTACTTTGTACATAATCATATATATAATCAGGTACTCTGAACGAGAATGCTAGCAAGCTCGTTGAGAGACTATTCTGTCTTTGTACACCCAGTGCCTAGCACAACACCTGGCACATATTCGGCACTTATATACTTGTTGAACTGAATTAGTCTGCTATGTTCAGACCATATAAGGAAAATCACATATAATTCTGGGTGCCACAGTTCAGAAAGCATATGAAAAGCTAGAAGATGTACAAACAATACTAAACAGAATGATAAAGGACTAAATGTTATACCACACAAAGCCAGGTTCAAGGAATTGGAGATGGTCAAACTGAAGAAGAGACTTGTGGGTGGGAGAAGTGAGACATGACATATCTTTAAGAACTCATGTAGACTAGAAAATCAAATCTGTTCTATTTGGCTCTAGAAGGCAATACTAAGGAACAATGGATGGAAGTTATGAATTGGCATATTCTGACTTGATAGAAGGTAAAACATCCTGTCAATTACAGCTCCGGAAAAGCTCAGTGAGGCTCAGGAGTTAATTCCTTGTTACTGAATTTTTAAAGACAAGACTAAGTGACCATCAATTATGATGTTATTAAGGAGATTCCCATACAGGCACAGACTGAGCAGGATGTCTTCCCTTCTAACTGTGAGATTCTATGATTAAATGCTAACTGAAATATTTTAGAATATGTAAAATATATATCTGGGAGTTTTGAAGCAGAAAAAGGGTTGGATAAAAGTGAAATGAAAGAAGACCTTTAATAAGATTTGAAGGAAGAATACCCACAGAAACGGATTTACTTTTTGATACTGCACTAAATGAGATTATTTTTATTTTAAACTGTTTTTATATAGGGCAGAAGATTCCCCCCTTTCTGGTGACAAAATAGCTGTAAAACACTAGGAACACAAAACTGCTTTGCCCTCACTGCTCCTGGAGCTAAACCTATCAACCACATTATAAGGGATCACAGACTTAGACCAGTAACTGATCTTTTAAGTCACCTAGTATAATTCTCTCATTTTACAGTTGAGGAACTAAGGCTCTGACGAGGTGACATGGCCAAAGTCACACAGAAACTAACAAAGCCAATATTTTTAACCCAAGTCCTCTTGAAACCCAATGTATCTTCCACCATGCCGCACCAGCTCTGAGGATATTAGAAGAGGCTAGGGAAATAAAATTTAAGAGTTCCAGGACTTTGGCACTATTCAAAACTCTTAATAGTCAGTAAAGTCTCAGATTAAAAGAAAGGACTATATCTGTTTTACCTATAACATAGGGACTGGACATGTTATTTCATTAGCATAAACAAATCCTGGATAAGGAAAACTCTCTCTACTAATGTAGGTTGGCATCTCATCTGTAATTTGTAGTCTTACAGAGTAATCTGTAGGGAACATATAGCCTATGCATATAAGAGAGAGGACTTGAATGTAGATTCTTTATGCACTACACTATTTTACTTCTCTGTTTTACCTATGGTAGATTTATATTTCTTTAATAACACTTGTATGTCTGCTCTATACATCTGGCATAGTAAAGTTCGACTGCTTATACATTCTTCAACTGAGTATCAATTTAAAAAAAATAAATGATAGCATATGCATGCATTGTATGAGTTACATCACATTTTTAAAAACCATTATTACTAGTTTAGTACATTTACATTATGTTATACATATGTATAAATATAGTATATTTATTTGCCCTTAAATCTGGAAAAGATGGCCCAACTACTTTATTTCTAAGGTTTCAACTGGCCAGTCTGATGTAAGATCTTACAGCTGACTGTTAGATATGCCACCATTCAAAGGAAGTTTCACAAAATAATATTGTTACTAATAGCACAGTAATACCATTAATAAAAAATACTATTTTTCCAATAGGAAAATTGCAAGATGCTGAAAAAATTAATTACAATTGACTCCTAAATGTCACACTAACATATATTACCTCATTGGGAGTTCTCTATACCAATAAAACCAGATTTCATGCCTCTATCTTCCTATCCAAATTTTCTACAGTCATTTATATAATAAGTGATAATCACTGAGAAAACAAGTTTTTTTCCTACAAGTTTTCTGCTAGTTTCCAATAATCCTAACTGAAAATAAGCAGCTAGTGATATAAGGGTAGTGAAATGTCATTTCTACTTTTATCCTTTTTCCTTAGTTCATAAAAATGGAACAAAATGTGAAACTACATAAGAACAATATATAAAATATCAATATGAAAAAATGCCTTTTTTAGAGAAATGCAAATTAAAACAACTATAACGTTTCACTTCATATGTACTGGATTGTTAAAGCTGACAACAAGGAAAATGGCAAATACTTGAGGGGCTGAGGATATTAAAACACTTTTGGTGGAACTGTATGACCTTATCCAGCCATTCTGAAAAACAATTTAGAAGTATTCCCCAAAAGTTATTAAACTGCGCATACTCTTTGAATCAGTGATAAAGGTCTATACTGAAAACAAATCGGGGGAAAAAGGAAAAGCAGGCCCATCTGTACAAGATATTTTAACAGTTCTGTTTATGGTAGCAAAGAATCAAGAATTGAGGGGCTTCAATCAGGAAATGGCTGAACAAATTATTATATATGATTGTAATGGAAATACCATTATACTGTAAGAAATGATGAAGGAGTGGCTTCAGAGATACCTGGGGAGACTTGTAGGAACTGACACGGAAAGAAGTTGAACCAGAAGCATTATTTACAGAATAACAATATCGTATAGACAATCAACTTTGAAAGGCTTGGGAATTCTGATCAACACAATGACCAACCCATAATTTCATAGGATTAAGTAGGATATCTACCTCCTGAGAGGTGAGACTGATAAGTTTTTTTTTTATATGTATGGTCAGTGGGGAAATGTTTTGCATGGCTAAGTTTGTAACAAAAATTATGTTTTTCACGCTTTCTCAATAGTGTGGTGGAGAGGTGTGGAGGGAAATGAGGATTTTATTTGAAAAAGCAAAGTAAAATTACTATTGATATTATCTGCAATATTAAGAAAACAAAGCTGTTCTACTCGTCTTGCTTTTACTCATTTATTAATGCACTTCACCAATATTTATTGAATGGCTAGTATGGGCTCAATATTGAGAGAGACACTATGAGATGATGTAAAACAATTATTCTCCCAGTTCTCCAAGCTCAAAACCTTAAAGTCATCTTCAATTCCTTATTCTCATCAAAGCAGCAGCTTATATTTATGTTGTACTTGAAGGTTTGCAAAGTATGTTACATACATGATCTCATCTGATTCTCTTGATTAGCCTGTGAAGTACATATTATCCCCACTTTACAAATGACTATACAAAAACAGAGCTAATAAGTGTCCTAAGTGTGATAAAGATCCAGCTTTTTGACTTCAAGCCTAGTGCAATGCTGCCTCAGTCAAGTTCCTGTCAAATGTTTCCAAAGCTGATCTTTAACTCTCTATTGCCATCACCCTTGTTCACCACTTCACATCTAATTACTGCGATACTCTCCAGGTTAGTCTCCCTAACAGCTATTCCTAAACTCACCATTCCATCTTGAATACTGCTGCTAAACTCTCAACTCTGGAAAAGACAGGACAGATGGACAGATTGGACCCTGAGCTGAATAGGACAGCAAGATACACTGCCTTCCAGAAACTGCAAAGCTCCATTAACAATCTCAAACTTTCCACGAAAACAATGGCCCATCTTTTTAATATCTAAAATTCTCCTAGTATTGCTTCTGGCTGAAACTACCTCCAAAGAATTAAAACTGAATGTCAACAAAGGGAAATAGAGAGGTGAATAATAGATGTGAGCAGGCAGCAAATATGATCAAGGAGGTACACCAAAGAACAGGAGTAAAAGACATCATGAAGAAATTATGTGATAAGAGAAAACGGGATAGTCACACAGTAACAGTGAGGAAATACAGATGAACAGCCAATGGTCCATTAGTACACCTCTCCTATTGTCAGGAGAAAGCAAAGGCAGCTTCCAAGAAATTGAGTGGCTCTCCTACAGGAAACTTATGGGAGGACATGGACAAGTTTTGACCAGATGAGCAAGCACAGATACATTTTTATCTGCACTGCAGGAGTGCATATCTAAATTGATGAGCTCAAAAATTCATTTGAATATTTAAATGTCACTGCCTTCTAAAACAAATCAAAAAAGTAATCCAGCTTCAGATTTTCATTCAGTATTCAGGGCCTTCCATAATTCAGTCCCTCCCCTACACCCCCACCCCCAGCAATCCAAACTCAACTTATTATCAGTCCTTTGCATAGGAAATTATAACAATACAGTTATTGGATAAGCATAACATGACTGGTATGGCTATTAAGTAGCTAAGGAAGTTGAGCAGGACTCATCACAGGTTTGAAAAAGAGGAGGGAATATGAACTAGAGCAGCTAGGTGGTGTAGTAGGTAAGAGTGCCAAGCCTGGAGTCAGGAAGTCTCATCTTCCTGAGTTCAAATCAGGCCTCTGACCCTGGCTGTGTGATCCTGGGCAAGTGACTTAACCATTTGCCTCAGTTTCCTCATCTGTAATGTGAGCTGAAGAAGAAAATAGCAAACCATTCCAGTATCTTTGCTAAGAAAACCCTAAATGGGCTCACAAAGTGTCTGACACACTGAAAAATGACTCAACAACAACAGGGACATGAGCTAGGTCTCTGTAGAGACAGATTCAAACTTTCATTTCTAAGGAAGAAAAGTTTGACTTAGATTTAAAGTATCTAAGGATTATCTACCACTTTTATTGAGAAGTAACGTAAGAGGAGTTTTAAATGAAAACCAGTGCTTGTTTACTGGTCTCAAAATTCTCACCCTGAGAGGCTATGACCATCAATCACTTCTAATTAATTCTTTGGCGGTCAAATAAGAAAACATGGATGACAGCTATTTTTGAAGACTGGTTTTCAGGTTGCTTGAGCCCACATGTTGAAAAATATTGCAAGGATGACAATGTCACATTTAAAATATTCCTGATTTTAGATAACGCCCCAGGCTATCCAACTATGCTTGGTTCATTTTGTGAAAATGTAAGCTTATAAATCCTTAGAGATATGAATGAAGCTTTCTGCACTACTAGCATATATATGAAGACAGAAAGAAAAGACAGTTCGATCAACAATGCTAAAATATTTTAAACAACAATAATGATCTTGTCATCATATCATCAACGTAGACTTATCTTTAGGTGCATTGTTCAAAATTTTTAAAATTTTCCTTTTCATAACTATTCTCTTACTTTGTACTGAATTTAAATCAAAAATACATTTTCCTTATCCTTTGCTGTTATATTGTGCTAATAAATTTAAAAATCCTCATTTTCAAAAAAGTGTTCAATGAATATTTCCACTGGACTGGAATCAATTACCATATTTTACATAAAATTATAACTTCCAAAAATGGGAATTGGAATATCACAGGATTCATTATTTGAACTAATTGGGACCTAATTATATAGAGAAAATGGAAGGTACTCTGAGAAAGGATGGCATTAGTAGCTGGAAGGACCAAGAAAGGTTTCTTGGAATAGGTGGAATTTGAAATGAGTCTTGAAAGGAAACTAAGAAGCCAGCATTAGGCAGCAGAACATTCCAGACCTGAGGTATACCCAGTGTAAAACAACCAAGAGACAAGGTGGGGTGTAAAAACATTTGTAGAACTTGATATTTATCACCATTTTTACTTTCAACATTAGATATTTATATGTGTATATCCAGAAACTATTCATCAGAAATATTAAACGTGAAAAGACTATGCAAAAAGAGAAAAAAAAATTAGGGGAACCAATGAAACAAATCCCTTTGTACTCTGGTTCATAGCAAGGCATTTTATAGGGGTTGGGGTGAGGGGGAAGAAAAACTTTGAAATCTTCTGAGCTGTCACAATTTTGTCAAGGAAAAATTAGCTTGAGTTCATAATTTTACTCTCACCAGAATTTAGAAGTTCTTCAACCAATGAAACATCTCCTGAAGTCAAAGCTTTCTTAAAAGTTTCATATTTTTCTTCAGTCACTAATGACTCTTTCATTGTCTAAAGAAGCAGAAAAAGAATCAGATTTTAAAAGTTGGAAGGGACCCTGAGCAGCCATTACTCCAATCACTAGCAAAAAAAAAAAAAAAGTATAAAAACCATGCTTCTTACTCATCTTGCCATTATGTGCAGCTTCAGGACACAACACTAAGCATCCTTTTTAGTTTAATACTTTTTAAAAAGAGGGAATCTTTTCAATCATAATCTTTTATGACAAAAATATCCCAAATGATATGTTTATCCCACTCTTTGAAAATCATAAAAAGAGAATCCTTAGCTGAGTTAGCTCTAAACATAACGGTCAAGGTGAAAATAAGGTGTTTAGAAACAGCAAAGTTAAATAGAACTATGCTCTGGGATTCAGCAGTGATTCACAGTAAAAACAGAGCTAAATGCTGGTACACATGGAAGTTGGGGGGGGGGGGTGAAGGGGAGGACGGCACTTTTTCCTACGAATAACAAAAAACTTTGGGGGATTTCCAGAACCACGTAGCCGAAGCCCCATTAGCGGAAACAAGCACTGGAACATGAGGTGAGGCGCCCCGTGTTTTCGTTCCCTGGCCACAGGGGCGGGCGGCGTGCGGCTTCACCAGACCTCGGGCTCCAGAAGAGCCCGGATCTGGGCCGGGCCTCATCCTCGCCCTGGGGGTGGAGCTGGCGACCACAGGGACAAAACCGGGGCCTTTCCCGCTACCTGAGGCGCACGATCCATGTACCCAATATCCCAGTAGTCCTCTTCACTGTCGCTGCTCTCGCCTCCACCTGCCACGACCAGGCAGCCCAAAGATCCCGCCATCTTTGGCCAATCCCGGCTGACTTCCAAGGCCCAACCCTACAGGAAGATACCCCTGCCTCTCCTGCCCCGCTCCCGCCTAGCGCAGCCGAGAGCCCGCCGCACCTGCGCAGTAGAGAGGCGCGTCAGTGAGGCCTAGTACGACGACGAGCAGAGGCGCTGGCAGCATGTGCGTGCACGCTTTTTACGCCCCTCCCCCCTGGTGCATTTCAGGCTTGTAGTGTTGCGTTGGAGGGGGAGAGGTTCGTCTTCTTACCTAGCAACAGTTTGCCCTTCTCATCCGGGAACCCTAGGTTGTCAGAATGCTACAAAAGTTCTTTGAGCCATTCTCTAGCTGAGACCGCTGACTTTAGAGAATGGTGAAGTAGCTTGCACGACTTTCTAGAGCTATTAAATAGCAGCGGGAGGATTTGAACCATTGCCTTTTTGACTACAAACTGAGTGTTTTTTTTTCTACAACCATTTTGTAAATTGTTCTGTTTAATTTAAAAATTATTATAACTAATATGCAGATGGCTCTTACCACATGTCAGGCACTATGCTAAACACTTTACAATTATTATCTCACAACAACGCAGGGAGGTAGTTTCCGTTATTATTCTCATTTTATAGATAAGGAAACTAAGACAAACAAAGGTTAAGTGACTTGCCCAGGGTCACATCTTCTGGGAAGTCTTTCAAACTCCAGTCTGGGTGTTCTATCACTCTACCAACTGGAATGAATGAATTTAATAATTTATTTATTAATGCACTTAGTAGTGGAAAGCCCTGTGCCAAGAACTGGAAATACAAATAGAAAATCAAGACTGTAGTCCATGCCCTGAAGGAACTCATTCTAAAAAGGAAAGACAACAAACAGCTGGTTTTCTTTAGAGCTAGGTTCCAATTAGTTGAATAGTGAAATGAGAGCATTTCTTGCTTATTTGCATCAGGCTGGAACCAATTACCATATCTTTACATAATTATAACTTTCAACTAGTGTATTTCACTGTGTGTCAGTTCATATGAGTCCTTCCAAGTTGGGTGGAGCTCTACAAGCAAAGGCTTTTGACCATTTATCTGATATTTTGTAGTGGTGAATTTATTTTCAGGCATAGGTTGGTCTAGAAAGCCATTGTATTTTGACGTTTTGTGATGCAATATTACTTCTTGTTGGATGAAGAAAAGGCCTATAAATTGTATAGTGACTATAGCTTTACTTGGATGAGGCCTATGGTCAGCCTTTCTGTCCTGAAAGGGACTCAAGAATTCCTGGATTTAAAGCATTCCTTGGTTCAGTCTTCCTGACTAATCTCCTTAGTATCCTTCACCTGGCTGGTTACCTGATTGTTATCCTCATGTACTATCTTAAGAACTTAAAAATAACGTGAATGAAACAGTCAATGGATAATATTGGTTCTTTACTTGCTAAAATCCTCATTATCTATATATGCTTTAAACTTTTTTTATATAACAAAAAAATCTAGTTTGATACATTTTTGATAGGCATGTTGCTTTAATTTTAAAAATAGAAACTAATGTTATTCACTGTATTTGAAGTGAGATTTGTTGTCTTTTGCTTTGTCTTAATTTATGTGGTGGGTATATAATTCTGTTTTTTCAGGGAATGAGAGGAGAAGGGGAACATAGTGAGTGGTATAGTGATAGTGATGGGAATGAAGCTAGAGAAGGGAGCTCAGATAACATTTTCATGAAGCTATTTCTCCCCAAAAGCCTCTCCAAATTTATGGATTGTTGCAACTGGAAGAAGCATTTCTCTCTATGAATAAATTAAAAAGCTAAGTTATTAGGCACAAATCAGTCAACAAGCATTTATTAAACATTTACCATGTGACTCACACAATGCTAGTTCCAAGGGATATGAACACAAACATGAAACAGTCTGTCCCTGCCTTCAATGAGTTAACATTCTATGGTTGGAGACATAAATATGAAATATATGAAATCTATACAAAATAAATTCAAGGTAAATTATAGATGAAAGGCACTAATAGCTGGGGGTGGGGGTGGGGAAGGCTTAATGTAGGATTTGAGCATGTTTCAAGGCAAAAAACAAAGATTTTTAGATTTGGAGGTGAGGTGGGAGTGCATGCAGCCAGTGTAGTACATAGCCAGTGTAAAGACACCAGAAAGCCAAATCCATCATAGCAACAAAGAAGTTAATATACCTTATCACTTCAGGGAGCAACAGAGCAACACCATCCCAAAGCCTTCCCCCTGCTTGTCTCTTCCCACAAACAAACACTCACAATCCTAGCTGTTTCTCTGCCTGAGTCCTCTCTCTCCCTCCACACTAACTGCTCTGACTAATTTCCTGCTATACCAGTTCAGCAAACTCCTCCCCCTACAGATTCCATGGAATTATATTCACCCTATTAAGGGGTAGGGAAGATCTTCAAATTCCTATTACCATTATATATGGTTAGAATTAAACATTAAATAAAACTCTTAGGTAACTTGTGTGGAAAGATTTGAGGTTAGGAGGCCATTTGGGAGGCTGTGTTAAACACTGTACTGAGTGAGAAGGGATACAAATAAAAAATTTTCAAGGAGCTTACATTCTCTTAGGATGAGACAACAAAGTAAGGGGGAATGGTAAGTAGAGCCCTAGAGGAGTTGATTGACATGCCATTATCAGTACTAAAGACAATGTTGTTTTGATTTTGGTTCCCAGAGGAAGTGATGGAAAACAGGGGGCCAGTCTTATGATATCAGGGCTGATGACAAGATGTCCAGGTATGATCTTAGACATATTTCTTAAATGTCCTGTAACAATTTCCTCATCTATAAAATAAGAAAGTTAGGCTAGATAACCTTTGAGGTCCCTTTCAGCTCAAAATCTATGATTCTATGAATGTGAAGAATGCTTGAGGTGGGCTTGATGTAGTGGGCCACGTGAGTTTGTATTCACCAATGTAATGCTTATGGGATTTGAAGATCTTCCATGCCCCTTGGAATTGCTGATGTAGCAGGAAGGGGTGGGGCAGGAGGAAGCCAGAGCCAAGCTGGAGTCAGCATGGTGACTAGAAGTGGTGGTAGCCATGGTGGTGGCATCACAAATTCCTTTTTTTTGAGTCTGCCAGAATTTCTGCTAAGGACTCCTGCTGAGGACTGCCATGGATGGGAACTGAGCGGGGGGGGGGGGGAGCTGCTAGGAGTGAGCTGTGTGGATGCTGAGCAGTTGCCGTGAGTGAGGGGAGGAGGATCTTTGCCTGAGGTAGCCTCTTCTGTTTTGAAGGCTTGAGAATGTGGGTGTTTACTGCATTAACTACGTGTGCCAACTCCATAGCTATTGTGATGGCTGTGACTTTCTGGTTTGGGGACTCAGGTTTCTGGTATTTGAATAAATGTTCTAGCTTTGTCCCCCATATAGAGAGCCTGTTATATTTTGTGATTAATAACCATATCAGCATATTTATAGTTACTATAGACATTGTGAATACTGCATTGTTGATACAACCAGCCCAGGCACTGCCAGCCTCAGGGTAGGGATTTCAAAGCTGAATGGCTATAGTATTTGACGCAGTGGAACACTCTTCCCTCTCTTCTTCCATGAGTTTAGTGACAGTACACTTTCCTAGTTTCACACCTATTTTTTGCTGATTTATCATTTTAATATCTTACTGCAGTAAGGTTCTATCTTTGACTTTCTTCTCATCTTTTCATAGTGATATCATTCATTACCATGTAACTCAAAAACTCTAGCTCTAGCCCCCAACTTTTCATCTGAGTTCCAGAATTGCATCTCCAACTGAATTCTGTATAACTCTCTACCCAGATGTCCCACCAGCACTTCATCAGCATTATATCCAAAACTTAAACCCTCTAACTCCCCCCCCCCCCGCCAAATTGTTCTGGCATATGTCATCACTATTTCTGTCGGTACCATTGCTATTCAACTCATGTTCCACGTTTATCAATAATCTCTTAATTGGTAATCTGTTGACCTCTCAAAGCTCATCCCTCTTGACCCCCATATAGCATTTGTCACTGTTGACCATACTTTTCTCCCAGATACTCTCACTTCTCTGGTTTTTTGGTTTTGGGGTGAGGTTTGGAGGGGTCTTTTTATAGGTTTTTGGTGACACTGCTCTCTATTGAACTTCCTTCTACCTATCTGATTACTTACTATTAGGCTCCTCTGATGAACCATCTTTAGTATCACACACCCTTATATGTGGGTATACTTCAAGGATCTATCTCAGGCCCTCTTTCCCTATACTCTCTTGATAGACTCATCAGCTTACATATGATTCATTTTTATCTCTATGCTGATGATTCCCAGTATACATATTTAGTCCTCATCTCTCTCCTGAGCTCTAGCCAGACATCATCAAGTACCTATTGGATGTTTCAAATTGGATGTTATATAAACATTTCAAATTCAACTTGTTCAAAACAGAATTCATGTTTCTCCAAAACTTATGTCTCTTCTGAGGGTCCCAGTTTTTGCCAAGGGCACCAGCATACTAGAAAGTCACCCAAGTCTACACCCTCTACTTTTCAATTCCAAATATTCACTTACCCCACATATCCAGTCAGTTGCTAAATTTTGTCTTTTCTTCCTTAAATGTTATCTCTCCTATTCTATTCCCTCCTGCTACTCATGTAGCCACCAACCTACTTCCCCTAAGAACTCATCACCTCTTGCCTAGACTAGTACAATAGTGTTCTAATTGCTTTTTCCATCTCGTGTCTGCCTGATCCAATCCATCCTCCATACAACTACCACAGTGATTTTCCTCAAGTACAAATCTGACTAAATCAGTCCTCTGCTCAGAGAGCTCCAGAGGCTTCCTATTATCTCTGGGACTTGTCATTTAAAAATCTTTACATCTTGACTCCAGCCTGTCCTTCCAGCTTTATTTTACATTACTCCCATTTATGTCCCCTATGGTCCAGCCAAACTACTCTCCTCTTCCTTATACAGGGCACTTCATTTCTCTTTTCCATTTCCATACTTTTATATTGGCTGTCCCTGAGGTCTGGAATGTGCTTGCCCCTACCTTGTTTCTTTCAAAGCTCTGCTCCAGCACTGCCTCCTATATGAATCCTTTCCTGGTTCCCCACTGGCTACTGCCTTTTCTTCCAAGATTACCTTGTATCTATTTTGTCTGTATGTTGTATATATATATATGTACATATTGTCTTCACTTCTGTCTTTGTTTCCCCAATGCTTACCACAGAAATTGAGATTAACTTCGATACTTTCCTTTCTCTCACCTCCTATATCCAGCTAATTGCCAAGTCCAGCACCCTTCATCTTATCCATATCTCTCCTGTTTGTTCCCTCTTCTTTGTTCCTATGATCACCACTACAAAACATGTCCTTATTACAACCTCCCTGGAATTTTATAGTATCCTCCTCTCTTAGGAACTTCCTTCTACTCATTCTCCCCTCCAAATCATACTTTACTAGATTCAGGCTTTTTAAAAATGCATGTATCTAGTTACTCACTCCTCTGTTGCTGGAAAACTTTTAACAATTCCCCATTGACAACAAAAGTCAATGTCTTTTTCCTGGTATTGAAGCTCTTTGCCAATTTGGTGTTATAACTTTCCAGCCTTTTCTCCTATTATATTCCTTCTTCTACAAACTCTGTCCTAAAGCCAAATTGCACTACTGACCCCCTGCCCCCATTCATGCTGCAATGTTTCCCAGCTTTGTGACTATGCCTGTTATAGCCTTCTGAACTGCTGAATTACTAACCATCTTTTAAAGATCTTCTTAAATATCATCTTACCCTTACCCTTTAGGGTTTTACACTTTACTTACTTTAACCCAGTTAAAGGGTTAATGCTCTTCGTTCCTTGGGCCTCAAGTTGAGCTTCATTTATACCTCTCAAGCACTCATGCATTTAAGATCTATTATGCTAATCATTGCAAATATCTCACTTGGGGGGGGGGGGGGCTACCAAGTCCAACCCCCTCATTATACAGATGAGGAAACTGAAGCACAGTTTAGGTGACTCATCCAGAGCCATCCAGTTAATATAGTTAAGTGTATATGGTAGGTTTTGAACTCAGATCTTCTTGAATATGAGTCCATCTGCCCTTCCTAGATTGTAAGCCGCATGAGGACAGGACCACAATATTTGAACTTTTATTTCACCCAGTATCTAACAAAGTACTTTCTACATGGTGTCAGAATCCCCATTTTACAGATAAGGAAATCAAGATTCTGAAACATCACCTATTTGCCAAGGTCACATAGCTAGTAACTCTCTGGGATAAGGTTCAAACCCAGGTCTGTTGGTTCAGACCTCACTGAAGTTAGTTATTCCCTGCAGCCCCAGTACTAGAGGACTGTCCTTCACGCCATGTCTGTCTTCCCCTCAGCTGTCTCCCAACCCTCCTGCATTCAGTAAACTCCAGGTAATAGTAGCCCTGTTACCTCCAGGATCAAACGAAAAATCTTCTGTTTGACTTGTAAAGCCCTTCATAATCTGGTTTCTTCCTACCTTTTCAGTTTTACTTCCCTCTGTCCTAAGATCTAGTGACAACTGGCCTCCTTACTCAACCTTCCATAGGATTTTGCATCTCCTGACTGCATTTTCACTGGCTCTTTCCCATGCCTGGACTGTTCTCACTTCTCATTTTTATCTCAGCCAAAACCTTTCTTTTCTGGTGTGTGTGTGTGTGTGTGTGTGTGTGTGTGTGTGTGTGTGTGTGTGTAGTATTAAATGGTGTCTCTCATTAGATTGCCAACTCCTCAAAGGAAGAGACTATTTTTGTCTTTCCTTGAAGTTCCAGTACTGAGCACAGTGCCTCACACATAATAGATGCTTAATAAAGGCTTGTGGACTATGTGCTTCATGAGGTGTCATATGTGCATTCTTCTTTGTCTGTGTCCCATGGCACACATTTTCTTTCATATGTTGATAGCCCTCTTAAATCCTCTGTGATCAAGAGTGACACAGAATCAGCTGGCATACGGAGCTGAGAAGGAACCAAGGAATGTTTTTTTAGTTTTTTTTCTTTTCCTTTTTTCAAAAAGTTTTATTGATGCTTTGTTTTGTATTTCACTTTTACAGATTACTCTCACCTAATGAGAGGTCTTTTGTAACAAAGTAAAACAATTAAATAAAAATAATAATATGGTGACATCATCTGAAAAAAAAAATACAAAACATTACACATCTGTAGCATCCTTCCTCTTTTTTAAAGTTAACTTTAACCCATTTTCTCTTCCTCCCACTCTGCACACCATTAATAAAAAGGAACAAAAAGCAAGTTTCTTGTAACAAATTTTCATAGTCAAGCAAAACAAATTCCTAATGGTTGTCCATGGAAATAGATATATCTTATTTTGTACCCTAAATCCTTTGCCTCTCTGTAATGCATTTGTCATCATAGGTGTTCTGTAACCACGAATAGTAATTGTATTGATCATAGTTTTTACGGATTTCAAAGTGACTTTTTTGTTTGTTTTTACAGTGTTGTTCTTGTATAAATTGTTCTGGTTCTTTTCATTAGTTTATTTATTGTTATTGTTAGTGGTTTCAGTTGTGTCCAGTTCTGTGAATCTATAGTTTTTTGATACTAGAGTGATTTGCCATTTCCTTCTCCAACTTATTTTACAGATGAAGAAACTAAGTCAAAGAGGATTAAGTGATGTACCTAGGATCGCACAGCTAGTAAATGTCTGAAATCAAATTTGATCTTATGAAGATGAATCTTCCTGACTCTAGGCCTGGCACTTTATCTTCTATGCCCCTTCGTTAATTTATAAAAATCCTCAAAATTATTCATATCTGTAACATTGATTTTATAATATAAAATGTTCTTAAGATTTTGTTTACTTCATTCTTCATCAGTTCACATAAACCTTTCCATACCCTTTTGATATTATCTATTTCCTTATTTCTCACCTCGTAATAGTACTCCATCACATTTATATACCTTAATTTAGCCATTCCTCAATTGACAGCCATCCCTTTAGTTCCAGTTTTTTGCCACCACAAAAGAGCTGCTATAAATATTAGCCTGACTATAAATGATCATATCATAGAAAACTAGGGAAACATGGGGAAAAGTACCTATAATATCAAATAGATTGGAGAAAAGTTAATGGCCAACAAATAGTAGAGAGGATCACAGAAGGTTAAATGGGCAATTTTCATTACATGAAGATTAAAGGTTTCTGTACAAATAAATTAAATAATGCTAAAATTAAAAGAGAAACAATTAACTGGGGAGGAAATATTGTTAAATGCCATGTTATATACGACTTTACACATGGTCAGAGGTAGGATTTGAACCCAGGTGTTCTATCTGAGGCCAGATCTCTAAGATCACTAAGTCATGCTGTCCATTAAGATATTATTTCTATTAAAGTAGTCACAGTTTGGCCCTGGGAAGTTTGAACATGTACGAATAGCACTTTCTTGCTATACGGATTATTTCTTATATAATAGAAAATATATCTTCTTGAGTTCTTTATTGATTTTTTTATGGCTTCTGCTAACTACTAGCAACGGTTCTTAACCTGAGGTCCATGAATTAAAAAAATTGTTCTGATAACTATTTCAACAAATTGATTTTCTTTTCTTTTCTTTTTTATATTTATAATTAATATTTTGAAAGGGGGTCATGCCACATAAAAGGTTAAAGAACTCCTAGACTAAGACCTAAAGGGCTTGTAATCAAGACAGTGGAGCTAGTACCAGCTGATGAAATTATGGATCTTTTGAAGTATGAAAGTAAGAATATAGTTTTCAATGCATTTTTACATCTAATATGGTATTTGATCCTTACAAAAATCCTGAGAAGTAGGTGGAGAAAATATTCGTATTCTGGTTTTACTGATGAGGAAACTTAGGAAATATGTTCTTCTTTTCCTGGTAGTATATTTGCCTTTCCACTAAGAGATATATATCAAAAGCATAGCCATCTTTCCTGTACTAGAATAGACCATGATTCATTAAGTGTCGATCACAGGCTTTAGTCATAGCAAGGAAAAGAATAGGTAACCAAGAGATGCTGGAATTCCCCATGGCTTCCTGGAGTAGTCTGTGTAATGTACAACCACCCACTCACTGTGTTATAAAGTCCTCATTATCCTATGTGGTTCACTGATGACCTGAGACAACTGAAACAAAGAAAGAACAAGGATGGTTCTGAGAAGTATAGTATTGTTCAATCTCGGCTGTTTCTGTTCCTGGTTTTTGAGAAATCTTATTTATGCTTTGGATAAGTTGTTATGAGTGATTAGGAAATCAGCTTTCTCTCTTCATTCCCTGAATGGTCAGTCAGTCAAAATTTATTTATCAAGTTCTTACTTGGTGTCAGGTACTGTAGAAAGTACTGGGGATTCAAAGAAAAGCAAAAATACAGTCCATAACAGACAATAGGCAAATGACTATGCACATGGAAGATGTATACAGTGTAAATGAAAGAAAATCTCAGAGGGAAGACACTGCAATGGGGGAGGGTACAGGAAAAGCATCCCACAGAAGGTAGAATTTTACCTGAGTCCTGAATAGAACCCAGGAAGCTATGAAACAGGTGAAAAGTTCATGGAGGGTAGTAAAGTGTAAGATGCTTGAAAAGGTAGGAAGGGGCCAGGTTTGATTCTGGACCAGGTAATGGGTAGTAGATGGAGTTAACTGAATGAGGTGGTAACATGTTTATACTTGCATTTTAGGAAAATCACTTTGGCAGTTGAGTGGAAGATGGATTGGACTGAGGAGAGGCTTGAGGCAGGGAGACCAAATAAAGGGCTATTTCAATAGTCCATGCAAAAGGTGATGAGGGTGTGTAGTTGGGTGGTCCATTTGCCAGTGGAGATAAGAGGACTAGAGATGAAAAGGTAGAAATAACAAGATTTGACAATAGACCAAATATGGAGCTGAGTGTGAATGAGGAGCTAAGGATGATAACAACTATGAAAGATTGGATAATTTGATCATGGCAATGTACTGGATAGTAATGGAAAAACTGGGAAGAGGAGAGAGTATGGATAGAAAGATAACATTCCTTTTTTTGGGACATGTTGAGTTTGTTAAGTGTTTAAAAGTCAATCAGTGATACATAACTGAAGCTCAGGAAATATATCCAGCCCTAAATACCATGCAGAATGGTGATGCTGACATCTGCTTATAACCTATTTTAGGTCTAATGTTACCAGAAATCTCAAAATCACATAATCTCAGAATTGGACGGGGCCTCAAAGACCATCTAGTTCAATCCATGCCTGAGCAAATATCCCCTCTACAATATATATGACAGGTTGATTCAGCCCTGGACCTCATACCTCAGAAGTATCTTCTGTTCCTGGGGCCCTTCCTTATGATTGAAGGTTGGAGGGCTTCCTCCAGAAACTTTATTTAAGGAGGGTGCCCAGGCCAACCATTTCTTCATTTCCTACCAGGCTGTACTCTTTTAGACTTCTCCATTTTGCCTGTGTTGCAAGAACCTTCTCCCCACACCCCTTTTCAGCTAGCTTTTATGAATGGTCTTCCCCATTAGAATGTAAGCTCCTTGATGGCAGGGACAGTCTTTCTTTTTTTTGTTTGTTTGTATTCTTATTGCTTAACTCAGTGCCTGCTATATAGTAAACTCTTAATAAATGCTTGTTGACTGATTGACTGACTGGATCTTCAGGTCTCTCTCTGGCATCTCAGAACAGTATTAGGCTTCTCCAGAATCTCTAGGCCTGTGCTATCAAGGTATGAGCACAACATCACCATGCATCCATGCTCACTGAAACTTTCTAGGGCTTCCAAAGGCGTCATTCTAGAGGAACACTCTACTTTTCCTACCTCTGGATATAGAGCCTTTTAGACTACATGTATCTCTCTCTGGTAATATTGATAGTTGCTGGTGATCTTTCTGCCAGAGGTTGGTACCTTTCTGTTGTCTATGGATTTCTGACTAATATTTTGCATACAGGGGGGCGGAGCCAAGATGGCGGTGTGTAGGAGCAGCAACATATTGCAGCTCTCATATAGCCACCTCAAAATACCCATAAAATATGACTCTAAACAAATTCTAGAACTCCAAAACGCACACAAATATACTTTCTGCTAAAGTCAGCTTGGCTACGAGGAACCATCTCAGCCCAGCGAGCTGAAACCAGCCTAGCTTGGAACCATGGCTTTGCCCCGGAGGCAGCTGGAGAAGAGGAGCCAAGCCCAGCTGGAGCTTCAGGAGAGCAGATCTGCGGCAGCTGTGGAAGTTCCCAGACTTAGGTTAGTGGAGCTCTGCAAAATCGGGGGAGAAAAGCAGGTCTGGCCAAATCACCTCTAGGGCAACGAGGCCACAGAAATGGAGGTCATGCACCCGCCTCCACTCTGCCACTTCAGAGCTCCCAGCCTACAGACTGCAGGGGGACCAAATGATCGTTCAGAGGCCAAGTGCTCTCGCATTGAGTGGCCTGGATACGGATTGCGGTCTTGGGCAGGGGTCCTGGGGTATCTTTTCAGTGAGCTGGAGTTGGGGAGGGACCCAGCAGCCTCCTAAAAGCTCTGGCAGCTGGGAAAACCCCAGCAATTTGGGACAGAGCTTTCCCCTCTGGAAGCAGAGTTCCACGGAGCTAAAAAAAAAAATCACAAACTGACCAACCATGAATAAGCATAAGAAGCAAAGTAAGAACAGCAACCAAACCCTAGATTCCTTCTTTGGGGAAAAGAAGGATCAAGGCAGGGAGCGGGAAGAGGACAGCACAATCGGAGCTCCCACACCAAAAGCTTCCAAGAAACATGAAGATTGCCTAAAAGCTAGAGAT
>CM053585.1:450829773-450855635 GCA_028646515.1 Pseudochirops corinnae | reverse complement strand
CAGAGTGCTTTTGAGATTCTTTCTCCATCTGGCAAAGGCGACTTTTTAAGGCATTCTTCTCCTCATTGGCTTTTTGGGCCTCTTTTGTCATTTGAGTTAATCTATTTTTTAGGGTGTTAATTTCTTCAGTCAGATTGCTGACTCTCTTTTCATGATTTTCTTGCAACATTCTTATTTCTCTTCCCATTTTTTCTTCCACTTCTCTTATTTGGTTTTCAAAATCCTTCTTCAGCTCATCTCTAGCTTTAAGGCATTCTTCATGTTTATTGGAAGTCCCTGGTGGGGGAGCTCTGGCTGCACGGTCCTCCTCCCTTTCTCTACCATGATCTTTCTTTTCCCCAAAGAAGGAATCTAGGGTTTGGTTGTTGTTCTTACTTTGCTTCTTATGCTTATTCTTATTCATAGTTGGTCAGTCCATGGTTTTTTTGTTTTTTTGTTTGTTTTGTTTTTTTAAATCTCTGTGGGGCCCTGCTTCCAGAAGGGAAAGCTCTGTCCCAAATTGCTGGGGTCCTCCTGACTGCTGTAGCTCTCAGGAAGGTGCTGGATCCCTCCCCCACTTCCAGCTCACTGGATAAAGAAGACCCACAAAACCAAAGACTAAGACCATGATCCAGATCCAGGCCACTCAACGCAAGAGCACTTGGCCTCTGAATGATCACTTGGTCCCCCTTCAGTCTGCAGGCCGAGGGCGCTGAAGCTGCAATGCGGAGATGGGTGTAAAACCTCTGCCTTTTGCTTCTCAGCCCTGGAGGCATTTCGGCCAGACCGCTTTTTTTCCCCAATTTTGCAAGTTGCACTGACCTAGTTCTAAACACTGCCGCAGCTGCCGCCAATCCACTCACCCGAAGCTCCAGCCAGGGCTCGGCTCCTCTCGTCCAGCAGCCCTCAGGGCTCAGCCAGGGCTTCAGGCCAGGCTGGTTTTGGTTCGCAGTGCTGATATGGTTCCTTGTGGCTGAGCTGACTTTAGTGGAAAGTATATTTGTGTGCGTTTTGGAGTTCTAAGATTAGTTTAGAGTCATATTTTATGGGTATTTTGGGGTGGCTATGTGAGAGCTGCGATATGTTGCTGCTCCTACACCGCCATCTTGGCTCTGCCCCCCCAGACCTCTTTTTCTAATTGGCTGATTTTCTTTTTTTAATTTTCTTGGATCATTATTTTTTTCCTCCTAATTTTTCCTCAGTCTCTCATTTGATTTTTTAAGTTCTAAGAGCTCATTTTGGGCTTCTGACCATTTGATGTTTCTCTTTTGAATTAGGAGTGTCTTTTTAAATTTTGAAATCTGACTCTGAATATGAACCCAAATCTTCTCTATCCCCATATTAGTTGTTTATGATCAAGCTCTTTCTTCTTTGCTTATTCATTTTAATTATTTTATTTTTAGCAGCCTATTATTGTAATTGGTTCCAGTCCTGAGGTGTGGGGAACAGTGCTCCAGGCTTGAGGTCCTTCTTACTATTATTTTCTGAGCTATGTCTGAGGGCTTAACTGTGGGCACTCCTCTCCACCCTTAAACTATGGCTAGGGTCCCCAGTCAGCTCTCCCCTCTGCCCTGGAGCTGAAATCAGAGATTCTCCTCTCCTCTAAGTGCCCACAGTTAGCAGGGTCCCTGTCCCTCTGCTACTGCTCTCACTAGGCGTGTACTCATCTTTTCCATCCACAGCTGAAGCCTTGGACCACATCTGGTCCACACAGCTGGGACTGGAATCACAAGACAGCAGAGGGTCCTTCAATTTTTTCTACTCAGCTGTCCAACTTCCACCCTGTCTATGGGGTGACAGCTCCTGAAGCTGAGGCTGCCTCTAAATCTAGCTACTCCCAGGGTTTACTATTTGTTGAATCCATAGAGTCTGTTTGGAGGTATCTATATTTCACTTGGGCTGAACTTCCCTCCCTGGATGTCACATCTTTCCTAAGGTCCTCTCCAGTGGCCTTAGGAGTACAGCTGCTTTACTTCAACTTTTATTTATTTTTGCTCTTCTACTTTCATTTTGAGGTGATGTTCTGTCTTTTTGTGGGGGGAATTTAGAGAGCCTGGAATTTTCTGACCTACCCTGCCATCTTTCCAGAATCCTCTGCTACACTTATTTCTACTATATCATTAAAAAAAAAAAGCCAAAAACTAGAAACCAGAAAATAAGGTTTTATACTTAGTTTGATTATAAAGCTGTAATCAACACTGGAAATATGCTGTAGCCTACTTATATCCACCATGCAGTTTTCAATTGTCCTTTGGGTTCCTTATAATTTTGACTCTACCAAAATCACTGAGTTCCATGATTCACAACCATATTCATCAGGAGAACAATGGTATTCAAGAGAAGAACTTTTGTGACTGGTAAAAAAAAAAAATTATATGGAATCACTGAGTGCTTGTACAATTTTTCAAATTTGATTCAATCCAATCTTTTCCTCTTGCTCAATTCTAGAATCAACTTACTACCCATTCTCAGTACCAGCTAAATGTGTGTTATATACTGGTGGATGAAACATGATGTAATAATAATTTGGGGGCAGCTACATGGTATACTGGATAGAGGGCAGGGCCTGGAGTCAAGAAGACCCAAGTTCAAATCCAACCTCAGACACTTACTAAGACCATAGGCATCATTTAACCCTGTTTGCTTCAATTTCCTCATCTGTAACGTGACCTGGACCAGGAAATGGCAAACCACTCAGTATCTTTGCCAAGAAAACCCCAAATGGCTGAAACAAATCAACAATAACAACAACAGTAATCTATTAACACTGTCTATGATCTAGCATTAATAATAGTCAGAACAACATACACTTCTTATCTGTTCTCTTTTCAAAAGTAAAGTCAGTTGTAAATACATAAAAATATCCATGAGAGCTTGAACTGGAGAGAACAGAATTAAAATTATAACCTGCCTAGCAAAAAGAAACACATCTTAAAGTACTTCTCTCTTCCAGAGGTGAACAAAAAATTCCTTAATAAAGTAGGCACTTAAAATATTTCTTGTAGCACGAAAAAGAAGGGGGAATTGATCACAGAATAAGAATGAGAAAAAATGGGAGAATGGTCTGAATGCTATATTGGTACTAGAAAGATATAGTGAACAAAACAAGAAAAACTAGCATAGTGGACTCTTTGGGGACAATTTGTAAAGAAACATGCATAAGAGAAAAGGTGGAAAGCTATCATCTATACCAGAGGCATAAGTACTCACAGCAATCCAAGTACAGTTCTATTTCATAATAATCCCTTTTGTACTTCAGAGAAGAGGAATTCTATTTTTCTCTATATCCTTTTAAGAGCTGAATCTATGTTTAGCTCCGCTAGAGGGAGCTAAAAGTAAAATGGCTGTTGATGTTCATTACTGACAAAGCAAGTCCCACTTCAATAGGAAAAAAAAATCTGGAGATGACAGGATTAATTTAGGATTTTTCAGTTTGAGATAGTCATTGGAACTTGTTATAACTGTGAGATTCTAGATCTCACATGCTCAGTTCATACCTCTGGTATGGAGTAATTTTTGTTGTCCATAAGTACATGGAGACTAAATGCCAACCCAATCCTCTATACATGCCTATAAAACTGTGAAACGGGCTTTCTGACATCTATTTTAGAAAATATTACTATCCTTAGTAGACTATCCCAGAACTTTATCTAACCACCAGACCACCACTATATGGAACCTTTAAGGGGTTTCTTTTTTTAAATTTTAATTTATTTATTTTTAGTTTTCAACATTCATTTCCATAAGATTTTGAGTTAAAATTTTTTCTCCCCATCATTCCCCTACCTACCCTCCCACCGCAAAATAGCAAGCCTACTGAATACCCCTTCTCCCAATGTGCTCTCTCTTATATCCTCCCCTTTCACCCCCCTAACCTTCTAGTGGGACAAGATAGGTTTCTATACCCCAGTACCTGTACATCTTATTTCCCAGCTGCATGTAAAAAACCAATTTTTAAACATTTGTTTTTAAATCTTTGAGTTCCAGATTCTTTTCCCCTCCTCCCTCCTCACCCACCCCAACTGGGAAGATAAGCAATTCAATATAGATTGTACATGTGTAGTTACCCAAATAATTTCCACGGTAGTTATATTGTGAAAGACTTACTGTATTTCCCTTCATCCTATCCCACCCCCTACTTATTCTATTTTCTCCTCTGACCCTATCCCTTTTAAAAAATGTTTGCTTCTAACTACCCTCTCCCCTAAACTGCTCTCCCTTATATCCTCCCTCGTCTTATCCCCTACCTTCCCCCCACCCCCCATTTTCTTGTAGGGTAAGATACCCAGTTGAGTGTTATGTTATTCCCTCCTTAGGCCAAATTCAATGAGGATAAGGTTGTCCCATTCCCTTTCACATTCCTGCTCTTCCTCTCCATTTTAACAGTTTTCTCTTGCCTCTTTTATGTGAGATAATTTATCCTAATCTTATCTCTCCCTTTCTTCTTCTCCCAATAAATTCCTCTCTCACCTCTTAATTTTATTTTTTAGATATCATCCCTTCATATTCAACTCATCCTGTGCCCTCTGTCTATACATAGACATGAACACACATACATACATGAACATACAAATGCCCATACTCGCACATATATTTAATACACATACATTCTCCTATACATACGTATCTATGTATGTATACATGTTTATACATATATATTCCCTTTGGCTATCCTCATACTGAGAAAAGTCTTATGAGTTACAATTATTATTTTTCCATGTAGGAATGAAAAAGTTCAACTTTAGTAAGTTCCTTATGATTTCTTTTTCCTGTTTACTTTCTCATGCTTCTCTTGCTTCTTGTCTCTGAATGTCAAATTTTCTATTCAGCTCTCGTTTTTTCATCAAGAATGCTTGAAAGTCCTTCACCTCCCTGAACGACCATATTTTCCCCTGAAACATTATACTCAGTTTTGCTGGGTAGGTGATTCTTGGTTTTAGTTCTAGCTCCTTTGACCTCCGGAATATCATATTCTAAGCCCTTTGATCCCTTAATGTAGAAGCTGCTAGGTCTCCTGTTATCCTGATTGTGTTTCCATGATACTCAAATAGTTTCTTCCTGACTACTTGCAGTATTTTCTCCTTGACCTGGGAACTCTAGAATTTGGCTATAATATTCCTAGGAGTTTTCTTTTTGGGATCTTTATCAAGAGGCGATCAGTGAATTCCTTCAATTTCTATTTTGTCCTTTGGTTCTAGAATATCATAGCAATTTTGCTTGATAATTTCTTGAAAGATGGCGTCTAGACTCTTTTTTTGATCATGGCTTTCAGGTAGACCAATGATTTTTAAATTATCTTTCCTGGATCTATTTTCCAGGTCCTTCAAGAGGTTTCTATTGCTTATTAGTTAAAAAAAAAAACAACCCTCAAATTACTGACATGCATGATGAATCAACAAGCACTTATCAAACATCTATTATTTGTCAGGCATTGTGCTAAGGTTCTGAGGATCTGAAGACATGTCCACATCCCATTCTACCCCCCACTCCCTGGGCAAAAAAAAGGAAAAAGAAAAAAACTCCAGGAGTTTACATCTTAACAGAGGAAGCAAAATACGCCATATATAAGTATATAAAAATATTTTTAAAAACCAATTCTACTACAATGGGACATGTGTTTCTAAAAATCACTATGCTATGCAAAATGGAACAATAAAAACCACAGGACTTATGTGGAAAATTGGGTCTGGTGCACCACACTCTAAAAATTTCATCAATGACACATAAAAAAAGGTAACCTCATGAAAATGGTGGCATAGTTAAATGGTTAAGAAATACACAAATGTTACATTAAAGGTATATATGGCCCTAGGTTGCACATCGGCCTGTGCCTCAGTTCTGATGGAGCCAAGGTTGGCAAAGTCAAGTGGTTGAGCAGGAAAGAGCAGGCTTGCTGGGCTGAAACTGGAGAGGGGAGATGAATAAAAGGTACCAGTCATGGTAGTTCAAAGTTCGTAGGTGCAGACTAGACCTCTTTAGGTCACAACCCCTACTGTAATCAGAAGATATACAATAAATATACCACTTTACCTTGAAAAAGAAAAATTCTGTGTGAAAGTGGGCTCCAGGTTTGCATCTTGTGCATTACTGTAAAGGGATGTAGTTCTTGCTGTTTTGTGCTTGAACAAACATAAAATCTGCACCATGCTCAAACCATTCCCTAATTCTATAATGCTCAATCCCACTGGCACAAATATGAGTTTTTGAAATAAGCATTATAGCAGAACTGACTATACAAGATAATTTTTATAGGGTACTAGGAAGCTGGGAAAGGAAGGAAACAAGTATTTTATTAATCACCTGCTGTGTGCCAGGTATTATGCACTACAGAATACTGAGCTGAGGGGCAGAGAGAGTATAGCACAATAAAGGGAATATAGGTATCTTTTTGGAATGCAGAATTTTCATATCTAACTTTTCTAAGATTCTATTCCTCTCCTTTAATGTCCTTCTTATTTATTTTATTGTTAGATTTATCTGTCTTTGAGATGGAAAAGTTAAAGTCCCCCATTGGTACAATTTTACTATTTCTTCTCGTAATTTATTTAACTCTTCCTTTAAGAATTTGTATGCAACGCCATTTGGCATGTATATGTTTAGTATTGATATTACGTCATCATCTATAGTTCCTTTGAGCAAAATGCAGTTTCTCTATTTATCCCCCTTTAATTGAGTCTAGTTTTGCTTTTGTTATGTCCAAGATCATGATTACTCCCTGCCTTTTTTTTCATATTTTTTAAAAATTTTAAACTTAAACAGAAAATAAGAAAAGAAAAAAGGAACTTAAATACTAAAACTAAAATAATACAAAATAAGAAAAAAACATTGCTATGTGCACAGCATGACGTGAGGATTCAAAATATATAGCAATAAATTTCCATTTCAAGAAAACCTATAGAATACTATTCAATGTGTTGAGAGCCATCCATATTTGCTTCCTTGTAAGTTTTCTTTTGTTCTCTGCTGTGTACTTTTCACTTTGTTCTTTTGCTTCCCCTGCCCCTCCCCCACTCCAGAAGGCTACAATTAAGTGCAAAATATATATATATATATGTGTATGTGTGACATATACATATACATATGTATATACACATATACATACTTATATAGACACAAAAATATACATATATACGTAAACACACAAAACCTTGTAATACATATACTTACACATACATGTACTTAGATATTGATAATCATAGTTATACGTAGACATATACCTTCATATGCATCTATGTAAGACCATACTATAATTTTTTATTCTCTGTTTCTCTGAAAGTAAGTAATCTTTTCTTTCATAAATTCAAATCTTTCCATATTTTTCCGAGTCAACCAATTCATCATTTCCTATACCACAGCAATATTCCCACCTTATACTGGTTGTTTTAAATAGTCCAAAATAACACCAATAAATATGGCCAACACATAGTGTAGTCTCTCTATTTTTCTCTTTTGATTTAATCTATTTTAGCCTTAATTTTGTCCAAGATCATGATTACTACCCCTGCTCCTTTTTCCCTAACAAATTCTACTCCTGATCTTTATTTTTTGTTTGTATCTACTTTACTTCTTTACTACTTACTCCTCTACTTTACTTCTACCTACTATCTTGCCCTCCTATTACTTAACCTACTCCCCAACTACCGAAGGATCCCTCCCTTATCCTCCCATTCCCACTAATCTAAATACCCTTCTATACTCCCATTTAACCTATCTCTGCCTTTTTTACTTCAGCTGAAGAATAGATTTTAATACAGGCCCTTTTAAAAATTCCACATGTGTCTGTTTTAAATGTGTTTTCTGTAAACAACATATTGTTGGATTCTGGTTTCAAATCTATTCTGTCATCTGTTTCTATTTAAGGGGTGAGTTCATGCCATTCACATTCATAGTATGATTACTAATTGCATTTCCCTCTAACCTATGTTCTTCTGTTTATCCTTCTCTCTCTCTTTTTATCCTATCTCTCCTCTAAAGTGTGTTTTGTTTCTGACCACTGCCTTTTTTTAACCAGCCCTCCTTTTTATAACCCCCCTTTCCCATTTATTTCCCTGTTAAGACATATTTCCATTACCAACTGAGCATATGTTCACACACACACACACACAATTTATAAATACATATGTTTCCTTTTCTGAATCAATGTAGATGTGAGTGAAGTTCAAACATTGCCTCTCCCTGCTTCTTTATGAGATAATTTCCCCCATTCTTTTTTTCCTTTCCTCCCTTCTCCCAGGGCATTCTTCTTTCTCACCTATGTATTTTAAAAAATATCATTCCACAATAACTGAACTCACTTTTGCACTCTCTATGTAGAATCCTTCTAACTGCCTTAATAATGATAAAGTTCTTAGAAGCTACATGTACCATCTTTCCCATACAGAAAAGTAAAAAAATTTATCAAGCCCCTTATAATTATGCTTTCATCCTTACCTTTAACCTTGTATTTGAAAATGTTTCCTTTTCAGCTCTGTTCTTTTCATAAGAAATGCTTGAAAGTCCTTTATTTCATTAAATGTCAAGTGTCTTTTTCCTGAATGATTATATTCAGTTTTGCTGGGTAGGTTAGTTTTAGTTTTAATCTCAGCTCTTTTGCCCTTTGGAACATTATATTCCAAGTCCTCCAATCCTTCAGGGTGGTAGCTGCTTGATCCTGTGTGATCCTGACTGGGATTCCACAATATCTGAATGGTTGCTTTCTGGCTATTTGAAATATTTTCTCTTTGACCTGGGGGGGTGGGGAAGGTTCTAGAATTTGGATTAAATATTCCTGGGAATTTTCTATTTGAGATGGTTGTCAGCTGGTGATTGGCAGATTCTTTCCATTTCTATTTTATTCTCTTATTCTAGGATGCTATCAGGAAAGTTTTTCTGTGATAATTTCTTGAAACATGATGTCTAGGTTTTTTCTTTGACCATTGCTTTCAAGTACTCCAAAAATTTTTAAATCATCTCTACTTAATCTACTTTCCAGGTCAGTTATTTCTTCTTCTTCTTCTTTTTATTATTATTATTGTTTTTTTTTTTTTTTTTTACTTTTTTTTGTTTCTTGATACCTAAAGGACTCATTAGCTTCCACTTTCCCAATTCTAACTTTTAAGGAATTATTTATATCACAGAGCTTTTGTACCTTTCTTTCCATTTGGCCAATTCTGTTTTGTAAGGTGTTATCTTCTTCAGTGGTGTGTGTGTGTGTGTGTGTGTGTGTGTGTGTGTGTGTGTGATTTACCAAACTATAAATTATCTTTTCACAAATTTCTTCATTTTCATTTATTTACCTGATTTTTTTCTCTACTACTCTTATTTGATTTTTCAAGTAATTTTTTTAACTCTTCTAAGAATTCTTGTTGGGCTTGTGTCCAATTACCATTGTTCTTTGAGCATATGCTTATAAATGGTTTTGACTTCCTTGCCTTCTGAGATTCTGTCTTGATCTTCCCTATAACCACAGTAGCTTTTTACTGGTCATTTTTTCATCATTCCTTGATTTAGAACTTTAATATGTTTGACACTGTTCCTGGTGTGTGTGTGTTGGGCAGGGGGGCACCAAGGGAAGCCTCTGTCTCAAGCTTCAGGCTTTTCGCATTTCTATTTTCAGAGGTAGTTCTAGCAGTTTGAAGGTTTTAGGTTCTTTAGGTTTGAAGGTGATATGATCTGTGGAGAGGTGTGGTTACTTTATCTGCAATCTGGTCCTTACTCAGGAAGGGCTTCTGATTCCTTGGGACTGCAAATGAATTGAGACTGCAAACTCTATGTTCCTTCTTTGGGACTGGAAATGTACTGTTCCTCAAGGTCTCTGATCACTTGGGGCCCAAAGTGATACTGCCACTCAGGTCTTCTACTCCTTGATAAAAAATGTTCCTCTGTATCCTTGAACTATGACTCAAAAGTGGGTATGGACAATGGAGCTGCCAAACAGTTTCTGGTCCTATGTTTAGTGCTAGCATACAGTACTCTGTAATCTCTTTTTGACCAATTGCCAGTTTGTTGCTGCTGTTTCTGTTACCACCACTTAGTCCTACCATTGGTGTTTCATCCACATGGCCTCCAAGCAAGTTTCCTTCCCTGTGCCAAAATCTTTCTTTTTCTGATCTCCTATGTTTTCCCGACCTGGAAAAATGTCTTACTCTGAACTTTTGTTGGCTCTGCCACTCCAGAATTTATTGTAAAACTGTTTGGAGGAGAGATCGGTTTTCTCTATTCTGCCATCTTGGGCCCACCCTGAGTCTTGAAGAAAGTAAGAGACTTTCTTAAGGTCTTCATAGAGCCTCTCTATTTCTTTATACTCTTTAACTAGTGCACTGGTACATAAAAGACAACAATTTTTATGATGGGTTCTTTTTTCAAATGAAACAATGTACCCACAACCTATTAAAAATCAACTTCAGTAACTCTCATTTGCCTTTGGAAAGAAACCTGTAAACCATCCCTCCATTTACCTACAAACTTCTTTTGTCCTCTGTTTAATTTACTGTGAGAATGTCAAAATTTTTAAGATTCAGTTCCTCTATGACTACTATTCAGTGGTTACTGGATGAGGAAATCACATTTAAAGTACAAAAATGTAACTAAAATTTATAGATAGTAGTAAAACTTTATAACAGAAGATGAAGAAGGCTGCAAAACTGAGGGCTGCTTTGTAATTTAGTATCATAGGTTACTATGACCAAAGAATTCATCACCAAGTGGCCAGTATACTAGTATCAAACCTCTTCATTTACTTAGGTAGGATGCCCAGTCTTCAGAAGGAACACATAGTCTCTTGCTGGAACATGGTTCAATCGTTCCGCATGAGAACCAGCTTGATTACGATTCCCCAGCACACCATTCAAGAACTCAGGGTCATCTCCATTCCATGTGGATGAGTCATTAAAGGAAGGGTTTTGTGGAGGTTTAACAATGTATAATTCAGGAAGCAAATGTCTGGCTCCGGTCATTTTGTGAAATTTCTGTTTACTGTGACCTTACAGAGAATCTCCTTACTCTTTTTTATTAAAAGAAATTTTTATTGACATCTTTTGTTTTAAATTCCTTATTAATTCTTGAGGAAAATTTTAAACTGATTTAGATTTAGAAGCAGTGGTAATGTGATATTCTACCCTGGGTTGCCAGCTTTTAATACTTTTATCATAGACTTCAACGTACTTTTGTTCCTGAGGTTTGAACAAATTCAATTTTAAAAAATCTAATCAATAAAGAAAACATCCCTCCAACTAACGTGACCAAAGTGAGCCTCAGCAAATATTTCTCTATGAATAATTTGATGAAAAACAATCAAGATGCTTGTGTGTTCTCAGTTTTGTCAACAACTGCATGACCTGGATGAAATCTGATTTTTATTCCTTTATCTATAAAATATGCATAAAAGCACTTTTTTTTTCAGGAACTCCAGGTATAGTTTGTTGATTTACCATTATGTAAGTTAACCTCTCCCCCAACCTTATCACTGTAAGGACTAAGTATAATACCACATGAGTATATATAAATTGCAAACAGTGTATATATATTTTTTGGGGGAGGGGGAAGGCAATTGCGATTAAGTTACTTGCCCCAGGTCACATGGCTAGTAAGTGTTAAGTGTCTGAGGCCAGATTTGTACTCAAGTCCTGCTGATTCCAGGGTTGGTGCTCTATTCACTCTGCCACCTAGCCGCCCACAGACAATATGTGTTTATGTGTATCAATCTTATTTCCAAATATCCAGAACATGATGAAATTGAAAGATTATGTAGGGCATAATTTCTCTTCCTATCTGCTATTACTAACTTGAGATCACTTCATCTTAATAGAAAGTCCACTAGAGGGCATAAAAGAAAAAGGAAAAAAAAATTTAAATTAATCCATTTCAAATTATTTCTAAATAATGAACAGAGATCACAAATACAAATACTGTTCATCTCATTGCTAATTATAATAACAAGACTAAGAATCAGTTGTTAATAAAATAATTGCAATACTTTCTTGTGTCTACTCTGTTCTGAACTTAATGTAATATTTAGAATGGAAAAAAACATTAGACATGGAATCATAGGACCTGAATTTGGAAACTCAGTTATTTAACTTGATGATCTGAAACAATTTGAACTGAGCCTTAATTTCCTCATCTGGAGAGTTGATAACGTCTAAGGTCTCTTGTAGGTCCAAATACTATGATTCTAAGAGTACAGGGCAAAGGATTGACCATTTTAATATCATGAATTTAATCAAGAAGCATTTAAGTACCCATAAACCATGCACTGTACTAGGTTCTAAGGATACAAGTATAACTATGAACTAGTCCCTGATATCAGGGAGTTTATATACTATCAAGGGAGACAACATGTACACGCAAAATCAAAACAAGGTAAGAGAGAGACTAGCATTTGGGGAGAGATGAGGAAAAATTTCATTCAGAAGATGCTTCTTGAGCAGAGTTTTGAAAGAAATAAGGGATTCCAAGAGGGAGAGAGGTAAGGTAAAAATACATTCCAGGCATTAGAAGACAGCCTATATAAAAGGTATAGAAACAGGAGATATATATGGGCCTAGGTGAGGAACAGAAATAAGTTTAGTTTAAGTAGACAATGCAGTGTGGCAGAGAGAGCAATATAACATCTGAAAGGTAGGCTGGGCCAGGTTGCAAAGAGCTTTCAAAGTTAAACCTTAAGTGTGTTATTATTAATTTCTGAAATTAGGATAGTGGCATATTTGTTCATTATTTAGAAATTATGTGAAATGAATTTTGACCAACAGGCAACAGAGAGCCTTTGGAATTTACAGAGGAGAGAGACATGTTCAGACTTGTATTTCAAGAAATTCAATTTGGGAGCAGCTAGAATGGCACAGTGGGTAGAGCACTGACTCTAGAGCCAGGAGGACCGAAGTTCAAATCTGACCTTAGACATTTATTGTGTGACCCTGGGCAAGTCACTTAAACACAACTGCTGTCCCCCTCCTGCCAAAAAAGTAATTTTGGTAACTGTGTAGAAGATGGGTTGGATATTGAAAAGTTTTAGCCTTGTGGCTGGGGAGACCAGCTAGTTTATTGCAACTTTCTAGACAGAGGATCTTAATTAGAGTGGTAATGGTTAAGAGTAGAAAGAAAGGGACAGAAACACAAGAGATATCATATAAGTAAAAACATATTTGGCAACTGAGTGAATATAAGGGGTTGGGGATAAGGAAGAATCAAGGTTAAAAACCAAGTTGCAAACCTGAGTGAATGGGAAAGACAGTGATTTTCAAGAGAAACATGTAGATTCAGAAGGAAGATGGGTTTGGGGGAAAATATAATTAGGCTAGTTTCAAATCTGTTGAGTAATATCCAGCAGGAATTCAACTAAATTTTAAAAAGAAACAAACAATAAAAATTTCTGTTTTGTACATGTAATCTGCTAGTTATTTGAGATTTAGGGCAATTTATGCCTAAGATTGCCCCTCCATTTATCTAAATTATCAAGAAGGTTTTTTTGTGTTGTATTTTATAACCAGCAGTATTTCACATTTTATTGTAGGACTGAGATCCAAGGAAAGTATCTTCATTCTTGACCCAATTAAGCCCTTGATTCAAAAAATGAGATATGAAAAGAATTAAGTTTTATTAAGTAATAGATACCATCGCAGACAACATCTGTATATTCTAACAGTAGTAGCTTGAAAAATCCTATTATTGGCAAAAGGAAATATTGTTTTAATTAAAGTATTATGCTACTACCCTGCCTAGTCTATGACTAATGCACAAATAAGGTGGAAGAAAGGATGGGTGTATAGACAACAACCTGGGGAAGATCTGTGTTCTATGTCACTGGCATCACTTACCACATACAGAAACAAGTTGCCCAAAATAGAATTTTTAACATTATATTGTAACAATGATAGGTATTAGAATTAAAAGGGGCTGGAAAAAGCTTGCAGTAGAAGGTGGGATTTTAGCTCAGACTTGAAGGAAGCCATAGTAGGAGGAAGTGATGAGGAGGGAAAACATTCCAGTCATGAGGGACAGCCAGTGAAAGTGATGAGTCAAGAAAAAATGTTTTTAAGGAATGGCAAGGAGGTCACTGGATCAAAGAGTACTTTGGGGGGAGGGAGCAGTGTAAAAAACCTGGAAAGGTGGAGGGGGGTGTTGTAAAGAGCTTAAATGCTAGAGGATTTTATTTTTGATTCTGGAGATAATAGGGAGCCACTGGAGTTTATTGAATAGGAGTGTGACACGGTCAAACCTGCACTAATGAAGATCACATTGACCCCTGACTGGTAGATGTACTGGAGTAGGGAGGCACTTGTGGCAGGAAGACCAACCATTAGGTCATTGCAATTGTCCAAGTATGAGATGTTGAGGGTCTGCACCAAGGTGATGGTGGTATCAGAAGAGAGAAGGGAGTGCAGGCAAGAGGTAAAACTGACCCACTTTGACAAAAGACTGGATATGGAAAGTGAAAGTACAGCACCAAAATTAACATTACAGTTCAAGCCTGGGAGATTGGAAGGAAAGCTGTACACTCACCAGTAACAGGAAAGTTTGGAAAGTGGAAGGGCAAAAATATTAATAAGTTCAGTTAAGAATGAGTTCAGAAATTTAAATTTCTCAGAAAAATATAAAGAAATATATTATATGTAATATATATATAAAATATAAAGACATATATAAATAATATAAAGAAAAATATAAATATAATCTATTACTATTATTACTACGATTTAAAAGAGAATTCAAAGAAAATACTTCTAACTAATCTGAACCCCTCGGATATCTGTGTGAGAGAACTTTCAAGTGTGAAGATTAATCATGAGAACTTCCATGGCTTCATACCACACTTGCTAGTCATGATTTAAGTGACTGAAAAAGGCAAATTTGGGGGGAGGCTTTGACAAATGTGGAAATGAAGTCTGAATACGCTGTGAGGACCCTTTAAAAGCAAATCTGCATGCAAGACAGACCAATTAGACCAAAAAATAAATTTTCATTTTTTTGGGGGGCAAGATATATAATTTTCTCTCTAGGAAAGGAGAACAAAAAATCATTCAAAAAAGGACAAACTCTTCACTTACATTATCTTTTTTGATTCTCACCATATTAATCCTTTGAGTACTTAATATCAGTTTTATCCTACTCATTTTGCAGATGAGGAAACTGAGGTTCAAAGAAAGTCACACAGACACAAATGATCAAGCTGGGACCTGATTCTGAAGCTTCCAGCTAGCTCCAATGCTACCAGATTTACGCTCTAATGGGCTGCTGGGTATCCTTTCCACTGGGGCAGCTGGAAATGCTTTTATACTTTTTCATCCTAGTCAATATTTTCTTTAATGAAGGTATTTCTCAGGTTCAACTATACTATGTTGCCTCTTACAATTAAGGAG
The DNA here is from genome assembly GCA_028646515.1 of Pseudochirops corinnae. Classification (NCBI taxonomy): domain Eukaryota; kingdom Metazoa; phylum Chordata; class Mammalia; order Diprotodontia; family Pseudocheiridae; genus Pseudochirops; species Pseudochirops corinnae. The sequence continues at coordinate 450,840,321 of CM053585.1, read as the reverse complement.
TATGGGATGAACAAACTTATTCACAATCTATACTGTATCCTGGACTGTCTTTTGAAGAAGGGGCAGGTCTTCATTTATCAAAACCTCTTCAGGTATTGGAAAGGGTGACCCCTACTTTTAAAGACCAATTAAGCTGATTTTGAACCATGCAAAAGTTACCTATTGTTTTTAATTATAAATATCACTCTACTCATCCTTCTGTAGCTGTCATATGTAAATGATATGAAGTGATAATTTTTTGATAAAGGCCATTTTCAAAGAGAAATAGCTATACAAAAACAGTAATATCTGACAACTTCAACACTCAAGAATAGGCCTACACAACATACAGCTCATGGGCCATATGATGTGCAGGCCTATTTTACATCCTCTACATTTTTTGCAGGCTGCTCAAAATCCTTTTGTGGGCCACAAGAAGTATGAAGGCCATAAGTGGCTCACAGGCTGAATGCTACGCAGGCTTGCTTCAGAACCATGTTGAAATCCAGAAATCAAAGAAAAAAGCATCTGAAATATCTATCACAAAGCTCATGAAGATTACTCAATACAGAGAAAAGCACTGAGGAAAAAAAAAACAACTATCTGCTATATTCTACATAAAAATCTAAGAAGCATGGCTTCCCAAGCTTAGAAGCAGAAAAAGAAAATGAGAGCAGGAAGAAACCACAAATGACACTGGAAAGGTTAGAAAAGAAATAAAACTCGACACTAATTAAAACCACAGCAATCTAGAACATTTAACACAGATAAAAAGTCCTACATACCTAAATAACTAATGAAGGCATAATGAGTCTGTATTTTGAAAAAATTTTTTAACTTGATGTGGACACTTCCTACACAAGGGAAGACTGTAAACCCACCACACTTTTCAACCTCTAATACTGTCTAATTTTTATACCTTTCTAATACTTTCTCTAAGGTGGAGCCAAGATGGTGGAGTAGAGAAGCACTCATCCAAGTTCTCTCAAATTCCCCTCCAAAAAATTCTAAAATAATAACTCAAATCAAATTATGGTGTGGTAGAACCAACAAAAGATTGGGTTAAACAATTTTCCAGTCCAAGACAACTTGGGACATCAGCAGGAAAGGCTGTCTCACATTAAAAGATCAGAAGGCTTGGAATATGTCATTCTGGAAGGCAAAGAAACTAGGATTACAATCAAGACTAACCTATCTAGCAGAACAGCATAATCCCTCAAGGAAAAAATGGATATTTAATGAAATAGAAGATTTTCAAGCATTCCTGATGAAAAGACAAGAGATGAATAAAAAAATATGACTTGGAGAAGCATAAAAAGGTAAACATGAAAGAGAAATGGGAAATGGGAAAAGAAAAAAGGCAATCACTAAGGTTAAAATGTTTCTTTTTCTGTAAGAGAACTTGATTTTAACTTCTAAAAATTTTATCATCATTGTGATAGTTAGAAGGAGTATATATACATAGAAGGCATGGGTATGAGATGTCTATTAGGGGGTGTTTTAAAAAAAAAAGAAAATTTAGGGGATGCATTGAGAGAAAGGGGAAGGGAGAGGAAGAAAGGGGAAAATTATCTCACATAAAACAGGTGTGAAGAAGCAAGCTTATACAATGGAAGGGAAGATTGGTGGTGGTGGTAATGCTTGAAACTTATTCTCATTTGAATTGGCTCAAAGAGAGAATAACACATTCAGCTGGGCATAGAAATCTCTTATCCTATAGGGAAGCAGCAGAGACAAGGGATAATAAAAGGGAAAGGGGGCTAATAAAAGGGAGGGAAATTTAAGGGAGGTACTGGTAGGAAGCAAAACAAATTTTTGAGGAGTGATAGGGTAAAAAAAGGGTAGTGTTAAAAAAAAGAACAAAGTAAAAAAGTGCACAGCAGAGAACAAAAGGAAACTTATAAGGAAGTAAAGAAAAGATGGACAATTCTCAACACAACATGTATTATTTATCATACAGTTTTTCTTGAAATGAAAATTTATGGTCACACTATTTTGAATCCTCTCATATTCTGTTATGAACATGACATGCTTTTTTCCCCCTTTCTTTGTATTTAAATTCCAATATTTAAGTTTATGATGTGATTTTGTTTCTTTTCTCCACACTGCATTTGTGTTCTGGCCCTTGAGTCTAAAATAAAATTCTGAAAAAAAAAAATTTTTAAATAGGATGGAGAGAAATACAGTTAATAATCCAAACTGAATGTGAATGGGATGAATTCATCCATAAAACAGAAACAGAGAGCAGAATTAATTAAAAACCAGAACCAAACTATATGTTATTTACAAGAAACACATTTTAAAATGAGAGATAGAGTAAAAATAAATTGCTGGAATAGAGGTTATTATGCTTCAGCTTGTGTGTGTGTGTGTGTGTGTGTGTGTGTGTGTGTGTGTGTGTGTGTGTGTGTATGAAGGAAGGAGTAGAAATCATGATCTTGGACAAAATTAAAGCTAAAATAGGTTTAATTAAAAGAGATGACCAGGGAAATTACATTACGATAAAAGGCACCATAGATAAGTAATATCACTAGTAAACCTATATGCACCAAATGCTACGGCATCCAAATTTTTAAAAGAAAAGCTAAATGAATTACATTTGGAACTAAATAGCAAAACTCTAATGGGTGGGGGCTTCTATCTTTCTCTTTTAGAACTAGATAAATCTAACCAAAAAAATAAGAAAGAAAATCAAAGAGATGAGAGAATCTTATATAAACTGGATATGATAGCTATCTGGAGAGAATTGAATGGGAAAAGAAAGGAATACCTCTTTTTTCAGTGGTACATAGTGCCTTCACAAAAACTGACCCAATCTACTTATTTAATGTATCCCAGTTAAATTACCAGAAAATTATTTTATTGAACTGGGAAAAATAATAAAATTTATTTGGAATAACAAAAGGTCAAGAATATCAAAGAAATTAATAAAAATGTAAAGGAAGCAAGTTTAGCAATATCTTACCTTAAACTATATCATAAGGCAATAATTATCAACTGGCTAAGAAACAGGAGGGCTAATCAGTGGAACAGAGTAAACATGTAATCCACAATAGTAAATAATTATAGTAATCTTGTGTTTGAGAAATGTAAAGATTTAGCTTTGGGAATAAGAGTACACTATTTGGTAAAAATTGCTGGGAAAACTGGAAAAAGCAATCTGGCAGAGATTGGGTACAGATCACTGTTATACCATTTACCAAGATAAGGTCAAAATGGATACATGACCAGATACAAAAGGGGCTATCAGAAGAAAACTAGAAGAACATGGAAATATTAATCATCAGACTTATCAACAGAAGAATTCATGAATAAACGAGATAGAGAGCATTGTGACATGTAAAATGGATAATTTTGATTACATTAAATTTTAAAAGTTTTGTTCAAATAAAATGAATGTAGCCAAGATCAGAAGGAAAGCAGAAAATTGGGGGAGGAGGGCAGCAGGCATTTTTATAGATAGTATAATGGATAAAGGTCTCATATCTCAAATACATAGAGAAACTCTGTCAAACTCAGAAAAACATGAATCTTTCACCAAATGATAACTGGTAAAAGGATATGAACATGCAGTTTTTTGATGAAGAAATCCAGACTATATATAGTCATATAAAAATGCCCTAAATCATTATTAATTAGAGAAATGCAAAGTGAAATAACTGTTAAGATATAATCTTACACCTATCAGATTGGCTAAAACAATAGAAGGGGAAAATGAAAAATACTGGAGGAGATATGGAAAATTGGTACATTAATACACTGTTGGTGGAACAGTGAACTGATCCAACCATCCTGGAGAGTAATCTGGAACTATGTCCAACAAGTTACAAAACTATGTAAACTTTCTGATCCAGCAATACTACTATTAGGTCTGTTTCCCAAAGCGATCAGGGGGAAAAAAGAAAAGAACATTTACATTCTAAAATATAGAATACAGTAGCTCTGTTTGTGGTGGCAAAGAAATGGATATGGAGAGGATACCCATCAATTGGGGAATGGCTAAACAAGTTCTGGTACATGATCATGATGAAATATTATTATGCTATAAGAAATGACAAGAAGGATGCTTTCAGAAAAAAACTTGGTAATACTAATATGAAAGTGAAATTAGCAGATCTAGGAGAACATTGTACACAATAATAGCAATATTGTACAATGATCAACTGTCTTAGCAATACTGTAGGATGATCAAGTGACTTACTTAGTCTTAGCAATACAATGATACAAAGGACTTATAATGAATAATGTTATCCACCTCCAGAGAAATAACTGATGGAGTCTGGATGCAGACTGAAGCATACTTTATTAACTTTATTTTTTGGGGGGGGGAGGATCCTATTTTCTTTTGTAACATGACTAAAATGTTTTGCATGACTGTACATGTATAATTTATATCAAACTGCTTTCCTTCTCAAAGAGAGCAGAAGCAAGGAAGTAAGGAAATGAATTTGGAAATCAAACTTTTAAAAAAAAATGAACATTAAAATTTTTTTGTTTACATGTAATTGAGATAAAAATAAATATAAACAACATATATACTAAATAAAAGAGATCTCAGGAGCAATCAAATGCAAAGGGAAAGGACCCTTACGTGCAAAAATATTTATCCCAGAGAGATCGGACAGAGCTGGGTAAGACACAAAAGGCAGGGCCTGTGGTAGGGACAGCAGCTACTCCTGGGACTACCCATCCACAGCCTGGAAATTAACCCCCCCCCCATCTGAACTTCCAGAGACCAAGATGACAGACTGAACCCCAGCTGCTCCAATCCCCACCTCTGATCCAAAAACACAGTTAATAATTGCCCCAGATGAAAATTTTAAGCAGTAAAGACTTAGGAACCTTGGAGGAAGGGCGTGGCTAAGGTCCTGCCTCAAAATGGGAAGAAAGCAGGCTACAAAGACAAAGACTCTGGAATTCTATGATGGTGAGAGGAAGGAATCAAACTCAGAAGGAGAGAGTATTGACTCTATGCCCACAGCAGAAGCCTTAAAAGGACCTGGTCTCAAGCACAGAAAGCATTCCTAGTTGAGCTCAGAAAGAACTTTGAAATCCAACTTAGAGAGGTAGAAGATAAAATCAATACCTCTTATAAAAACAAAATGGTGAAGTTAGAAAACCATGACAATGAAGAGAACAGCTCCTTAAAAAGTAAACTGTGTGAACTAAAATGAAATCTGAGCAAATAGAAAAGAAGCTTCAAAAACTGAGGAGAATAATTCGCTAAAAACGACAATCAACCAAACTGAAGCCAATGACTCTATGAGGAACCAAGAATCAGTCAAACAAAACATCAAGAATGAAAAACTAGAGAAGGAGGTAAAATATCTCAATGGAAAAATAACTGACCTGGAAAACAGATCCAGGAGAGATAATCTGAGAATCATTGATCTACCAGAAAGTCATGATGAAAAAACAAGTCTGGACAATATCTTCCAACAGCTCATCAAGGAAAACTGCCCTGAGTTCCTAGAACCAGAGGGTAAAATAGAAATAGGGAGAATCCACCGGACACCTCCTGAAAGAGATCTCAAATTAAAAAGTCTGTGAAACGTTGTGGCCAAACTCCAGAACTACCAGGTAAAGGAGAAAATACTAAAAGCAGCCAAGAAGAAACAATTCAGATATTGCGGAACCACAGTGAGGATCGCACAGGATCTGGCAGCCTCAACATTGAAAGATCAGAGGAGCTGAAATATGATTTTTCACAAGGCGAAAGAGCTTGGGCTACAACCAAGGATCACCTATCCAGTGAGACTGAGCGTAATCTACCAGGCACGGAGTTGGACATTCAGTGACACAACAGAATTCCTTACCTTCCTGATGGAAAAGCCAGAGCTCAATGGAAAATTCAACCTCCAATTACAAGACCCAGGAGAGACACAGAAAGGTAAATAAGGAAAAACACAGACACACATAACTTGTTATTATTTAACAAGAGCAAACTGTTTACATCCCCAGATGGAAGCTGATACCTGTTAATATCATGAACTCTATACGTACGGTAACATCTAAAAGAGATATAGATAAAATAGAGGGTGTGGGTATAAATTATGCAAAATGATGATAAAAATCCTTATTAAGCAACTGCAATGGAAGAAGAGGAAAGAATGAAGCAGAAGAGGGTAAATTATGCTGCACAAAGAGGCATAAAAACAATATAGTAGAGGGAAAGAAGGGAGGGAGGTGACCATTATATGAGCTACTCCCTCACTGGTTCTGGTGCAAGGAGGGAATAACACAACCAGTTAAAGATAGGACTCTATCGAGAAGAGACATAAAATTTATCATAACAGGGGGAAAGAGAGCTAAGAGAGGAGCACTGTATGAGAACTATTCTCGTCAATCTTGGTTCCAGGAAGAAATAACATACAACATCGAGTATAAAAATTGATCATATCCTAAAGGCAGTAGGAGGGGGGAAGGTCCCTGAAAGGGGTAGGGTTAGAAAGGAGGGAAGAAGTAGTAAGGGAGAAGGTTAGGAAAAGGGAAGGGGATGGATAAGAAGGGAATACTGAGGGAGGTGGTGGTTAAAAGGAAAACTATTAAGAAGGGGAATGGAGAAGGGGAAAAACAAAAGCATAAACAGGGATGGGAAGAGGATGGAGGGAAAGACACAGACAGTAATCATAACTGTGAATGTGAATGGGAGGAACTCTCCCATAAAACGGAGGCAGATAGCATAATGGATTAAAAACCATAATCCTACAATATGCTGTTTACAAGACACACATCTGAAACAGGGGGATATACACAGGGTAAAGGTAAAAAGCTGGAGTAAAATATATCATGCTGCATTTATAATAAAAAAACAAACAGGCAGCAATTCTTATTTCAGACAAAGCAAAAGCAAAAATAGATCTAATTAAAAGAGATAAGGGAGGAAACTATATCCTGCTAAAAGGCACCACTGAAAATGAGGCAGTATCATTACTAAACATTTATGCACCAAGTGGTATAGCATCTACATTCCTAAAGGAGAAATTAAGGCAAAAATATTTATTGCAGCTCTCCTTGTGGTGGCAAAAAACTGCAAATTAAGGGGATGCCCATCAATTGGGGAATGGCTAAATAAGTTGTGGTATATGAATGTATACTGTGCTATAAGAAATGGGGAGGAGATGGACTTCATATTTACCTGGAGAGGCTTATACAAACTGATGCTAAGTAAGAGCAGAACCAGGAAAAATTTGTACACAATCACAGACACATCATATGTGTGGACAACCAACTTTGATAAACTGGACTCTCCTCAGCAACGCACAGATATAAGACAACTCTACATGTCTCAGGATAGGAGATATTTACATTCAGAGAAAGATCTAGAAAGAACAGAGTTTAAATGGAGACTGAAGCAATCTACATGCTAGTGTTCTTTCCCATGTTTGGTTTTGTTTCCTTTTTCCCATTGTTCACTCCATTGGTTACAACCCTTCTATACAACCAGACTAATGTCCAATGTGAAAGTATTTGCAGATCCTATACTTGACTGCATGCCGCCATGGGAGAGGTAGAGAGGGAGGGGAGAAAATCTGAAACTCAAGGGATTCTGTAACTGAATCATGTAAAGTAAAAGTAAATAAACAAATTTAAAAAAAACCAAGTTAGCCAGAGCAAAAAAAAAACCAAAAAAACTTGTCACACAAATCTACCCCCCCCAAATTTATCCCAACATTTCCTGTTGTAGCAAAACCCGCAAATTCTGTATTAAATGGATAATGCCTGTACAAAATATAGCATATTAATCAAAACACACTTATTAGAGGCCTACTATGTGCCAGACACTCTGTTAAGTGCTAGGGATACACAAAAAAGACAAAAGACAGTTCTTTCCCTCAAAGACTTAAAATCTAATGAAGGAAAACATGTAAACATATATACAAAGTAAACTACATAGAAGATGAATAGGAAATAATTAATAGAGAGAAGGAACTAAAATTAAGAGGGGCTGGAGACAGCTTCTATAAAAAGTGGGATTTTAGTTGGGACTTACAGGAAACCTGTGAGGTCAGTAAGAAGAGTGGGAAGAAAGAGCATTCCCGGCATGGAGGATAGCCAGAGAAAATGCCCAGAGCTAAGAAAGAGTGTGTCTTGTTTGTAGAACAGCTGGGAGCCCACTGTCCCTGGACTGAAGGGTAAGTGTCAGGGAGTAAGGTGCAAGAAGACTAGAAAAGTTGGCGGGGATTAGGTTATGAAGGGCTTTGAATGTCAAATAAGAGCATTTTAAATTTGATCCTGGAGGCAACAGGAAGTCCCTGGAGTTTACTGAATAGCAAAATAACATGGCTGGATGTGAGCTTAGAAAAATTATTTTCTTGGCTTAATGAAAGGAGAGATTGGAGTGAGGAAAGAGTTGAGGCAGGCAGATCCACCATCAGGCTATTACAATAACCAAGATATGAGTCATTAGAATTGTATCAGTATCAGAGGGAAGAAAGGGGGCATATTATGAGTGATGCTGCAGAGGTGAAACTGACAGGTCTTAGCAACACATTGAAGATGGCAGGTAAGAGATGCTGATGAGTTGAGGATGATTCCTAGGTTGTAAACTTGAGGGAATGGAAGAATGGTATTGCTCTGTACAGCAACAAGGAGGATGGCCAGGGTAGGTGGGGGTAGGGGAGGGGGGAAGAAGAAGAATTTCAGGGGAAATATGACTTCTGTTTTAGATATGTTTAGTTTTAAGATGTCTACTGGACATAGAGTTTGAGATGTATGAAAAAGGCAATTAGAGATATAAGACTGAAAGTCAGCAGTTTTGGCAGGATAGGTAGATTTGAGAATCATCAGCATAGAGATAGTAAATAAGTTCATGGTAGCTGATAAGATCACTAAGTGAAGTAGCGTAAGGGGAAAACAAAAAAAGGCCCAGGAAAGAATCCTAAGGGATACCTATACGAAGAGGGCATGAAATGGAAAAGGATCAAGCAAAATGAGACTGAAGAGTAGTTAGAAAAATAGGAAAGAACCAGAAGAGGGTGGTACCTCCAAAATCTAGATTATCAAGAGTATCAAGGAGAGGGAGACCAGTTGCGTCAAAGGTGGCAAAGGTCAAGGACAATAAGGACTGAGAAAAGGTCACTAGAGGTGACAGCTAAGAGATCACTGGAAACTTCAGGGAGTAGTTTCAATGGAATAAGCTTAGAAGCAGTATTGTAAACAGTTAAGAAGAAAAGTGGGAAGGGAAGAAAGCATGGGCATCCACTGTTGATGGACTTTTTCAGGAATTTAACTACAAAGGGCAGAAGCAGCATGAAAGGAAGAAGCAAGTGTAGGGTTGTTTTTTTTTAAAGGATGAGGGAGATCTTTATATTATTATTATATTTAAAGGATGAGGGCATGTTTAGATTCAGGAGAGAATGAGCCAATAGACTGAGAGAGATTGAAAATAAGTGACAGAGTGGGAATGACAGAGGAGGCAATCTTTTGGAGAAGGCAGAATTAGATGGAATTACTAGAGCAAATAGGGGAGGTTAGCCTTGGTAAGGAGTAAGACCACTTCATCACATGAGAAAGGTAAAGGAAGAGAGAGTGGCAGATGGCATCTGAGAGATAGGAGATAAGGAAGAGGAGAAAAAAGGGAGGTCACAGCAAATGGTTTTGTATATAATGCAATAAAAATATACTCAATAAAGGGCCTCTGACTTAATCTTGAAGAACGCATGGATCAAATAACAAATCATAAAAACAATCAACAATTTCCTTAAAGATAATGATAATGAGAAAACATACCAAAATTTTGGGGATGCAGCCAAAGAGATAAAATGTACATCTCTAACCATTTTCATCAGTAAAAGAGACAAAGAGCAGATCAACGAATTGGGTCTGGAACTAAAAAAGGAAACATACAATTTGAAAGCCAAAAAATTAACAATTTAAAATTAATCACAAAAATAGAAATCTTGAAAAATTTAAGAGATTAACAAAAAATTTTTTTTAAGAGAACAGTGGGAAAAAGTTTTATTAGAGTATAAAACTATGACATAGACCAAAATACATAAAAAGGCACTGGATTTACATTCAAAAATACTTTGTTGTCCAAAGTCAAAAGGGAAATTCCAAAAAAAAACTTTCTTTACTAAATGTGAATGCTTAAATCTATGGAAAATTTTGTTCTTTTTTCAAGGTGAGATACCTGTGAGCTTTGGTACAAATGCTCCATGTTGTCAGAGAGACATCTGTATTTTACTTCACAGCTCAACATTTCCGAGGCTGTTGAATAATACAGATCCTTTTTTGTGGTACAGTCTTTTCCAGGCCTGGTCTTGGCTTCTGATGAGCCACTTGGACAGCAGCTGGAAATTTGTGGCTGATCTTATGATTTCTTTTTTGTGTTTATTTTCTCATGCTTCTTGTGTTGGAGTGTCAAACTTTCTTTTCAGTTCTGGTTTTTTCAGCAGGAATGTTTGAAAGTCCTCCACCTCATTGAATGACCATATTTTCCCCTGGAATACTATGCTCAATTTTGCTGGGTAGGTGATTCTTGGTTTTAATCCAAGCTCCCTTGATCTCTAGAATATCATATTCCAGGCCCTTCGATCCCTTAATGTAGAAGCTGCTAGATCCTGG
>CM053585.1:450760858-450829273 GCA_028646515.1 Pseudochirops corinnae | reverse complement strand
AGATTAGTGACTGATTAAGTTAATGGTTGCCCCATGAGTGGAAGTTTGATTATTCTATTGTGAATTGATTGAATGACTAATGATTGAGTTGCCCCATGAGTGGAAGTTTGAGTATTGTATTGTTTTTTGTTAATGATTGAATTGCCCCATGAGTGGAAGTTTGAGTATTCTCTTGTTTCTTGTTAATGATTGAGTTGCCCCATGAGTGGAAGTTTGAGTATTTTATTGTTCCTTGTTCTGAATACTGTGGCCACTGTAGTGAAAAGTGTGTGGCCATTTTCTGTGATAAGCCTTGTTCTAAATATTGTGGCCACTGTAGTGAAAACTGTGTGGCCATTTTCTGTGATAAAATGTAATGTTGTGAATATTATAATATTTTGAATGTTTGTCTTGATTTGTAATGGAATAAATAGTGTTCAATATATTTTGTAATCTGAACTCTAAAAGCTTTTCACAGTAGCATTCCTTTGGGAATCTGCCGGTGCATGACATTACAATAGAGAGTGGTATCTATTCGTGTTCCCTCATTATGTCTTATGAATTTGAATTCCTTACCAGGGATTCATCTATATGAATTAGTCCTGTCGGTGTTACTATTGTTGTTTTTTTCTTACTAATTCCAGTATCCCAAAAAAGCATACAAAAAACACAAAAAAGCAGTATTTATGTAACCAGGAATTTTCTTTTCATACTGTTTGTTGCTTTTAAAAGGTATATAGTAAATTTCATTTTTGAATTTCAGAACTGTTCTATTTGACTGTACTTCATTCTGTTGTCTTCTGTGCATTTTTAAAAGTTTCATTGGCTGCCTCTTTTTTGTAATCACTACCAGCCTCTCATCTCTCCCCCAGCATTGCTCATGCCCCCATTAAAAATTAAAGGGAAGGGGAAGGGGAAAAAAAAACTGTCAAATAAGCATAGTCAAACAAATTGAGTTCACACAGTGACTGTGTCAAAAAATGCCTTTCTGTATCTCATATCTGTCACCTCTCTGTCTGGAAGTAGGTAACCTGTCCTCTGGAGACATAATTGGTAATAGCATCATCAGAGTCCTTATGTCTTTTAAAGTTATTTTTCTTTATAGTCTTGTTCTTGTATAAATTATTCTCCTAATTCTACTTGCTTCATATTAGTTCATACTATTCAGGATTTTCTGCAAGTGTTTTTTATTATTTCTTGCTATGAACCAATAAGTATTCCATTTTTATAATCTGTTACATCTATATACTATAATTTATTTATTCAACCATTTCTCAATTCATGGCCAGCTCATTAGATTCCAGCTTTTTTTAATTTCCTTTTTTCCACTTTTAATTCTCTCCTTAGGATTATGAAGTTTATTTTGCTTAATGTGATTTCCATTTGGGTACTATCCTCCCTCTTGAACCCATCCCTTATACCTACTTGTTTCCCTCTTGAGTTTATTATATTTCTACATCAAATTCTGTGTGTTCAACTTTACTTTGCCCATTTCAGATAGGAGTGGGGTTGATTTTAGCCTTTGCTTCATCCATTTTATATTTTCTTCTTCACATGTACCCCAATCACAAGAGATAGCAAGTTCTATTCCCTTCTAACTCATTTGTACAATAATATATTCTAACTTTTTCTTCCTCTTCTCTTTCCACATTAAAACCCTGATTGATAACTGAAATGATATACCCCCAGCTGCTGCATTCTTATTTAACTCTTAATATCCTTTGAAGACTTTAAGATTCACAAAGTATGCTTGTTTCTTTTCCCACTGTTAGAATGTTAGCATTCCATCATCATATGGGTCCATCTAGTTGTTCAAGCAAATTTACCTCTCTAGGTTTAACTTTATTTTTCCTTTTTTTTTTTTTTTTTCCAATAAATGAAAATCATTTTTGTTACCCCTCCCTGCCCTGTTGAAAAGAAAAACCTGTTCATAGTCAAGAAAAACTAAAACTCACATTAGCCATGTTTCGGTCTTCAGTCACTTCTCTGTCAGGAGGTAGACAGCATGAATTCTCGAGAATCATGATTGGTCATTGTGTCGATCAGAGTTCTTAAGTCTTTCAGAGTAGTTTGTCCTTACAATACTATTGTTATTGCAATAAATTTTTTCTCCTAGTTCTCACTTCACTCTGCATCAGTTAATTTAATTTTCTTTGAAACCATACCCTTCTCCATTTCTCAGAGGACACTGTTATTTCAGTTACATTGAAATCAAAATTTTTTCAGCCATTCTGCCATTGTTCGTTACCTCCTTAATTTACATTTCTTTGCCATCACAAAAATAGCTGTTGTAAATCTTTTTGTACATGAGGTTCTTTTCCTCTTTCTTTGATCTCTTTCTAGGGTATGTGCAGTTTCATAATTAGGCCACAGTTCCAGATTACTTTCCAGAATGCCTTGACTAGCTTCTAGTTATACCAACAGTACATTAATGTACCTGTTTTTTCATAGCTCCTCCAGCATTTGCCATTTTCTCTTTTTGTCATAGTTACTAGACTGATAAATGTAAGGTATATCCCTAGAGTTGCTCTAATTTGCATTTATCTAATTATTAATGATGTGTGGAGTATTATTTCACATGTCTCTTAATAGCTTGGATATCTAACTCAGCAAACTGCCTACAAATATTCTTTGATTGGAGAATATCTCCCATTCTTAGACGTTTGAATTAGTTCCCTATATATCTTAGAAATAAGACCTTTATCAGAGAAACTTACTACAAAGATTTTTTTTAAACCATTTTAGTGCTTTGCTTCTAATTTTAGCTGCATTGGTTTTTTTTATTTATACAAAAGCTTAATTTTGATGTAGTCATATCTGTCCATTTTGCCTTCTATGATCATCACTACCATTCTCTATCCATAATTCAAATGAGTAATTTTTTCCTTACTCCTCTAATTTGTTTATGATGTTCCCCTTTATATCTAAGTCTTATGTGACCATTTTGGCCTTCAAAGGAAGAAATCAGAAAGTGATATGGGAAAATAACTAACAAAGATCTTACAAGGATGAAAACTCAGCATATGACCATGAGAATAAACAGATAAACCAACAGAGAAGGTATTAATAAAACAAGAGAAGCCCAACAAATTCTCTCTCTCAGACACTTATGAGCTGTGTGTCCCAGGGCAAGTCACATAACTGTTTTCCTTCAATTAATCATTTATAAAAGGAGCCAGAGAAGGAAATGGCAAAACACTCCATTATCTTTGTCAGGAAACCCCAAATGGGGACATAAGTAATCATAAATTCAAATAAATGACTGAAAAAAACCAACAACAATAATTCTTAACCAATAATGTTAGAATCAATAACAAAAAATAAAATTGATAGCTTTGATTACATGAAACTCAAAAAAGCTTCTTAATAAAGGTAATATACATAAGATAAAAAGGGAAATGGCTGAACGGGCTTTAAAAAGTCTTTGTAGGAAATTTCTTATATGAGTTTGTTATCTAAAGATAAATAATAAATATATTTATAAGACCAGAAGCCATTTCCTAATAAAGAAGTGGTCAAATACATAAACTAACAGTTCTCAAAGGGGGAATTACAAAAGTACTAAAAACTATATGAAGGAGTCATCCAAATAATTAATAATTATAGAAAAGTAAATTAAAACAACCCTGATATTTTACTTCATACCTTGCAAACTCACATAGATGATAGATGGTAGCAGTCAATGTTAAAGGATTTATGGGAATATAGGCACACTAGTGCATTGTTATTAGAACTGTGAATCAAAATCTTTTTTGAAAACCTTTTGGAATTATTTAAAATGACTATAATGTTTACAGCTTTGGACCTTGAGCTTTCATCACTAGCTCTTAATACCCCAGTGAGGACATTCATAAGAAAATCCCCATATACTCTAAAATGTTTATAGTAGCATTCATGATAGTAAAGATTTGAAAATAAAGTAGATGTCTATTGATCAGGTAATGGTTTAAATTTGGTATATGAATGTAATGGACGATTACTGTGCTGTTAGAAATGATGAATGCAGAGAAGCATGTAAAGATCTATGTGAACTAATATAGAATGAGTAAGCAGAACCAAGAGCTCAATATATACCATGATTGCAACCTCATAAATGGAAAGAGCAATCACATACACAGAAAAATTCAGAAGTGAATGTTGCAAAATATTAAAGAACAAGCATGTCTCAGAGCTATAGATTGCTGTACTCCACTCCATTTGCAGAGGTGGAAAGTCCATGAGCATGTTATGTTGCACATTCACATTCTTAAAATCATTTATGCTATTTTTTCCTCTCAATCTTGAAAAATATTATTTGTTAAATGAGATGGCTCTCTAGAGGGAGGATCTGGTGATATACATAAAACAATTGGACAGTTACTTGGCACAGTCAATAAATAGAGTGTAGGGCCTGGAGTTAGAAGACTCATCTTCCTGAGTTCTAATCTAGCCTCAGGCATTTACTAGTTGTATGACCAGAGCAAGTCACTTAACTCTGTTTATCTCCATTTCCTTGTCTATAAAATGACCTGGAGAAGGAAATGGCAAACCACTCTAGTATTTTTGCTAAGAAAACCCCAAATGGGATCACAAAGAGTTGAATATGACTGAAAATGACTGAAAAATAAGAAAATAAAACAAATGACATAAACAAGAACCTTTCTTTTTAAAAAGGTACATTAATTTAAGTAGTATTGTTATTTTTATTATATTGAGTCAGCCTTCCTATGAGCAGTTAATGGTTCCCCAGTTATTTAGATTTGCATTGATGTAAAGAGTATTTCGTAGTTAAATTCACATATCTGTTTATCTTAGCAGCTAGATTCCCCAAGTTGTTATTTTAAGTGTAATTTCACTTTCTATCTCTTCCTGCTGTTTTGCTGGTAATATGCAGAGAAGCCAATGATTTGACCATATTCTTTTCACATCCTGCAATTTTGCTGAAGTTTCTAATTATTTCAATTAACTTTTTAGTTGAATACCAAAGGTTCTCAAAGTAAACCATCTGCAAGCAGCAATAATTTTGTTTCTTCTTTGTTTCTGCTTATTCCCTCAATTTCTTTTTCTTCTCTTAAAAGTAGAGGTAGCATTTCTAGCACTTTATTTAATAGTAATGGTCATTGTAGGCATCATTGCTTCACCCTTGATTTTATCTAACAGACCTTTAGTTTATTCCCTTACATAGAACACTAACTCTTGGTTTTAGATAGATACTAATTATACAAAGGGATGGGCGGGGTACAGAGACCCCAAAAATCCCCTATCCAAGAAAAATCATAAGTCAGAGGCATCTTGAGGAAGGAACAAGAAGTTTTAGTCTCTTCCCCTGCAGGAAGAGGGTAGTCCTCTCCATGGCGGGGATCAAGGAGAGAAGGGATATTACAAAAGACAGAACAAGAATTTATACCCTAATGCAGTCAAGCCCCCTCCCCCGGCTATCCCTTCTCTCACTGGCTAGGAGGCGAGCTGTCAGTCTTGGCACAAAATCTAACCCAATGGGGGATAATAAAGAAGCCTGCCACTATCTCCTATTGGCAGGGAGGTGGGACAGGAAGCCAAGGTATCATCCGTCCTTATTTGGTAAACGCCAAAGCAAGGGAGGGGAAAAGGTCATAAGCAAGAGTAGAGGTCAAAAACTCCTGAAAAAGGGCCTAATGCTTTTAAGAGTGTGGTATACAAGGGTGGAGGTCTAAAACTCCTCAAAGGAACCTAATGCTGAAGACAACAAGGGGAGGGGGGAAGGGTCCAAGGTTGTATAAACCCAGGACTCAGGCCTGTCCAAACTTACGAAAGTCTATCTCTGGTTTCCAGATAGTTTCTCTCCCTTCTCGTTCTGAGGAGTCTTCACAGTGGGTGCAGAGGGTGTACCCCACTCAGGGACAATCCATTTATTCTGATGCTTCCTGATATTTTTAACAGAAATGGGTACTATATCTTATCAAAAACTTTTTCTGTACCTTGATGTAATCATATGATTTTTTAAAAAATAATTATGATCATTTCTTTTTCTTGTTTTCCTAATAATGAACTAGTATCATTTATCTGGTACAAATCCAATCTGGTCATGATGTGTAATTGTTCTGATGTGTTGTAGTCTCCTTGCTGATATTTTACTTAAAATTTTACATCAGTATTTATTAGGCAAATTGATCTGTAGTTTCTCCCCCCTGTTTTAATTCTTCCCAGGTTTGGTATCAAGCCCTTATTTGTATCATAGGAGGAATTTGGTACTACTCTTGGTTTTACTAATTTTTCACTTTTAAAGCATAGAAATTAATTTTCTTAAATATTTTATAGAATTCTCTTGTAAATCCATATTTTCCTGGGCTTTTTTTTCCTTTAGGAACACATTTATAGATTTTTCTGGTTTTTTTTTTTCTGAGATTGGATTAAGTCTTCTATTTGTTGTTCTGCTAATGTAGACATTTTATATTTTTGTAAATATTTCATCCATTTTGTGTGTCAGTTTTATTGGCATATAGTTTCTAATAATTTTACTTTATTTTTTAATTTATTATAAATCTATCTTTCATTTTTAATAATTTGCTTTTTCTCTTTTTTAATTAAATTAACTAATGGTTTGTTTGCTCTATTCATTTAACCAGAAAAGATTCTTAACTTTATTAATTTAATTTTTTGCATCCAGTTTTGTTGATCTCTTTGATTTTTCAGAATTTTTTAAAATTTTCATGTTTAATTGGGGATTTTTAATTTGTTGGTTTTCAAGATTGTTTTGTTCCATAATCAGTTCCTTACTATACCTCTTATTTTATCGATGAAAATGTTTAAAGACATGGATTTTCTCCCAAAGACCATTATGATTGAATCCCAAAAATTTTGGGATGTTTGTCTTTTTTTTCACATTGTCTCACTGTTGTCCTTGTCTGAAATAAAACTATCTATTGTTTCTGTGGTTTATTTTTTGATCCATCTATCTGTTTGGATTATGTTAATTTATGTTAAATCTCCAATTAATTTTTAATCATTTTCAGCAATTCTTTATTGCATATAATTTATATTTCATTGTGGTCTGAAAGAGGTGTGTTTAAGATTTCTACTTTTCAACATTTTTGAGAAGTTTTTTTTTTTTTCTGCTTAATACAAGGTTAATTTTTATAAAGATCTGTGAGTCAGTGAACATTTATTAAACATCAATGTTCCAGGAACTGTGCTAAGCACTGGGGATACAAATACAAAAAAAGAAAGACAAGTCTCTGCCCTCAAGGAGCTTGCAATCTAATAAAGAAAGACAATACACAAAAAATGGAGATAGGGAAAGGACATAAAATGCTAGGCTAGGGGCATTATGGAGAAGTCTAAAGGAGTGCAGCCAGATGATAAATGAAGAGGTGGCTGTTCAAAGCACCCTTCTTAAATGGTGGCCTAAGAAGGAGCCCTCCAATCAGAGGGGTGCCAAGGATAGAGGATATTGATGAGGTATGAGTACTAAGACTGATCTTGCAGGATGATGAGGCTTCTGATGGAATCCATCCATCCTATTATCCATTTATTTGTGTTTTTCACATTTTTTTAATAAAGTGATCATGAGAGATTTTTGTTCAGTATGTGATTCTCTAGATTTGATACTTTCTGTATCTGTTCCTCCACCTCTTTTCTCTTTCCCTCTCTCTGAGCTCAATCATAGGCTCTTATCCTTTCTTTCTTATCTTTTAAATCCTTCTTCATAATTCCCCCTCCATTGTTAGAATATGTTTTGCTTAGTGTTTGATTCCTCCCTCAATCTACTCTCCTTATTCTCTTATCTCCCTTCTCCCCTTTCACTCCTGTTTAACTGTTGAGTGAAATGTATTTCTGTAACCAATTCTTGTGAGTAAACTCCTCCCTCCTTTTACCAGTTTAGATTAGTCATGTTCAAGTGTTGCTCACAAACCCCCACATCTTCTTCCTTGTGTATAGTCTTCTACTTGTACACTCCAATTATGTGAGATAATTTACCCCATCTTTCTTCTTCTTCCCTCCTCCATTTTCTCTTTCTTTTCTTCTTGGCAAGATCTTCAGAACAAAAAAATCACTTCCAAGCCTTCTTTCTTAGTAAATTCCTTCTGTGACTCCTGTTGATGATGCTGTTCTGAGGGGATAAATATATTATCTCCCTATATTATACTATAAACATTTGATCCTTGTTTAGCCTCTTATGACAATTCATTTACTTTTATCCTTTTTATATTTCTCTAGATTTATGTGTTTGTGTTTCAGAGTTTCTGTGCAGCTCTGGCATTTTCCCGAGGCTTTATTTTATTAAATGTCCATTTTTCCCTGTAGAATTATGTGTAGTTTTGCCAAGTATGTCATTCTTGATTGTGAACATAAAGTATATAACTTTCCTTCTGAAATTGCTTTTTTCATCCATTTCTTTCCTTTATAATGATAGTTGCTAATTCTGTGTGACTCCTTTGTATTTGAAATCTTTCTGGCTGATTATACGTTGTTTTTATTTGAAGCTTTGGTTTTGGCTCTGTTGTACCTGGGAATTTTTATTTGGGATATTCTTTGTGAATTCTTTATGTTTTGTTTTTTTGCTGTGCCCTCTGGTTTTCAGAGGTTAGACAGTTTCCTTCATGATTTCTTTAAATATGATGTATAGATCCCTTTTTTTGTTGTAACTTTCAGGTAGAAGAATGATTTTTAAATGATCTCACCCCATTCTTTTTCAGTGACTGTGACCCGTGCCCAGAATGTTGTCCCTCCTCATCTGGGCCTCCTGGCTTCCCTAGCCTCCTTTGAGTCTTAACTAAAATCTCACCTTCTCTGACAGTCATTTTTTTCAGCTCAGGTTAGCATAAAGATACATAGGGATTTAAAAGCCAACTGGGTTTTATATTAGATTTTGAAATTAATAGAGAACTACTAGAGTTTGTTGACTAAGAAGGTATTGTGGTTTGTTATTGTTTGTCCTTCAGTCCTGTCCAACTCTTGTAACATAACATGCCAGGCTCTTCTTTCCTCCACTGTCTCTCAGAGTCTGTCCAAGTTCATGTTCATCTGTCTCTCCATCTATCCACCTCACTCATCCATAATATTCATTTATCCATGTCATTCTTTGCCAACCCTTTTTCCTTTTGCCTTCAGTCTTTCCCAATATCAGGGTCTTTTCCAGTAAGTCCTGTCTTCTCATTATGTGACCAAAGTATTTAAGCTTCAGCTTCAGTATTTGACCTTCCAGTGAATAGTCAGAATTAATTTCTTTACGTATTAGACGATTTAATCTCTTTGCTCTCCGAAAGGACTCTGAAAATTCTCCAGCAACACAATTCAAAAGCATTGATTCTGTGGTGCCCAGCTTTCTTTATAGTCTAACTCTCACAGCCACACATTGGTACTGAAAAACCCATAATTTTGACAATGTGAACCTTTGTCAGCCAGATGATGTGTCTGTGTTTTAGTTTGCTGTCCTGATTTGCCGTAGCTTTCCTTCCAAGGAACAAGCATCTTTTAAGTTTATGGCTACAGTCACCATTCTCAGTCATCTTTGAGCCCAAGAATATAAAATCTGACACAGCTTCCATTTCTTCTCCCCCTCTTTGCCAGGAAGTTATGGAACCAATTGCCATTATCTTAGTTGTTTTTTTTTTGTAATGTTAAGCTTCAAACCAGCTTTTACACTCTCCTCTTTCACTCTCCTCAAGAGGCTTCTTAATTCTCTTTGCTTTCTGCCATCAAAGTGGTATTGTCTGTATATCTGAGATTGCTATTTCTCCCAGAAACATTAATTACAGCTTTTGACTCAATTAACTGTCCATTTCACATGATGTACTCTGCATAGAAGTTAAATAAATAAGGAGACAATATACAGCCTTATCTTACTCCTTTCCCAATCTTAAACCAATCATTTGTTCCATCTTCATTTCTAACTATTCCTTCTTGGCACACATACAGGTTCCTAAGAAGAGAAGTAAGATGATCTGAACTTCCATCTCTTTGAGGATGGTCAGACTTGTGCTTTAGGTAGATCTAATTGACAGCTGAGTGGAGGATGGACTGGAATGGGGAAAGATTTAAGCTAGGGAGACTAATCAGAAGACTGCTGCAATAGTAGAGGTGTGGAATGATAAAGGCCAGCACCAGTTTGGTAGCCCTGTCAGAGATGAGAAGAGGATTTAAAGAGATGTTTTGAAGGTAGAATCAATAAGACTTGACAACAGATTGAATATGGGGTTGAGAGAGAGTGAGGAGTCAAAAATGACACCTACGTTGCAATCCTAGGTGACTGGGAGGATGGTGGTGCCCTCAACAGTAACAGGGAAGTTAGGAAGTGTGTGGAGAGATGAGGTGCTACTATTGTCCCCATTTTACAGATGAGCAAACTGATATGTAAAGGTTAATATTTTGCCTAGGTCTGAGGCAGTCTCCTCTCTCCTCCTGTCCTTTTTTGTTTATAGGGTAGAGGTAGACAGTGATCCCAGCTAGGTTAAGGTGTTACCTCATTGAGTCTAGTCACCACCCTAGTCCCTTGAGGACCTTTGTTTTTGATCTTTTTTTTTTTTTTTTTTTGGCTTTATGGAGGGCAATTCGGATTGAGTAACTTGCCCAAAGTCACACAGCTAGTAAGTGTGTCAAACCGTCAAAAAGTGTATGTGAGTCTGGATTTGAACTCAGATCCTCCTGACTCCAGGGTGAGTGCTCTATTCACTGCACCACCTAGCTACCTCCCTTGAGGACCTTTCTTAAACATTGAAAGGGGTTAGGCCTTTGGAAAGAGGAAAAAGCGATTTAGTACAGATCATTGTTTTCTTAGAAGTTTGGTTAAGTACTGATAAGGTTTTTCAATAAAGTTTGGAAGAACTTATGGTTAAAGAAAAAATTCTTAATATTTTCATTAGGAGAAAAAAAAAGGCATCAATATGCTTCCAAAAGCAAGAATTTTTAAACCTGGTTCTCTTCTTTATATTTTTCTTGCTGTTGTCCCATTTTATAGAATAAGTATGCCAAGTGCCAAACAATTGACTTAAAATTTTAAAAATATAAATCCCTGTGGTCATTTGTGGAACCTCTTCTATAAAATAAATTTCGTTAAAAAAGTAATGTTAATTCAAGAATGTGAAGAACCCCAAATGGTTCAATTATTAGAAGTGTTGTATTTTTTAAAATAAAACTTTTAGACATATATATTCTAAGAATTTGACCTTGTTATTAAATCACAGATTATGTTAACATGCTATTATGGAGAAGGTTTTATTTCTCACTTGTTTAAAGTCATTTTTAGGGAAGAAAATTAGTCATTGTCTTATGAAAACTAACAGAGAGAAAATTTTAACTGATTGATTATGAACTCCTACTGTTGTTACTTGAACAATTAAACTAATAATTTAATATAATTTTCTTCTAGTTGTTAAATTTATGGTTGTATTCAATATCATAGTGTTTCAGGTATGGAAATTTTTCATGTGGACACAACATCATTGTACAATGCATTTACTACTCTGTATTAGTCTTAGAATCATTTTAGAATTCTGAAATGCTTTATAAAATGTTCAAGCATTGTGTTACTGTTTTGGAAGTGTTTTTATAACAAGTTTGATTTAGCTTGAGATTTAGCTCATATTTTTCATCTTTCTGTGGCAGTCAGCTGTCCCCTAGAAGTTAACTCTGCTGCTTCCATAGGTATGTTAATTCTTTTAAGGTTGTTACTCTAATTGTCAAATGACTATTTCATTGTAAAAAAAAAAAAAATCTAGTACTTATGTATAATAAAATGATAAGGAAGCAAAATGAGAAGGAAACAAAAATTCTGTCATTTTAAAAATCCTTTTCGACTTTAAATTTAGTCAGTCCATTAAATATTCCAGAAGGCACCAGCTGTTTTACTTTTGTGTTTGTAGTCCTAGTACCCAGCATGTTGCTTATTAGCACAAAGTAGGTACTTAATAATGTTTGTTAAATTGAAGTCAACGGTGTAATATGGCAACCAAAAAAATCTAATGTCATCTTAAACTGTGTTAGGGGATTATGATGTCTAGGACAAGGGAGTTGGTCATAGTTCTGAACCTGGTCACTTCACTTTCTTTCCTTCTGCCTTGACTATGTAGTTCACCAGTTAAACTCTTTGCTTTCCTCTACATTTGAATCCATTGCCTCACTGAACTAAAGTTACTCAGGCTTTGACAAACTGTAACTGTGGTTTACCTCTATTCCTCCTCTGTTATTCATATGCTTCTGAATTGTGCTGGTGAAAGTTATAAATTATTGATAGGGCCAATTATAAATTCATTATTTATTCTCAGCTGGGCTCTAATTGTAGCAAGGCAATCCTTTTACTTTTCCATATAACACACTCCACTCACTAAGGCTGTTGCAAACCTTTTTGTCCTCAAACCTTCTTGCTCTTCAACAGATGATTGCATTCAGATTTTGTTTGAGAAAAATAGAGTCCAATTGCCATTGGGTTAGCTCTCTCTTCTCCCCTCTTGTTATCTCAAAATCCCATTATTATTATTTATAATACTTTCTTTTTCCTTATCTTAACTCTTCTTTTTAAGACTTGTCCTTTTATTCACATCCCTTCCCACCAGTCTCTTCTAAAAGATTGGCCCAATAGCCTTCCCATTTCACTCTCTGATCTTTGATCTCTTCCTATTTCCTGGCTCTTTCCCTGGTACCTTAAAAATATATCCAGGTCTTTTCTATCCTTTAAAAAAAAAACAACTTCTTCATTTGACCTTACCATCCATCAAGGTATTGTTTTGACTCTCCTCCTCCCTACCCAACCCCCAACCCCAGCCTCTATTTCCTGTCTTCTTACTCACTTTTTATCCTCTTACAGTCTGGCTTCAAACTCCATCAAATCTCTTCATTCACTTCAAGGTTTCTAATTATCCTGTTATTGTTTAATCTAATGATCCCTTCTCAATCTTTAGCCTCAATTTCTCTGCAACATTCGCCACTGTTGACTCCCCTGGATTTTTCATAATGTTGGTTCCCTTCCTACCTGTCTGGCTACCTCTACTTACATTGTCATCTGTGTCCTGCCCTTAAAGTTTTGGTGAACCCAAAACTGTGTCCTGGGCACTCTCTTTTACAATTTCTTTCTTGGTTTTCTCCTCATCTCCTGTGTGTTCAATTATAATCCCTATAAAGATATGTAGGACTGTATCCCAAAGAGATAATACAAATGGGAAAAAGGACCCACATGTACAAAAATATAGCAGCTCTTTTTTGTGATAGCAAAGAATTGGAAATTGAGGGGATATCCATCAGTTGGGAATGACTGAACAAGTTGTGGTATATGAATGTAATGGAATACTATTTTGCTCTAAGAAATTATGAGCAGGCAGACTTCAGAAAAATCTGGAAAGATTTATATGAACTGATACTGTGCATGGGAAGCAGAACCAGGAGAACACCATACACAGTTAAAACCACATTGTGCTATGACTAACTATCATAAACTTGGTTCTTCACAGCAGTGCAGGGATCTGAGACAACTCCAAAAGGCTCATGATGGAAAATGCTAACCGTATCCAGAGAAAGAATTACAGAGCCTGAATGCAGATTGAAGCATACTATTTGCTCTCTCTTTTTTTGTTTTGTTTTGTTTCTTCTTTCTCGTGATTCATTTCATTGGTTATAATTCTTCTTTGCATCATGACTAACGTGAAAATATGTTTAATATGAATGTTATGTAGAGCCAGTATTAGATTGCATGCTGCCTTGGGGAGAGGGGAGGAGTGAGGGGGAGAAAATTTGAAACTGGAAAGTTTCTGGAACTGAATGTTGTAAACTAAAAATAAATAAATTTAAATTTAAAAAAAAGATCCCTTAACAGGAATTTCTTACACAAATGAAATCTCAAGTCTGAACTAAAACAAACAAAACCTTAGTATTTACTTATGTAAGTACACACTGCATATCCCTAATAAAAAATAAACTTCTTGTGAGGAAAAAAACCAAAAACACCTACGTCTCTATGTCCAGGCCTACTATCTCTCCTAAGCTCCAGTTGTATATCATCTGCCTTTTGAACATTTTGAACTGGATGTCCTGGAAAGCATCTCAGACTCAGTATAGCCAAAATAGAATGCGTTATCTTCCCACACCCACACCTGAAAGCCACCTATGTTTGTTAATAGAACCATCATCCTTTTCCAGTCACTCAGAATAATACTTTACTCTTTGCCTCACTGCCTATCACTTTTCTAGTTAGTTTTGTTGACTCAACCTCTACAACAGCTCTACTGTCTCCTTTCTCAGTATTCATGAGGCTGTTACCAGACCCTTATCACTGCTTATCTAGACTATTATAATAACTTCCTAATTAGCCTCTAGCCTCCAGTCTCTCCTCTCTCGTCCATATTTCACACAGGTGCCAAATTGATATTCTAAAAGTAAAGGTCTGACTATATCACTTCCAAGAATCTCCATTTCCTCCCTGTCCCTTTCATAATGAAATAGAAAATTTGTCATTTAAATCCCTTCACAATCTGGTTGCAGTTTACCTTATGCTTATTATTGCACATTACTATTCTTGACACGTTCTGTATTCTATGCGTACTGGTTTTCTTGCATTATTTTCTTGCATATGTGGCATTCCATCTTCCTTCTCTCTCTGTGCCTTTGCAATGACTGTCTCCCATACCTGAAACAGTAGCTGTCTAGTATGGATGATCTGACCATTCTCTTTCAGTTGATTCATTAAGAAGACTTTCCCTAGTGTTCAGGGCTTAATCCAATAAACAAAATGGCATCTGTGTATAGGACTATTTAGAGAACATCATTGTAGGTAAAGAATCTTTCTTTTATTTAGACTACACAGGACATGTTCCATGACACTGGCAAATGCCATTAATAAGCATAGATGTCTATTTTTGCCAAATTTGTTGCCAATATTCAGCACAAAGCTATTTCTGTAATCACATCTTTCATAGAATCTTATGTGATTTTAACATATGTGTGTAAAAAGTACCTTGTTTGAGATGAGCCGTTAAGGCTGCAGTTGGTTCTGCTATTAACCAACAATAGATATGGCAATATTTTGTTTTTTGTTTACTTCTTTGTTGATAATATGAATTTTAAAATATGGTATTGCAGAAAATAATCTGCCAAAGCTTTCCTGTTTCTGATTTCACATTTTTATGAATGATACCCTTGCTGCCTACATGAGGAAGCCCTTTGGATCAGTAGTTGCTATTTTTTCTTGGTCACATTTTTTAAAGTACTGTCAGTGATCCCTTCCATTCTTTTGGGGCCTTCCCCTCTTTGAAATTTCTCAAAAAATCAATCACTGAAGGCCTTTGATACTATGTCATTTCCAACACAGATTTCTTCCATATGTGTTTAGAACGCCCAGCTGTTCATCCCAACTTTATCTTCATAAGTAGAGTGGCATTTCATCACATAGTATATTGGGCATAGAGTCTTTGGAATCCAAATGTGGTCTTGCTTTTTTGTCACTGATAAGAATAGGCCATAGAAATACTGGTACATTTTAAAAAATTTTACCTGTGTTTGTTACCTTTCCAGTTTTGTGTACAAATGTTCTCAAGATGATCTGGCTTAGCCAGGGTTTTAAGGTACTCTCCGATAAAAAGACTAATTTTCCTTATAGTTGCTTTGTTGGTAGGGCAGTGTTTGTCTTGGTGAATCAGTATTTCTTCTATATTTATTTGGTCCTCTTGTAATATTTTCTAAATGAACTTACCTTAATTAGTGTTACCTTTGGTAAGGAAATATAGTTTTTGCTAGTAGAAGTGGTTCTGGGCTTTTTTCTTCCTAAGTGTGATGATCCATTGAATACCAGATAAAACTTATCTAATTAGTGTTGGTAGAAACATTATCTTTACTTTAATCTGTTAACCATTTTTTAATATTCAGTAACTTGTTTAAAAGAGATTCTAGCCATTCTACTTTCACACTGCTTCCCATCCTTATCCCTACTTCTAATTTCATATTGAGAAACATGATGTAATGAAAAGGGTGCTGAATTGGGAATCAGAGGAACTCTGTCATTTATATATTTTATATATATTCATATTTTTTATTTATATTTATTTTTCCATGTCTTTATATTAGCTATTTCCTGTGCCTGGAATGCCTTCCCTCCTCACATCTATTTCTCAGAATGGTTTGTTTTTTTCAAAACTCATTTCATCTACTGTATTCTATCTGAAACCTTTTGTGATTCCTCCCTGCCCCCAGCTCCTCTTGCCTTCACTCCCAAGCTCTTTAAAATATATTTATATATTTTACACAAAACATATAAAGTGTTATTTAAATACTAAATAAAACTATGAAATATATCATTTGCTAGCTACATGACCTTGAGGAAGTTAGATCGCCTCTCTAGATTCTAGTACATTTGAAGAATTAGGGGAATTGACTAGATGATTTCTAAGGTCTTTTCTCATTCCAAATCTACAAATGTGTGATTTTGACCTTTTCAAGTGTCTGCTTCCAGCTGATCCTAAAGTGATTGCTTTGTCAATAACTGCTTATTTCCTGCATTAAGATATAGTAAATTTCACGAATTGTGATTTGTAGGTAGATAAAGTACTCATGATGCATTGGATTAGTCTCAGACCTTTGGTTCTCATATTTCTTTATCTAGAACCTCTTTTTCCAACTTAGTTTTCACCCCTTCTTCCCATGGTAACATTTACCTTGAAGTAACTGAGTACAACATTAAGTTTAAAGGATTTTGTCTATCTACTCAAAGAATTCCTCTATTTCTTCATCTTCTGCAAGATGTTGGCACATAAGCTTTCATTGTTTTGTTGATATGCTTATCTTGCAAGGTGAAATGTTGGAGTATCCTATAAAATGATATTGCTGTTGTTAGCTTCAGTATTACAGCAAAACTAATTCCAATATTTCCTTTATTCACTTTTCTCAGGAACACCTTTGAGTTGTCTTTTCATTTAGTTAAATATTCTTTGTATCTTCTTGTTTTTAGTGGAAATAAGTAGAAAATACCACTATGAACATACTTCACTGCTTTATTTTATTTTTATTTTATCCTTCATAGTCATTGTAGAAAGATTGCATAATGGAAATTCTGCAATTAAATTACTCTACAGGTAAGAACCTTGTGATTATTTTACCCCTGTTTTCTTCCATAGTCACTTCAGAAGTGAACTGATAGGGCTTAGAATTGTTTTATATTGTAATGAATTTTCAAGTTACAGTGACTCACTCCACCCTTCGCCCCCCAAAAAAAAGTTTATCCTCTAGTCGACAGCGTCCTGGTATTTTTCTTGCTTTTTCATAGTTGGCTGGGTTGGTCTTTAGAACACAGAAATAATCTTTTGCCAGTGACTGTACTCAGAGCCTGTCAGAATTTGAACTCCATTGGCATAGCCTTTGAGAACATATATCATCACCTCCATTCCCTTCCAACATAATTTTGTAGAGGATATATATATGGAAATGTCAAACTACATTCTGTCATATTTGTCTTCTTTTATTTGAGGCCTTAAAATGTTTATGTTGAGGATAAGTGTTTTATTATTTTTAAGTGTCATTGGCTTTGTAAAGTTGTTTTATATAGAATTATAATACTCTATTGAATCCTGTAGAATCCTCATATAATTTAATATTAACTTCATACTAAATCCATAGGTATCACAAGGAAAAATACTCAATATTGTACTTACTATCAGTATTACTCAAATTTACCAAAAAAAATTTCAAAAAACTTTCCCACTTTGGATGGTTACTCACTGTCTTCCTCAAAAAGATGAGACCTGGTTTCTCAAGTGGAGACCTATAAAATATATGTAGTTCCATGTCTGTATACTAGCTATTTCCTGTGCCTGGAATGCCTTCCCTCCTCACATCCATTTCTCAGAATTGTTTGTTTTTTTCAAAACTCATTACATCTACTGTATTCTACTTGAAACCTTTTGTGATTCCTGCCCGCTCCCAGCTCCTCTTGCCTTCATCTCAAGGTTGCCTTGTGTTGGCTTTCTTTACATTCTGTGTGTGCTTGTATATGTGTTGGCTTTCCCCAGTAAAATTTAAGCTCCTTAAAGTCAGAGATTCTCCTTTTGTCTTTGTATCCCCAGAACTTAGCACAGTACCTGGAACATAGTAGGTGGTTAATAAGTGCTTGTGATTGTTGATTGATTGATTTGACAGACGTAGAAAGGATCCCTGCTTATTCAGTGCAATCCCAAACAAGGATAACCATGAGAAGAAGAGACAAGGAAAATTAATACATTCTTAACTAAAGAGACAAACTACTCTAGACCGTATCAGACCTCTAATAAAGGGAAGAAAGATACAGTGATTCAGTATAATACTAGAAAGTATTAGAAGATAAAAAATCAGTGGTTTAAAAATGTGTGTGGTGTGTGTATACATATGCATACATATATAATGTAGACACATATATACATATGTGTATAGATATAGATATATGTATGCTTTTCCATTTAAAGTCTTCCTCTTATGCTTCGCCATGATATAGAAATGACTCTAGGTTACCAAAGACTATGCCAGACAGCTATAAGTTTTTTCAGTCCTACCAAAGTAGAAGGCTTTAGGTATGGACCAATGTTGGCATATCTGACTGAGGACCAACCTAATATGTACCAACTCAGTGAAAGTCTGATGTAACAGAAATGTAAGTCGAATAAAACAAAAAAGAAAACCTATGCAGTATTGATGTTATAAATAACAGGGGAGTTATATCAAAGTGTCTAAAAGTTTAACTTCTCTGCAGATTTATTCACACATATGTGTATACAGCGTGTGTGTATATATACATAAATGTGCATGTATTTTATTTTGTAATACACATTGCAATGCCTTTATTGATTATTGTGAAATCTAGCACTCAGTTCTGCTCTCTCTTGATTTATTAATATACTACATTTGTTAATATGGTTATTTGAAGTTAACAAGGCACTTGCACACATTATCTCATATGAAACATTTAATAACCCTGTGAAATAAATATGCTATATGGCTCTTCAGATTTCAAAACGTCTTATGAATGCCAGTTATTATAATATAGTTATCCCATTTAACAGATGAGGAAACTGCAGTTTAGAAATACTAAGTGATCTCTCCATTGTTACACAGTGTCAGTGTGATTTGAACTTGTCTTTCTAACTCCAAAAGCAACACTCTTATCTACTATATAAATCATTATCTCATATTAGGTCCTCCTCATCTTAGTGGCCACTGTGCCTAGAGTCACTTCCTACTCCGTTCCATCCTCAACACAACTGCCAAAGTGGTTTTCCTCAAGAGCAAGTTTGACCATTTCATTCCTCTCCTCGGTAAACTGTAGTGATTCTCTACTGCCTCTAGCATGAAATACAAAATCCTCTATTTAGCTTTTGAAAAAACTCCGTTGGGGCAGCTAGGCGGCTCAGTGAATAGAGCACTGGCCCTGGAGTCAGGAGGTCCTGAGTTCAAATCCAGCCTCTGACACTTAACACTTTACTAGCCATGTGACCTTGGGCAAGTCATTTAACCCCAATTGCCCTGCCTTCCCCACTCCAAAAAGAAAAATAAAAATCTTTATAATCTTACAATCTCAGTCAATATTCTTCCTTTCTGTACTTTATGGTCTGGCTAAACTGGCTTTCGTGTTTCTCACATAAGACCTACATAAATATCCTGTCACCTTGCCTTTGCAGTAGCTGTCCCCAACACCTGAGATATATTCCCTCTTCTGCTCTACCTTGTAAAATCATTTGCTTTCTTCAAAATTAGACTCAAGTTCCACTCTACAAGAAGCTTTTTTTGATATCCCCAGCAACTAGTTCTCAACTTGCCTAATTTAGTTTATATTTATTTTGTATTTTCTCTGTATATACTTATGGTACAAATTGTCTCCCGTCATAAAATATAAACTCATTGAGGACAGGGACTGTTCCATTTTGTCTTATATCTGCAATCTAGCACAGTGCCTAACACAAAAGCAAATGCTTAATAAATACTTGTTGATTTATTGACAACTTGACTGCACTCTGCTGGCATATTGTTTAAGAAGGCAGCATTACCTCCATGCTACAAACCACACACAATAAGGGACTGTATTAAGACTTTAATCAGGCTACACACACACACACACACACACACACACACACACACACTCTCTCTCTCTCATTTTCTCTCTCTTTCTCTCCCTCTCTTTCCCTGCACCCCCTCTCCCTCCCTTTTCTCTCCTTCCTCCCCTCTCTCTTTTCCTCTCTTCCTCTTTCTTTACATATAAGTAAAATGGAGTTTTGAGTAGTGGGAGTGGGACATAGGTAGAAACAAAAATGACAAGATTTATGGACTGTTTAAGTATATGGAGTAAAGAGTCAAGGCCTGGCATTTTCTAAATCCTTCTACCCTATCCAATTATAATTTCATTTCTCTTCCTTTCACTAACAGATTTCTTGAAAGTATAATCAGATGGGGCAGCTAAGTGGCACAGTAGATAAATCACTGGCCCTGGAATAAGGAGGACTTGAGCTCAAATGTGGCCACAGACACTTAGTAGCTATGTGACCCTGGGCAAGTCACTTAACCATGATTGCCTAAAAAAAGAGGGGAAAAGAAAAGGAAATGTTATCAGACCCAATGCATCATTTTCCTTGTTACTTATTCACATAACCTACCTTCCTGTAGAATCTGGGGCAGCTAATTGGCACAGGGCCTAGAGTTAGGAAGAACTGGATTCAAAACTGGCCTCAGACCCTAGGCAAGTTACTTAACCCCTCACTTTATTCATCTATAACGTGAGGGTAATGATAGTGACTACCTCCAAGGGTTATTGTGAGAATTAAATAAGATAAATATTGTAAAGTATTTAACACAGTGTCTGGCAAATAGCAAGTGCTATAAATGTTAGCGATGAACTGTTATCTAGCTTTTGTTCTCACTGCACTACTGAAATTTTTCTCTCAAAAATCATCAGTTCTCTCATTTGTTTATATAGTGATGTTTTCCAAATTTTCCTCCTTGACTTTTCTGCAAGAATTTTTGATGCTTATGGGCTACTCATGTGTTGTGACAAAATTCCTCCTTTCCTTCATTTGCCAGTACCTTCTCCTTGTTTCCTACTATACCTCTCTAACCATTGCTTCTCTGACTCTTTCAGTGACTTTTCCCAGCTCCTTAAATGTTCTCCATGATTGTTGTTGTTCCCCATGATTCCTTCTCTCTTGACACTCTTCTTTGACTGTTTTATTCATTCCCATAGCTTCAGCTATCACTTTCTGAAAGTGATTCCCAAATCTGTTATCTTCAACCTGACTTTTTTTTTCATCTTCCATACCCGTCTCTTGACTACCTGTATGACTTGTTCTTTCTGTATGTCCTTCTGGTAACTCATTTTTACTATGTCCAAAATCAGACTTATAAACTTTTCCCCAAAATAATGCCACTTCTAACTTCACTGTTTCTGTCAATAGTGTCATTGTTTACCCAGTTGTCAATCTTATTTTCAGTTGTAGTGTTATATGTCATGTAGTTTGACTAGAATGCAGGGTAAGAGCTGTATCCCCTCAGTAACATCCACTATCTACTTGTTCCTGTTTGAGTTTCCCCCAAAAAAGTTATGAAATCACCCTTTAACTTACTGTAAATTTATGCTACATAATACCTTAACTATACCTTATCTGCTGCTCAGGGCCATTCTATACTATTATACTATACATACAGTCCTTTGCTACCATATTAATTCCCCAGCTCATTTCTCACACAAACTGTTCCAGACTTTTCCCTTTTCTCAAGCCTCCCAGTCTCTCTAAACTTCCATTCCCCAAAACAAATGAATGAATTAGCTTGCTACTAAACTGAGATTAAAGCTTCCAACAGGATTTCCTGTTCTGTTCCTTAAAACTTTGTTACCTGTTTTTCCTTTCCTATCTGAGGAAAAGGTAGCTCTTCTCCTTACTAAGGCTAATATCCTCTTTTTGTTTTCTTTATCCATTCCCACCTCCCATATAACTTTACCCCAACAATCAGTCATCTCTTCACTCTCTCATACATGTTCTACTACTTTTTCATCACTGGCTCCTTTTAACATAACTGTAAATATTATCAGATATCCCCAATCCTCTAAAACCTCCCTGATTTTTCTGTCATATCTAGGTACTTTGTATTATGGTTATTTTAGCATATGTAAGTATTCAATACCCCTGTTATATTTTATGGAGGAAGTCATCTTATAATTTGTTATTCCCACACCATGGAAGTTATGATGTATTAAATCAAATTGTTGAACTGACAAATAAAATTAACTTAGTTTTTCAAGTAATTTTTATTTTGTTCTCTATTTTTCCCCTTTAGTGGAGATGAGTTCCTCAGTTTTCTGCTGAAATTAAACAAACAATGTGGCCATTTAACTACAGCAGTGCAGAACATAATTAACCAGTTACCAGTAAATTCTCATAAGGTAATCAACAATAGATGTCATTAGATAAAAACAAATGGTCAATAGTATTTAAAATAACTTAATTATAAATGAAAAAACAGTGATTTGGTGAAATTATGTATATCCCCTTAATTATATGAGAGATATGCTCAGTAATCTGCTAAAATTTCATATTCTGTTCCTACTAACCAACTTAAAATATCCACATGTTCCAACTTTTAAAAAAGATAATTACCTAGACTAAATTTTGAACAAAAGGATTAATGAGTAAAACTACTTTTTTCCTGATTGAGAATTTACTTGTTTAAAACAAAGTCCAAGTGAAAGTTGAAACAAAACATTGTGTTTAGTATTACAAACGATCTTTCATTAGAAATTTTGAAAAAAACTATATTCCTATTTTAAAATAGGAAACCATCTAGTGGAAACCTGTGACAGTGAATATCTTATAGTTTGTCTATTCTATGGTTTCATCCGTTTTTGTTTGTAATTTTAAATGTCATGGCTTCTCTAGGATATTTATGTATTATATGTGATTCTAGTATGAAAAGCTTACAGTTTTTGTTTTCACAAGATGGTTTGATGAAAATGTGTATCTCTATATAGACGTGCTTTATATTCCCATACATAATATGAACTTACTAAATTCTAAAAGCTACTTTAATTCTGTATTTGAAAGTTAATTTCATTTTCTCTACTTAAAGTTTCATTGTCATTTCATTATGAACAAAATAAACTGTCTTTGTGACACTGGACTAACAACCTATCCTCTCAGTGTTCTAGACCAATAGTGTCAAACTCAAATATGTTGGATTCCCTTAAGGCTACATATTGACTTAGAAAACCAGAAATTAACATTATCTATGTTTTGTTGTATTTTTATTTATTTTGTAAAGCATTTCCCAGTTATTTTTTAATCTGATTCAGATAGCACTGTTTTGCAGTTTGATAGTCTCCCTAGACAGCTCTCTAAGATTAAGTTGCAAAGAAGGTACTGGCCAGTATTGATAGAGTCTTCATCTGTGGTTCCCTATGTTAGCAAAATCACAGGTCTAGTTCTCATCCTTACTCCTATAATATGTATTGTTTATTTTAAGAAATGTGTTTATTTGTGTGTGTATTGTTGGCAGCAGTTGTTTTCCATTCTCTAAAATATACATTTTGGCCATCTTAATAGATAGCACTTGAATGGGGATCCTCCCAAAGGTTTACATCAGTTTGTGAAAATTTGGTTTGTAATGTTGAAGATCTGGGTGAAGAAGTCTGTAAACTAAAAGACTTAATCCAGAAGGTATGTATTTGCTTTGTCTAATGACAGTTTAGATTGCCCTGAATACAAGTATATGTGTTTTTTTTGCTTTAAGAAGAATGGAAATATGAAAATTTAGTTTCTTGGAAAAGAGCAAATTGAGTAAATGACAATCTGTATCATTAAAGAATTTTTCCCTTAGTTCATTATGAGGATAAACTATCAACTTTTTAATGATTAATATATAAATTTGATATACATAAACATTTTTAGGAGTACATTTGTTGTTTAAAGTAAAATATACCTTTATTTTATGTAGTTAAGACAAAAATAATCTAAGATAACTTTTAATATAGGTTCCAAAAAGTTAATTGCCTTAAAGTATTTGCTAACCCACAGCAACTCCAAACTACTTTATCACTTCCTAGTTTGCAGTCAACCCAAATCAGTCAGCCAGCAAGCCTTTATTAAGTGCTTACCATGTGCCAGGCACTGTGCTAAGCCCTGGGGATACAAACTCAAGCAGAGAGCCAGTTTTCCCTGAAGGACCTTCCATTCTAATGGGGGAAGCCAACCCATAAAAGGACGCTGTAATGGAGAGCTTAGAAATAAGGTACCAAGTGCAGAGGCGTAATAGAGAAAGTCTGGAGTGCATCCTGAAAAAGAATGAGGCCGTGGCACCTTCCTTAAATGAAGTATATGACAGGATTCATCCAGTCAGAGAGAAAGGCTGCTGGATGAAGGTTACTTCTAATGTGTGAATTTCAGTGCTGGAGTAAGCATTCAGGATGAAAACATTTCTGGTTCGTGGTAGAGAAACTCCAAAGTGCAACTTAGGGAGCAAAATAGTGATATATAGTAATACCTCACTGCATATGTCATCTCATTCATGTAGTTACTTCCTCTTATAGTGAAGATTAAATGCATTCACACCATCTCATTTTTTGTGACTCTTGTTCTTGTAATCCTATAAATTCTCTACAATCCATTCCCTAATTAAGGAATCTTTGTCTAGATCTTTTGATATGCCATGAATAGGAAAGGTACAGAAAAGTTTTCCTTAGAATATCTCTTGCACTTGTTACATAATTAGTTCACCTCATTTTCTAGTCATAGATCTCTCTGAGGGCATCCTGTATTATACTTCCCATATTTCCCCAACTCCTCAACAATAGTATGTCTCATCCTTCTCATTCCTTCTAGTTTGCCCTTTGGGTGACCTTCATCATGAATTCTTCTGAGATTGTTCCTCCATGATTGCCATGCAGCATCACAGGGAGAATTTTGATGTTATGAACCTCTGTTTCAGGGAGCAGCTTGAGGTCATTAAAAGCACTGTTCAGTTTTCCAAACACAACACATCCCCTTTTCTTTTTCCTATTCAGTTTTGGGACTAGTTCATAACCACAGTGTTGTCATAAGATATATGTACTGATGGAATATGAATTGTTTATCTGTTTACCTATCACAGTTTAGAAAATATTCATTCACATTGATCCATCTTCTTGATTTTTTTTCCTATATAATTGTCAGATTTTTCTGAATAATAAATAATCTCATTTAGAAAGCTCGGCAGTTTTCTGGGGCTTGATCTATACAGTATAATGTCCTCTGAAAACTGGAGCATCTGATAGAACTCACCATCTATAGAAAACCTCTCTTCTACTTGGACTTAGAATTGTATATTATTTGTGAAAGTGGGCAGACATCTTTGGGAGAATCTATCTATTTTATACCATGTTTGGTAAACAGGTGATCATCAAATTTACCTCTGCTGTTACTTCTTTTGAGGAATTTTATGTTTAACATCAGAGGTACTCTCAAACAATTGACAAAAATAAAATGAATACATGATTCTATTGTGCTTATTCTTTGTTAACCATAAAAAAGTATTTGATTTAGTAGAGCCAAATACCACTTTATGAAGATTAATTAAAAGAAGTAACAACAGATGATTTATGTATGAGAGATATTTTGTTGGTAAAGTGGCATTTTTCTCTACCAAATAAATTATAGTGAACAAATAATGAATACAATAGAATCATACTCACTTCTCCTTTCTATAAGGCATGTGAATATAAAGTTATGTTCTGCTTTGGAATATTGTTTGCAAAAACCTGACCATTCTCTTCTCACACTATCAACAATTGGTCCTCAGAACCCTCCTAGGTATTATAGAGATGGAAAACTAGGCCTATGTGTTGGTAGTTATTGATATTTTCTTGGTCACTCTTTTTTGATTATTTAGAAGAAGGCGGTTATTTGGGGATTTTTAAAGCTTCTTTCCTATATCTTGAGAATTGATCTCATAAACTTATTTGGATCACCTCTAGCACAGATCTCTTTTTATACATTTGTTAATCCAGCTACTCATTTTATCTTTTTTTTTTTCCCTCAGTGCCATATCTCTTTCCTTATACTTGAAATCCAAGTCTTTTATGTTAAGAGTTCAAATATAACAGAAGCATTGTATTGCTAGTAAAGGGTTTGTTATGAGAATCTTTACAGATGTTTTTAATTTTTCATCATCCCTTCTAATTTCATCCCTAAATGTACTCAAATTGATTCTGCTTTTTTGGGTCTATTAACAAGCTTCCTATAAACTTGTTTTTTCTTTGACTGTTTCTGTTTTATGAGATGACTGCTCATTATCTTCCACCATCCTCCATGAGATTTTACAAACAAGTTTATATTCTATACCAGTATTACCCACATCTTCCATCCTTCTTCTCCTGGCAAGAAGGTCACATTGAGTCATGTTCTAATCTTTTTTGATCTCCTTTCTGGAGCAATTGCTTTATATCCTTTAAGCTTCTTTGGGAAATGGCAGTGTCTGTTGATTTAAAAAAAAAATAGCTTAGATTGGAGTTGCCTGAATTGAATGCCACATCTACTTATTTTTAATTCTTTTTTAAATTTTATGTTAACTTATTGTTTGTATAGAACAAGGTCAGAATTGGACTGTGCATAGACAGATGATGTAAACATGACTCCTACATCAGTAACCATTCATAACCATTCATTTCTTGTGTATTGGAATACAATTACTTTGATTTGGGCAAAGTATTATTTGGTGTTCATTATGCCTGGTACCTATTTCATTTATTAAGACAGTATTCATTAGTAGAGGCAAGAGGCTACTGCATAGTGTACAAACTTCTAGCCTCTCATTTCTTTCTTCTGAACCATATTTTCCAATATAATTTTCGCTGTCATTCCCTATGCTCACTTTTGCATTGAAGTCACCAAGCATTAAAGTGCATGTCAGTTTAATTTAGATTGTCTTATTATAACCTTCATAGAGTTGCTCTGCCTTCTCATCACACACGAGCTTTTTGCCATAAGTTAGTTCTCTTCATGATGGTTTGGGGTAACAAAGTTTGTCTGTTTCATAAATATTCATCTTGAGCACTGCAGAATAGTACAGCTAACTGTCCCACAAAATGATGCTTCTTTCTGCTTTTAGAAACATAATCAAACCAGTTCCACTGACTCCTTTTCTTTCCTCTTTGAGGGATCACGGTCTGTTTTCTTATTAGCTCTAACTTCCTCTTATTTAATTTATAGCAATAATCTTAATAATGGCTAGCATTTATAGACCATTTTAGAGTTTACAGAGGATTTTAAATATGTTATCTCATTTTATTTTCACAAAACCTGGAGAATTAGGTGGTATTAAGTCTTAGCAAGTATCTAAAAATTGCTGTGATTGAGGTCCTCCTTTTTCATTGGACAGCTATCTCACATTTACATTACCAGCAGCAGTTAGTATCTATAAAAGATTCAGAAATCATGATTCGTAGAACCCATTGGCTAGTTTCCTGTCACTTTTTTATCTGCATATCAGAAGTAAAAGAGTTCCCATATAAAACTGAAGGCAACTTTGTATTTTTCTCTAATTTCTGAAATCATACTTATTTTTATGAATTCCTTATAATAAGCTTACCCAAACTTGGGCTAGGCCTGTCCTCCAAATTAGATATTAATCTGCTCTCAAGACCTTACCAAAAGCTTTCCAGCATAGTAAAACCTGATAAAACAAGCACTTCACTGACATAGATTTGAAAACTCAAATTTACGTCAGTAATTCAGAAAGATTTGGGAGTAGGACCCTAGAGGCATACATAGTAATAATTTCTCTATATAAGTAAATGACAGTAAATTTTGTGCAAAACAACCCTTCTCAAAAAAAAAAAAAAAGACTAGTAGATCCATATGCTACAAATTCCATACAAAAACTTTACTTTCCTAGGAAGCAGAGACAGGGAACACCTTAAGAAAGGAAATATCTTCCAGTTATTCATGGACAGACCTTAAGCTTGATGTCACCATAAATCAAGATTTATAGAACTAGTCAAGCCACTTCAGGTACATAGAAGCAAAGGAGAATAGCTTCTGGAGTTGCAGTTATTTTAAAGCTATATTTTTCATACTTGGGGTCTAAAAAAAAAAATTAGAGTGATTAGTAGAACCTGTTCATGTAAACCACTAAACACCTTATTAGTGGTGTCATTTTTTAATTGTGAACTATAAATAGATCATAGAACTAAAGGTGGAAGGGGCCTCAGAGACTGTAAATGTATGTAACCACCATCTTTTGAATCTTAAATCTCTTTTAGTTCATAGACTCCATACTTCCTTTTCTGTAACATTGGCTTCAAGTAATTGCCATGAAAAGA
Organism: Pseudochirops corinnae; assembly: GCA_028646515.1. Taxonomy (NCBI): domain Eukaryota; kingdom Metazoa; phylum Chordata; class Mammalia; order Diprotodontia; family Pseudocheiridae; genus Pseudochirops; species Pseudochirops corinnae. Next base: position 450,801,057 of record CM053585.1, on the reverse strand, counting down.
TCAAAATTATAGTGCTCCTAATATATTTGGTGGTAACCCCTCCAAATGAAATGAAAGCAAAGCTGATTTTTTTCTCCCTTGGAGGAGTTTGACACTTTGGAGTGAGGAGAATGTGATTACTAGATGAAAAACATTTTGAACCATTACTTAAGGAACTAAGACTCTAAAACACAGCAGTTGTAATACAATCAGGGCCTTTAATATTCATTTTTTAAAAAAATTCTTAGTCACTGTCAGAAATTTTCTGCTTGCCCTGGTTTGGTCAATCCTATTTTTTTTTTTCAGAAAGTCAGATTTTAATACATTTATGTCCGTGAAATGAGCACATATTTTGTGGATCTGTATGATACCATGAGGGGTAAAAACATTTAAAGTAAGTTAAAGAGCCAGTCTCTTGGGTCATTGCCTAGAAACATATCTGTGCCTTTCTGGTCATGATGAATTTTGATTTGGTGGAGTGTCAAGGCTACAAAATTTGAGGACTGTGCCACTGTTCCTGTTGTAGTACAAAAGATACTAGTAATGACTAGTGAGTACTTTTTTTCAGGAAGGTATGAGTTATCAGAGATGAGTGTACAGAGGACAAAGAAAGAGGGTAGGGGAGAGGTCAAGGCTAGACGTTAACACCACATCACTCACTTTCAAACCAACACAATGACAGGCTCTTGTCAGAAAGGGTCATTTTAAGTAATTGGTTAGTAAAAGGAATGACCATCCCAGGATTCAGTAAATGGAGCATCAGTGTCAAAAAGGAATCTGTTACTGAATGAAGCCATGTGGAAGTTAAGCTAAGAATATAGTATTAATGAGATTGGCATTGAAGTCCTTTATTCAACTGTGGCTTAAAATTAATTTTGCAGACTTCTTTCCTTAAATATTTACATTGTAGATTTTAAAAGTAGTTATTTCTGCTAAGTTGAAAGTATTTATAGCACCAATCCAGCACAGGATGTTTCCAGCAAATATCACTCTATAAAAGTGACTGACTTTTTTTTGTCTTTTAAAGGTCTTTAATTTTATGTTTTGTTTGTTAAATGGGATCCTCAAGATGGAATTTGTTTGAGGGGGTTTGTCAAAGTTGGGCAAAATAAATTTTCTCCAAAGAGATGTTAAAGCAGCCATTAAATTTTTTAAATTAAAAACAGGGCTTAAATAACTAATTTCAATAACTCTTGGATAAAATTTTAATTAAAGGGAAGGCGATACAATGTCTGTCAGCATTCCTAATAGGTAACTTTTTCAAGCCACACCTTAGTTTTCTAAACAATTGCAAGTGAAACTTAGGATCCATTTATGTATCTCTAATATTGATGCATTTTTTATAGTGGGATATTATTGAAAGTTAGTCATTTAGAAGGTTTTTAAAGGCATTTATTTTCATTCCAAGTCTTCCTTGATGAAGAGTAGCAGAGTTTTCCTTATTATTTGTATTTATGTAGAAGACTCTATTACTATAATGCCACTTTTAGTCAAATATGAAACAAAAAACTAACAGCACCTTTTGAAGAAGTCTTCGGGGTAGATAAGCTGTACTCAACCTTGGGGTATCTAATATATCTAATAATAATGTCTTCTTTTTAAAAATTTCTGTATTTTAGTCCACTAATTTCTGTTTCTTTTCTCATATCAAATATTAGTTGCAAAATGACCAGAAAAACGATCCCTGTCGTATACTGCCTATAGAAACATATTCTACCTGGAATAGCAGATTTTTGAAGAGGGCAACATTTACAGTATGCGGATTTGGGTTTCTCCTCTTCATTTTCAAGCTAACTTTCCAGAAAAGCTGATGTTGAGTCTTATTTTGAACAATGTGTATAGTCAAGCCTTTGGAAGAGAGTTGAAAACTACCATTTATGTTGTTCCATACTCTCAAACGCTTTCTAGAAACATTTCAGAAAGAAAGTTGCTCATATTTCTTTACAAATTTTTTTTTCTGTCAGATTTATAAATCTAATTTGTTCCTTTTTGATCAAGATATAAATAACAGGTAATTCTGTGATTTAAAAAAATACTCATTTGAATATCTTATATAACTATTGATCACCTTCAAATAAAGTTTTACCTAGTTTGTCTTTGATCTGCCATATTAATGTGTGTGTTTTTTGCATAGAAATGAAAGACTATGCCCATGTGGAATACATTTTTTCCCTATAATTTGGAAAATACTCTCTAAGGTGTTTATGTTGATATATCTCAGAGAAATATAAAGTGCTTTCTGTTAGTCTATAATTTGTCTTTACATTTGTAAGACTTTCCTTTGGAATTTTATATTGGGCCTTAAGACAAAATGCTCTCATTTGTAAAATTTACAAAATATAATGGTTTTGAAGTGATAATCAGTGTTAACAAAAGTAATAGCCAAATGTAACATTTTTAGAATTATGAAACAAAACATGGGAAAATATAAAGGAGTTGTAACAAAATTAGGTAAGTGATAGCTAGTAAAATAGTAATTTTGCCAAACTGATTGTAAATTTGATTAGGTGATTTTATGCTTAATAAGGTTTTTTTTTAAGGTGTTACTCTTATATTTCTCTTGTTTTCAAGAGAAATTGTTATATTTCAGCTTGTTGAAAACTAATAGAGTATCCATTTTGATTTCCTTCATATTCAAGTTTAGAGATAGGGAGAAGAAATATGGGCAAACAAAAAGGAAAAGGACTAACTTAACAGTGAATATAGGAGTTAATTTTCATTCCTGGCTGAATACCATGCTTACAACAGATGTGGTTGATCTGCAACTGCTTGAAAGGTAAACAAGAGAGGGGAAGAAATTGTAGCAAGGAGTAAGAGTGTGAGGAGATATGATGAGTAGTGATTTCTGTCTGTCAGTTCTACAGAAACAATAGAGCCAGATTAATCATTCTATTTCTGAGAACATGTTCAACCATGTGAAAGCAAATGATCACACCATGAATCAGCATCTGAGATGAGCTTTTAACAGTTTCTTATTTGCTCTTTAGCAAAGCGAAATACATCTCCCTCAAACTGAATTAGACTTGAATGGCTTGGAAAATAGATTGGACTTAAAATAGAAAAACAAAATTTAGATTAAAAACAGTCATCATTCATTAATTGCAGATTGTCATAGGATTTAGAGCTGGGAAAAGCCTTATAGATCATTTAAAATAACTTCCTCATTTTTTCAGAAGAAAAATCTGATCCTCAGAAGCATTAAATGACATGCCTGAGGTATCACAGTTGGCTTAGTAGCAGAGCCAAGAAAATCCAGGCTCTCTGGCTCCATAACCATTGCTCTTTTCACTACACCATAGTGCTATTACTCTTTTAAGGGGAATTTACTTAATCTTAAGTGTATATAGATACAGGGTATAGTGGGTTTTTTTTTTTCCAACTGTAATAATAAGGATAAGAGGATTAATGAAAAACAAGTTTTCCTGTTACTCAGAATCATTTCCCTTTTCCAGTATACATAAGATACAGTACATGTATCATATAGTTAAGTATCTCTTTCACTAGTTACATTCTTCTTTTGGTTTTAAAAAATTAAACTAAAATAGCATGAACTTAATTATTACAACTATTTGGAATTGTGTGGACATTAACAAAGATCAGAAAACTACTTAGAGAAATGTAAATAGTTTAGTTTATTAGGTTTCTCACACACACCAATGTTGCTTATGTTTATAATTTAAAACAAAAAAAAATAAAATTGCAGTTCTATTTTAAGGTAAGCAAGAACTGTGGTAATTTGTTTTATAAAAATGTATTCACCATAAGGCAGTTTTAGATAAAGATCTCTACTTAAGATGCTTAATCTCTGCTTTAAAACATTTTAGGAACATAATTATCCCAGTAAATAAGAAACACCTGTGTATTTTAAGCATCAACAAAAATTAGCGTAAAATCTTACTGACACATCTGATACTGTATTCATTATCAATATAGAACAGGGATTGAGCAGAAATTTAATTTTCCTTTAATGTATTATTTATTCATAGGCTAAGATAAATTAATAATGTTAAGAAAACTTCAGGATAATAATGCTTCTGAAGTGATTGTGAAGTCTTTTCTCAAATATTTATGTTAAATTAGATAAAATAATAATTATACTAGCTACTGCCTCCCTTCTGGCTCTGTGATTATCTGATCTGATTAAAGCACTTGAGAAAAAAGTCTCATTTCATTTCAAGGTATCTACAAGCCTAAAAATGATGTACTACATATCAGTTATAAATTTATTAGAACATGTCTCTTTAAGCCCTATCCAATCCAGAGTTTTTAGTGAATTTTATCAGCCTAGTTTAAGTTAGTTTTATGTACTTGAAAGAAATAAAACCTAATGTTTTTGACAGTACTCAGTAATATAAACTTTTAAGTCTTTGCTTCTGTTATCTTTGATTAGAGAAATGTTGATGTACTTTCTGAACTACCTTATCTATAAGGTAGAAGGATTATAGCATCATATGTACTTTGGCTTTTAATAAATGACTTGATTAAAAAAAAAACATAGTTTAGCAATTTGCCAAAAATGTTACCATTCCACTGTCACTAGAAATACAACTGCTTGTGTGTGTTCTGAGCCACTTAAAAGGCTTACCTGACACACCTCTTAGCTTCCTTTTTCATCACCAGTGACTGACTTTCTTAATAAGTCACATCTGTTAGAAACTGATATTTTCTAAAAAATTAATAATTTCTAACCATAAACAATTTTTTTTCTTTTTTAATCTTTCTCAGTACATAAAAAGTCTTCTTTTTGACTTTCTCAAAACCCTTAATTCCTGTCATCTTAGTCTTGCATCTTTTTTCCACATACCTTAATCCTGCATTATTCTTTCCAGCATGCTTTGTTATGTATCCACCCCAAAGCTGCCTAATAATACAAGTCGCTCCCTTAAATGGATCACTGGAAGGGAAAGTTGGCTAGAAGCTGGTGATGGGAGGGTGAATAGTCAGTTAGAGGACAGAATTTTCAAGAATATTGCTAACTGTGGAGACTTTTATCAAAGAAAACTACCCAGAGGCAAAAAACGTATGTCAAGCTGATAGGGAACTTTTAAACAAGAGAGGTTAAAAAAAATGAGAAGCATTTTTATGAGGGAACAGCTTGGAAATTAAATGCTTGCTTTTGAAAATTTTACCTACATGGCCTTACAATTGTCATGTATAGACTGGACAATCTGAAATATATTTATAGAATTAATGATTGAATTACTGTATGTAATTTGGCAAAATTTGTGGTTTTCCATGCCCTCAGATTTTATCAGCTTTCAATTCAATAATTTGTGTAATATTTATTATTTAAATTAGAATTTAATAAGAAAAACAACTCAAGAAGATGTCACAGAAATAGATATATTATTTTGAGTATGTTATTTGACTATAAATTACTTGAGCTCGTTAGCACAGAATGACTTAAGACAATATAAACCAGGAAGCTCCTGTGACCTGAGGAATAGGAGACTGTGCTGTAGAGAATTAGTAACACCTGAACAAGGGATCAGACTTTGTACAGTCCGCTCTGTTGTTAAAATCAGGTTTAGTCTTTTGGGGTTTCACAGATGAGCTACAACTCTAGGTATGTTGAGAAAAAGATAGCCTCTAATAACCTGTGTAGCCTTACATCTCAATATGGTGGCAGTATTGAAAAGCAAGTATACAGTTGCCATATTAGCTAAAGTATAGCTTTGGGGACCCCTGAACATGCTAATTCTGATTCCTCTACTCTTGTGTATGCAATTAATTTTAAAACTCACAATGAGTTAACAACATGAACAATTATTCTATGAAGAGAAATGTAAATTATGGCAGAATGAAGCATGATATTTCAATGTAGTTTATATCTAAAACTAATATAAATATAATACCAGCTGGCTGGTATAATGGATAGAGTGTCAGGCCTGGACACAGGAAGAGCTAAATTCAAATCCAGCCTTAGAAACTTAATAGCTGCGTGACCCTGGACAAAACACTTAACATTATGTTTGCCACAGTGTTCTCATGGGGAAAGTGAGGATAATGATAGAGCAGCTACCTTGCAAGGTTAATGTGAGACTCAAATGAGATAATATTTGTAAATATAGATGTTATATTATAGATGATAGTTATTGTTATTATTTCTGATTTCTACTGTTTAAATTGAGATTATAGTCCTCATTTATATACATATCTAAAGAACAATAAAAGGCCAAGAAATAAATACTTGATTTCTTATGCATGAAGTTTGGATTCAAGTATTAGTAAAGAAACACTGATTACTGGTGAATATTCTAGTTAACTAGTGTTACTAGTGATTCTCCTAGTTACTAATGATATTTCTTTGCATTCGTAATTTAAACCAAAATATTATTATATGTTTTAATCCAGTAGAAAAATATTGTATCTAAAGTCACTCCTCCCAAGTTCCATAAAACTTTATTTGATAACTGATAACTCAGAAAATACAATACTTTAAGCAAATCAACAATAGAAACAAGATTCTCAAAGGGAGTTTTTAACCTTTCTATTTTTTAAAGTTTTGGTAATTTTTGTTTTTATGTTCCTTTTCCAATTATTTCACCATTTTTAAACACCTTATTTGCATATAAGCAAAGCAGTAGTATTATATAGTTCAGTACCAGTTGGCTAATAAACATTTGATAATTTGATAAATAACTAATTAATTTTATTTTTAAGTTTATTTTACCTCCTTTCCCCACCTCCCGACATTTGGATCTCAGTATGGCATTCAGTCTAGTATATGGAATAAGAATTCATTATAAAGTGTTTGAAAGAATATTCATTAAAGCCAGTATCTATATTATCAATCAGACAATACTCATTTAGCTGTAGCTATTGAATTATTCGGTTAATGTGCCTCTGTTAGCTGGCACCAAGTAATAATAGCTGACATGTATGCTTTAAAATTTGCAAGGTGTTATATATGTACCTATATTTGCATATCTGTGTTTGTGTGTGTGTGTCTGTAAAACACATACTGAGCAGCTAATACCCAAACATCATAGATAAAATCCAGGCTCAGAAGCTCCCTAGCATCTTCACTCAGCCACCAAAATTCTGAAACTTTTGATAAAAGTAAGTTTCAGATATTTTCTTTTAGAGATTACATCCATAATTTTAAAGATTAGTTATTTCATCGTTGTGTGTAGTGCCTCCATGGAGAGAATATAGTCTCTCTACTTCTTTTTGAGTTGTCCTCCAATCCTAGTGCCAGGTCTGCAGATGAGGCTCTCCATGCTTAGGTTGAGTTGTCTGTGGACTGTTCAAGACAAGGTCATACTTGGTGCCTTTCCTGATTGGCAGGACCTGCCTCCTATCAAACCAAATGAAGTAAAAACACCACCACCTCAAAATAGAGAATAAACTCCTTGAGGACAGGAATCATGGTGTTTTCATGCAGCCTTGTATGTACAGTGCAAAATGTACATGATTAAATGTTTGGATCTAATTTAATTGGCATAGGCTTTGAAAACTCAGGGTAAAATTGTAGCTTACATTTATATAGTTCTGTACATACATCATCTCATTTGATGGTTACAGCGATCCTGTCAGATATCACTACACTCATTTTGCAGAAACAAAAATGGTAATTTGGTCCTGGTCTCACAGCTAGTACAAGTGACAGAAATTGAATCCACGTCTTTCCTGACCAGGTATTCTTTCTATATCACCATACAGCTTCTTCTGGAGATGGAAACTATGTATTAAACCATCAAAAGGCAAGGATAGTGAACAGGCACTTGGACAAAGATTATAAATATTTTTTTTTTTGTTTAGGGAGCCAAGGGTGTTGTGCTGGTGGTAAGGTACAGGAACTAAAAGGCCTGTTTACCCCAAACACTTTTAATTTCTTGAGAATTTCTTAAACTTTCCACTTTGCATCTCTGTACTTCCAACGTGTAGAAACTGCAGTTTAAAACAAGGAAGGGCAGGAATAGATATTAATTGAAAGGGTATTCTAGGTTTGTTTTAAAGATCTAGGAACAATTTGAGATTTGTTTTAATCCTTACTATAAATCTGATTACTTCAACCTGATTCTTTGCTCCATTTGTTTTCTGATATTTCCCTTCCTTCTTGCTCAATTTATACTTAATCTATTAAACAAAAATTTAAAAAATAACTTCTTTTTCATGGGTTTTTGCAACTTTATATTGGTGCTTGAGTTTTATTTAAAAATCTTGTAATTTTATTCCTCCTAGTAGGTTCATCTTGCTTAGCTATAGTGACAGTGTTTGGTAGTCTGATTATATGTTAAAGATTTATGGTTGGTTCAAGTATATTTCTAGTTTAGTTACCTTAGAGATCTGCCAATACAAGTGTTCACTCCTGAGAGCCCCCTAGGCATCATGTCTAAACTTCTTGGACAGTCTGCTTGAAGCAAATGGAGATAGTAGGAGAATAGCAACATAGTGACTAATAAGCAAAACATAGTTTAAAAAACTAATTACATTCCAAATGCTAATTATTATATATAGACTACTGGATAAACTGATTAAGGTCTTTAAGATATGAAGATTTGTCATAAAATGGATTTTTAAGAGTAATTGTTGAAATCTCATACTGAACTAATTTGTGATATAGTCAACAGAAAAGTAATGCATTAAATAAGTTCCAGATGTCTGTTATTTTAATACCTTATCTTACATGCAAGTAAGAAAAATAATAAAATATTTTTCTACTACTTGATAAAGATATCTTAGATAATTGGGTTGACCATAAACACTGCATTTTTCACCATGTAGTGTTGACTTAAATTTGTTGAAATCATTGCCGATAAATCATAATTCAAGTATGTTTTATAACATTTTCATTGTATATACTTTTCTACTCTTCACAAATCAGACATTTTTGTTTAGTGTTTATACTAATTTTTGCAAGGAAAAATAATTACATTCATCACAACATTTTTAGCTGCAGTTTGTCCAAAGCTCCACCACACCCTCATCTGTTGAACATTCTCAAAAAACTGTTTCTTTTCTGCTTACATCCTTAAATGATAGCCCACAGATTGCTTTTGTAATAGAGAAAGTGTGAACTTTCTCAAATTAGTACTTAATATTACTGATAAACTCCATTAACATAATGTGAGCAGTTATTCTTTGTCACTTTATCCAAATCCCACAATATCAGATTCTTGGTGTATTTTCACTATTTCATCATGCAAATTTGGATCAGTTTTTCTTAAGTAAGCAACAAGCAGCAGAGAACACAAAACAATTGAGTTACCGAATTAAAAAATAGGAAAAAGGTTAAAGGGATAGAAATTTTTTAAGAGGGAGAAAAAGAAAAGTATATGGAAAAATATCTGGTTGAGTATAGTAGGGGAAAAAGGTGAATAGAATTCTTTATTAAGAAAATGTGTTTGAATTTATCCTTTTATTTTCCCTCCCAAAAGAATGACTATTAGAAGTTTGGAGTTTTTTTTTCTTGTGATATCTTTTTGGCTGAAAATGATAAATAAACCTGATTTTACAGGTGGGCAAGGAACTACATTTAAACAATATTCAAATGATTCAAAAGTAGATTTTCAAATAAGTAACAAATGTGTCATGTAGTACAGCATAAAATTTTTATTGGCATTTGAGATAAATGTATTACTCACCAGTGGATATGCCAGAAAAAAAATCCCCACCCTCTTTCCACCCCCACAGTGCTACAAATTATTATTTATTGAGCTTTGACAGAGTGCCTTGGAGTACAAAACACAGAAGTCATCATGGCTATCTCTAAGTTTAATGAATTTTACTCATAATGTTAAGACCAATAATGGTTAGCATTATGGAATGAATGAGTGAATGGAAAAGCATTTATTAAACATCCGCTATGTGCCAAATACTTTTCTAAGCACTGGGGATACAAATGGCAATGGAAGAAGATCCTGTGCTCAAGGAGCTCACACTCTAATAGGGGTGGGGTGAAGGAAAAGGGATTCAATAAGTATAAAAGAGTTGAGAAGCTACAGAGCAGATGATGAGAACCCAAGATTACTCTAGAATAAAATAGCATTGCCCAGAGGTACGAATGGTGTAGTGACAGAGCACATGGAAAGACCAGTCCTCATCTAACAGGAAGAGTTACAAGTGATTACTCAGAGACCATCTTATCGATATGAACAGTCATGCTACTCTTCTTGCCCTGTCACCCAAGGTGTCTGGTCTAAGGAAGGGCAAAAGAAAGACCACTCTACCTTACACTTCCTTGAACAATCTGAAGTCATCCAGTTGTATCCTGTGTTTAAATATAATGGTTTGGTATCAAACATTTATTGAAATCCTATGAATCAACAATCCAACATTTATGAAGCATCTATGCCGTATGTCTCAGGTGCAAGGTATACAAAGACAAAAATGAGAATCCTTGCCTTTAAGGAGCTTATATTCTACTGGAGTAAAACCATATGTATATAAGTAAATTAATAAAGCTAAATTCAGGAAGGAGAGAGTGCTAACAAAATGGGATCAGGAAAGACTTAAAAAATTGGCTTCTCAATTGAAATTTGAAGGCTAAAGATTATGAAAAGTAAAAGTGGTAGGGATTTTTGAGTAGACAGCATAGTTAAATAAGTGCTAGGAATATTAACGTGACTGCTTTAAGGGTTTTTTTGTTTGTTTTTTTGGTGAGAGACTGGAGAAAGGGAGACAATAAAACTATTGCAAAGTACCGCCAAGGTCCCGAACTAGAGTAGCACTTCTGATTAGAGAGAAGGGTACAGATAGCTGCTGTTGTGATGGTGTAGTAGATACGAGTTGGCATCTGTGGAACATAAGAGTCAAGGAAGATTGTGAAAATGGAATCCAGAAAGATCATGATACCCTCAGGAATAGGGAAATTTAGAAGATGGGTTGGGAGAAGGGATCAAATAATGTATCAGTTCTTTTTGGTAAGGGATCTTAGAGATCATTTAATCCAGCCCTGTTGTTTGACAGAGGAGGAGATTGAGCCCCCCAAACTTCAGAATTTGCCCAAGATCAGAGTTTGAGATACCTGTAGAGTGTCCAGATGGAGAAAGGCAGCAGACAGTTACTTATCTGGGGCTGAAGTTTAGCTCTATAAGTCATCTACTTGGGAATGATAATGGATCTGATGGCATCACCAAAAGGCAGGAAGGAGAGGCCAGGTCAAAGCTGATTTCAGAGATGGTCCACAACTAACAGGTGGGAGCTAGGTAATTACCCAACAAAGGAAACTTGGCTCATCAAAGGCAGTTAAGTAGAGAACCAAGAAAGGGCGGTGTCAAAATGATTATATTTTTCTCCACCATTTTTCTATGCCTGAATACATTTTCTGACAAATACTGCCCATCAACTAGGATAGGAAATCTTGTTCTGATAGATTTTAGTCGGTTTACTGTTACGACTAGAATTTTAGATATTATAATCCATCTCTGCCTTTCTTTTTCATTCTTTAAGAAGCCTGTGCAATACTTAAACACATTGCCATTAATCCTACATAAAGGAATTTACCCAGTGCTCCACTAGCTGCTTTCTAATTCTTCTTGAATACCAGTGCAGTTGATGAAGGATGTTGATATGTCATCCTTGTAAGGAAAATGACTCAAACATAATAGCTTTCTTCTTTTTCTTCACTATTCTAACCTGCTCAGATAATCAGTTTTTTTAATATATAAGAAAAATCTTCTCAAACTCCGTAAACTTGTTTATTAGTCCTATGGGCTAGACTTGATTCAGGCCTTGGTAGTTTAGATTCAGCATTGAACTGAAATGAGACACCTAGGGAATCCAATGACAGTTAGCCAAAGGGGGTTTCCTTGGCCATAGCAGGGGAAGGGAATATTCAGCATGTATATAACCTCAGGACCTTTCACCATATTGATCTATTACAAATTGTCCAGTTTACCAATTTAGAATTTGATTATTACTTCCCCAGAGTGCAGTACTAGAATTCAAGATTAGCTAAACACGCGTTCTCCACCTTGTTTACATTGTGTCTCTGATGATTAGATTTAACACATGGATCAGTTAAACATGAAGCACTTACTATATGCCAGGCACATATTCCTTCTCTGAGTCCCAGTGAAACACTGTTGAATTGCTGCTGGATTTCTAGCTACATCTTATTTTGCATGCCTTTATAGTTAATGGCATATATGTATGAAGGAATTCTTTTATGCCTATTGTTCCTTCAGATGCATAGGATTTCAGATTAGTCCATCATGAGCAACTTTGTAAACCAGAAAGTTCACTAGATTTAGAATCTAGGAGACTAGGAGTTCAAATCCCAGATACTTAGTACCCATGGACTTTAACCTTTAATCTCACTCGAGTTTCCTAAGATCATTCTCTGTACAAAGAAGGGGTTGTATGACTAGATGAGGTGATTTTAAAGACCCTTCTTTTTATTAATCATATGAACTTCTGAGCTTTAATGTATATTTGGAGCCAAGATTGGAATCTGCCCCTTAGTAGCATTGTGACCTTGGGCAAACTACTTAAAAATTTTGATCATCCAGAAAAAGACAGTATATCTGCACTATGAGTATCAGCTGAGTTTTCCTGTGTTAAGTGCTTAAGGTCTACATCTAGAACTTTTGTATAAAAACTAAGCCAGATCTTTAACTTAGAGTTTCCTAGAGTTTTCAAGGTCAAGTGACTTGGCCATAGTCACGCTGCTAGTACCAAAGGTGGGATTGAACCTGTCTTCCTTAGTCCAAGTCCAAAATCTCTACTCTAAGACATCTCCTTCTTAGAATAATTTATTTTGTATAATTGTCAGCCATTTCTTCCTGAAACATTTTCGATTAGTTTCAGAAATTGGATTTTCTGTGATATCCATCTAACCTATCTATAGTAATCAGATAATTCTAAAAGCAAGAATTTATAGACACAACAGAAAGAAAATTAAAGATTGCATAATGTCTGTAGAACCATCCAACAACAATTTTATTTAAGTTAAATTAAGCAGGTTTTTAAAATATTATAAAAATTCTATATATTAAAGATGACACCACCAGATTCTGGAAGGCAATTTGTTTTAAAGTCCATTGCACCAGTAAAGCATTCCTACATGGGCTTGTATGCCTGAAGAAGAAAGGGGCCCAGAAAGGGAAGATAGAGATTCTGAGGATGAGTTTTGCCAAATTCATATTTTTGTTTATAGTTGGTCCTGGACCATCAATGGCATTTGTACAATGCCATTCAGAACTATTAGCATATGAACAGTATTAGAAAGTAAGGGTGGGATTTATTCTCATCTCACTGTTCTCCTAAAGATTCTTCAGAATTGGAGATAATGAGTTTTGGAATCAGATAGATTAATAATCATAGCCCAGGATGCCAAAGAGAATTGGGAAAGGCAAATTTGACGTTAATGGAGCAGCTCTATATGTTTGAAGATGGTGGTGGTTCTTTTGATAAATTAGTAGGTCTCCCTTTGTCTTAGGAGACTAAACAATGGCTTTAACTAAGAAAGTAGCCTTGACTCATCTGGCTGGCTACATTGTTATTCTAGAGCTGGAAATAAGCTAATAAGAATCTCCAGAAAAGAACTGGTTTCCACATACTATAAATGAGCTGTTACAGTAGCCACTAGGACTTGTCACTGGGGTATACTGAAATGTGCAGGAATGTTCTGCTTTGATAGAGATGAGCTACAGCCCTTTTTGAAAATTCCCTTTCCTTCTCAAAGATCTAGCCATCTACTAGGAGCCAAACCAAAGTAGACAATAACACTTCAGGGAGGAAGACATATGGATGAGGACATTTTCTTTTCCTATTAAAATGTCAAGATTTCAGGTTATGTGTCTGGGATCTTCGGTTTTGCAGGAAATCCACAATGGTGGATTTGGTTTGCTGCCCCACAGCACATTCACAGTATGAGATTACATGTTAGCAAAGTACATTCACTCCACCACTAGTTTCATGTAGTGTTAGTGCTGCTTCCTCTATAGCAAAAGAAGTAAAAGATTCACTAGTGCGGCATTCCACTGGGGCCCAATTATTATCCATAGTTGCTTTTAAAGTATTGGAAAAGATGACTGGCCAAGAAGGGTGGACATAGGGGAGCACATATCTACTGGCCTGGATGGGTTTTAAAAGATTGAGGAGTAGAGAATGCTAGAGAGGTGGAATTCTTTAGATGTTAAGACACAAGTGAGCTGATCTAGCCTCCCTCTAAGGTCAAAAAAAGGGGTATTAGAGTGAACCTTTTCCCACATCTGGAGCTTGCCTTTCTCTCCAGCTATTTCAACCTTATACTATTCACCATGCCAGATTTTAGCCCTCCCTGACACGTGGCAACTTCTTCTGCCCCTAGGATACAATCGGGAGTGGATTTAATCAGTTAAAGAATTCCTTTTCCTGGAGGTCTGTTTCAGGTTTAGGTCATTCCATGGAGCCGAAAAGTAACTGAAGGAGGGCAAGTCCCATGGTCATTCAGTAATCTTAGGCGGAGGGGAAGGGCTTTTAAACATAGTTAAACGCCCCATCATTTTTGATTCCCCTTGGCCGTGAGAGCAGAAATGCACGCTGGAGGGAGGTTTTGTCTTTTAGTAAAGAAGTTGCTTTGCTTTTTACTACAAGAGAATCGAATTTTAAAGTCGTAATTGTCACGTGGAACGTGTCCATCGTCCCAAACTGCCTCCCCCCTTTCCCTTCTAGGTTACTGGGGAGCAAAGTCCTGGGGGGATGGGGTGGGCAGTGCTTCTCTTCCCCCTTTCCTAGAGCCCTTTGGGCCGTGCAGCCTTCGATTCCCTTGGAACTTGAGTGTCTGGGTGATGCTACCGCACTTCCCAGTTTGCATCGGGGACGAAGCCCCAAGAACATCTGCAATTCCGGCACCAAAAGCAGGATGGGGGTAGCGGAGAAGGACTTCTGCAGGGGCTTGCCTAGGTTGGTGGTGGCGGTGGCTTACACCGCCCCCACCGCCCCCCACTTCCCAGCCAGGCGGCTTGCTTCCTCTGGGGTGAGCCCGGCTGCATTTCCTCCGCCCTCTCCAGCCGGCACATACCGACCAGCACTTCCCCTAGGTCTCGCCCGAGCGATACGGAGCGGCCCTGGCACGGAGCCCTGCTCTTCCCAGAGTCGTGGGTGGCGCGGTCCTCGTTTTCCTCCCCTCCCTTTCCGGACCCAAATGTGGATGTATCTGGGTCAGCCTGGGAGGGGCCGGAACCTGGGCGGGGGGGGGGAGGGGAAAGGGAATGGGGCGCGAGCTGCGCTGACAGCATCTTCCAGGTTTTTGGCATCTTTGTGTTTCACACCCCCATCCCCAAAGGGTCCCAGCCCACCCTCGTCCTGTAATTCTCACCCTCTTCTGCTCTTGCTCGGGCAGGCCTCCTGGGGAGAAATGACACTCCAGTGCATCCTGACGGAACCCGGCTGGAGGGACCCCAGTGCCTGCGGGGCGGAGAGGTTTTCCTATTGTCTTTCTATCTTGAAGTCCCCACTCCCCGGGAACAAAAATACGAGATAAAACTGCAGTCCTACCCCCCCACCTCTTTCCTTGAGCGCTCGCTGGGTGGCCCGGGAGGGTCTCGTCCCTTTCCCCTCCCCCCCACCCCCGCCCCGAATACACATACGCCCCCGGAAAAGCCCAGTGAATCTTCGGAGAGAGGTTGCTGAAACACTCAACTCTTTCCCGGACGTGGCGAGTTGTTCACCTTCCTTTCCTGAAGATGACTAATGACACTTCTTCAGGATGGGTCAGATCGGAGCCCCCCTATCCGCCCCGCCCGGACACTTCAGTTTCACAGAGGCATAAACCGAGTCTTGGGGATTGATTTCCTTCATCTTGGCGGTCCCTGTCAGAGAGGGAGGATCCCCGCCCTCCCTCAACATACTCTCCCTCTGTTGGGGGCGGGGGGACATAGCGTTTGGAGTGTCAGGCTCCCTTTACCTCCTGAGGCTATTTCTCCTGGCTTGTCAGTGTCCAACTCAGAAGAACGAGGTGTGTGAAGAATCTAACCATGTAATTGGCCAAGAATTATTGACTGGCTAAAGTTGGGAGGAGTTCAAAAGGTCAAGCGAACGGGATAATACGCTCATTGCTTAGAAACCTTTGGGTCATTATTAAAGATGATGCTGAAGGTTGAGTTCACGTTGTCTGTCTTGGTTTCTTATCCCTAAACAGTTTTAGGTATACGGGTTCCACAGCCATTTATTCCTATCTCTTAATTCTTTCATTCTAGAAACATAAGTTAAGGACCTATTGTTTGCCACGCGTTTAGGCTAGGTATTCAGGTTCCATAATCATTCATCCCAGTATCTTAGTTCTTAATTCTTTATTCTTGAATTCTATGAACATTTATTAAGCTCCTATTGGTTGCCAAGCATTTAGGTTAAGCGTACGGGTTCCATAATCATTCATTCCAATTTCTTAGTTCTTTATTCTTTCATTCTGGGAACATTTATTAAGCACCTATTGTTTGCCAGGCATTTCGGTTAGGCTCGGAGATTGAAAAAAAAAAAAGAAAAGAGTACCTAGCTCTCAGTTTTAATGCACAGAGATAAAAATTCACCGAATTACTTTTCTCTGCCTTCTTCTCTGCCTATCTGCTTTGCTATCTGTTTTGCCTTTTTCTCTGCCAGCCTGTCTCTGCCCATCTACCTGTCTGCTTGCCTATTTGCCTGTCTTTCAACCTCTCTACGACCAGTGTTTTGTGGATCCCCTCCCCTTCCCTACCCTCTCGCGTCGGTGTAAATCACGCCCCAAGAGATTTCTGTTTGCAGGAGCGGTGGGGGTGTCTCCTCTCCCCAGCCGGTGCATACCACCCAGCATTACACCAAGCAGGAAGATTGGAGCTGCTGGGGTTGTTCCCTGTAACGTGACTGCCGGCCTCCTCGGGTTTTCCGAGCCTAGTCAGAGGTGTTTCTCCCTTCCTTCACCCCCTTTCCCACCACCACCCCACCACCCCTACCCTGAATGTCTCTTGACATCATTTCATCCATCAGAGCTTTAAAAAAAAAAAAGCCACCCACCCAGTGTGTAAGCAGAACCCTCCACATCTCTACAGCCGTGCCTGCGCTCAGTGTGCGGAGGAAAGAAGAATGGAAACAGGGGCACAGGATAGAAGACGTGTCCTCCTCGTGCGGTCCTTTCTCCTTGCAGACTGGGAATTCGCTTCAGAGTGAGGCGCTCTCTCGGGGGTCTGGAGGTCATCCCTGACCTTGAGCTCGCTCACTCCCTCTCCGTGTGAAACTTATCAGTGAGTCTCGCCACTCTCAGACGCGAGAAGGGGGCGGGGGAGAAGTAGGCTGCAGTGACGGGACGGGACGGGACCGGACTGGAGACGCTCTCCCCGAGGCCGCTGCTGAGTGTTTCTTGTCCGCGTTATTTCTGTTCCATGGGATGGACCCCGCACGCACTTTGTGTTTGACCTGATGCGGACTGAAGGGTGTTTAATATGAACTCCTCCTCTCTCTTTGGAATCTGGCTTTCTGTTCCTCTGATCTTATCCTGGGTAACCCCACAAGTCAGCTCTTCATGGTGGTAAGTTCAGCACTTGACAAGGACTTCCTTTACTCTCGATGTAATTTTTGGAAGAGGGGAACTGACACAGTCCTGAGCCAGGGAGAACCTTTTCTGAGGGCTTTCTCCCAGTCAGACTGACTGATGGCGAATCTCAAATTCCCCGCTCGCCTCCCCCCACGCCATCCCTCCCAGCTACAGTCCAGCCTCAGAGCCCCTTCTTTTCCCACGACACGTCCCCATCCTGCGCCCCTTCGCTGTTCCCCGACAGATCATTACGACCTTGACAACCTGGAAAAAGGCAAATTCTTGCTCGAAAGAGTGATCAGATGTTGGTTTATTTGGACCCAGGATAAAGGCAGCAAAATGAGTCAAATTCACATCCTGTGGGGAGAAAGACTAACCGAATCTCTGGCACATATGTGTGTGTCTGTGTGCGTCTCTCTGTGTGAGTACAGCCATGGTTATTAACCTCCAAAAAACCTGAAAGGTCGATTGAGGCAGGGGCTTCATTTTAGCCCGAGGAAGAATCAATGAGTGCTTCTGCATCGTTTGTGGCTTCCAAATTCCTAATGCCCTTGCCTTAATCGGCAGAAATTCGCTATTCAGATTTGATTTTGTTGCCTGAAGGCAGAGTGGTAACTACCCCCATTCCATCTTTTAACCAGTGGTCTTTTAATGTTTTTTTAAAATCAAGGCAATCTTTTACAAAGCCATGACACAAAGAACTTAGATTCTGCGCTTTGAAAAGTCAGTCTTCAACCCATTTTTTAAAAAATGAAATGATGTGTAGTGGCAACAGGTCTTCAGACCCCTAGATCCCAAAAGGGGGAAACCGTTCCTTGCCCCAGCCCTCCACTATTTAAAGACTCCATAGTTGAAAATTACTTTACATCCTTGCAGCTAATAAGTTTAAGAACAGAAATGGGAAGGTTCAGAAAGACCGTTATCTTGCTCTATTTATAAAGGATCTGACAAACCTAGCTTTTCTCAAATCCAATAAAGGAATAGAGCAAGGAGATGACTGGAGATCTTTAAACCAACAAACCCAAGCTGTTGATGGGAAGAGGAGTTCAATTCCGGCTTAAAACCACTTAGAATGGGAAAAGCTCTAGCCTTGACATTGCTGACATAGGATCAAAGATTGATTTATCAGACTAACCATTTTTCAATAAAATGACTATTTCTGTTTCCATAGGTGTATAAACATTATTTATTGCTACAGCTTTTTGTCACGTTGTCTCTTACCTGTCACTTAAATATGTATTTTTGGAAATCACAGCTTCAACGATTTTATGATCATATAAAATAATGAAAATACAAGAAAAAGACATTTTCCCTGTTTGATCGCTTCAAAAGACACCTATGGCAGCTTGGGTTATATGAAAGGTACCTTTCTAAACAGTTCACTACTAATAGAGAACATCTGGGTACAGATGATGATGTAATTTAATTTTTGCTAAAGTTTCTTTTCAAAAGTCCTTTTACCCAAGCTATAAGACTCAGTTTTCTTCCAAATATGTCATGTCCTTAAAAACAATAGAAAAGGTTTTTTTGTGTGAAGATTATCTTTTGAAGAAAGCAAATAAGCTGCAAAATGGACATTTAAAACTGAGTCTTCAGAAACAATAGAAGGCTATGTCTATAATCATCATGATTTTGTATCAGTTTACACAGATGCAACAAATTTCTAAAATATTTGATTAATCTTTGGCCGGGAGAGAGAAGGTGTTCTCAAAGACAGATTTTCCCCAAAGCAGAGCCTGAGCCTTATTGAGACTCTCTTAAGCTTTCTCCCAAGAATACATTATAAGTCTCCTTTATCCTTCCCTCCCTACCCCATCCAAAACACCTTCCTTCATAGTGAATGTCCAGGTCACTAGGGGTGGGCTTCTAGTTAGCTTCTGAAGAAAAGGCAGAATTCACAGCATCACAGATTCAAGGGACCTCAATGGTAAATTGGTTCAACCCTTCATTTTATGGAGAAGGACCATGAAGCCCAGAAAGATTAAGCAATTTACGAAAGATCAGATTGTAAATGGAGGAGCTCATCTTTGAACCTGAATTCTGACTCCAAATCTGACATTCCATGTAATGCTTTAGTCTCCTAGATTTGTTTTGCCAGATTACTTCATCATCACTTGGGTTATCCAGTAAATAATGGTAAAATAAGTCACTTTAGGACTTGATATGAAGCACTTTCCTCACAGTAACTATTTGGTGTAGGTACAAGACAATTATCATTATTACCATATGAGATGATAATTGTAAAGCACTCAGCACTGTGCCTGAAGGATACTAAGCACTATATAAAAGTTAGTTGCTATTATCATTCCCATTTTACAGATTCATAGACCAACAGTTGCTAGGTGACTTGAAAAGTAAAGAGCAGAAATGGGGTTTAAACTCAAGATCCCTTGACTTCAAGTCCAGAGCTACAGTAGACTAAAAAGGGTACTAGACTCCAGCCCCGTTGATTTACAGAGTAGAAAACTGAGGCCTCCCCATGATGTGTACAAGGTCATACCAATAGCTAATGGCAGAGTGTCAACTAAAACCCGAATTTCTTGACTCCTATCTGATGTCCATTTCACTACATACAATGGCCATTTCACTACACTGACATTCACTCTTATTTCATAAGAAAGTTATGCAAGAAGTGTGTATTTGAAAAGTGCTTTGAGGTCTTCTGACTCAAAGTAACAAAAATTATTTTAAAATAATTTTTAAAAATTACTTAGCAAAACCTTCCCATCTTGATTGATTTCTGTGGGCATATTTAAGCAAATCTTTCCTCCCTTTGGGTTGAGTCCTTACCTGGAAACTAGTCACACTTCTTTGGAGTCAGAGTCCAGATGTCAAACTCAAATAGGAACAGGGGCAACTAATTGGTACATTAGGATTCCTGCAGCCTACATTGACTTTAAAAACCACAGATGAACATTATCCACGTCCTATTGTATTTCTATTCATTTTTTGTTAACTGTTTCGCAATTACATTTTAATCTGGTTCTTTTGACACCTATGCCATAGAGAGCCCTGTCATGCCCACTTGTTCCCTAGTTGCTCTCTTTCCTGTGTTTGCTGCCTGCAGGTACATGAGAGCTGTGGGCTCCTCAAGGGTCATGTGTGACAACGTGCCAGGCCTGGTCAGCCGCCAACGTCAGCTGTGCCACCGGCACCCGGAGGTGATGCGCTCCATCGGCCTGGGCGTGGCGGAGTGGACTGCAGAGTGTCAGCACCAGTTTCGACAGCACCGCTGGAATTGCCACACCCTAGATAGAGATCACAATCTCTTTGGCAAGGTCCTCCTCCGAAGTAAGTACCTTCCAGGGCCAGAGTAGACCAACTTCAACATGTTCTTCCTTGCATTCAAACGATATTTTGTAGGCTTCTCAAAGCACATTGACAAATTTGATTTTGCTTTCCCTGCACAGCAACCCATTTGGCAGAAGAAGCAGTTTTTAGGTAGTTAGGAGACTAGTCCAACCGAACACCTCACACCTAGCTGGCATTGGCATCTAGGCCTCCTGACATCCAGCCCTGAGCTCTACCCTTACACTGTACAGATGGATTTTCCTTCATCCTCCAGACAGACAATACAGTAGAGTCCCATTTGGATTTCTTGCCTCTTCTTTCCACAGCTTTGGTCTCCCAAAGGGACATATAAGCAAAGGAAAATAATGATTCAAATTCACTGCAATGTAGAAGTAACCATGTTTGGAGTTCATGCTGTGATTATTTTTGTTGTTGAGTCATTTCAGTCATGTCCAGCTCTTCATGACCCATTCTGGGTTTTCTTGGCAAAAGTACTGGGGTGGTTTGCTATTTCCTTCTCTGGTCCATTTAACAGATGAGGAAACTGAGGCAAACTTGCCCAGGGTGACCCAGCTAGGAAATCTCTGAGGCAGGATTTGAACTCATGAAGATGAATCTTCCTGACTCTAGGTGTGGCCCTTTATCCACTGCACTACCCAGCTGCCTACTGCAGCGTTCATTAGCCTTCATTATAATAACATCTGTTGATTTAGCTTTTTACAGCTGATGAAGTACTTTGCTCGTTACAACCCCATGAGGCCCCTGGCTCAAATACAGTTTTCCTCATTATATAGATTAGAAAGCAGGCTGAGAGACTAAATAATTTGTTGATGGCAGTGTAGTGACCAAGCTGGGCCCTGAACTAAGGCCTGACTCCAAGTTCAGTGCTGTAGAGTTTGGACTGGCTTGAGTTTTCAACAAACCCTGCTGCCTTTTCTATGTGGGTCTCCTCCTCACGGCCATCCTGTACAGGGAAAGATTGTGTTCTCACTCCCATTTTACTAGCAAGGAAACTAAAGCATGAATCAATTAAGAAAACACTCATTAAGTGCCTACTGTATGCTGCTGTGCTGGGCACCAGGGATGTAGGGAATCAAAGTGATCCAACAATTTAGAAGCTAAAGGCAAAATGCATTGAATCTAAAATGAAAAATTCTGGGTTCAAATATAGGCTTTGCTGCTTACAGTACAGGATAGAGTGCTGGGCCTAAAGTCAGGAAGACTCATCTTCCTGAGCTCAAATCTGGCCCCAGACACTTCTTAGCTGTGTGACCCTGGGCAACTCTCTTAACCCTGTTGGCCTCAGTTTCCTCATCTGTAAAATGAGCTGGAGAAAGAAATGGCAAACTACTTCAGCATCTTTGCCAAGAAAATCCTAAATGGGTCACAAAGAGTCATACACGACTAAAACAACTCAACAACAACAAAATCTACTGAATACCCATCTATGTGACCTTGGACAAGTCATTTACTTAAGTTACTCTATGAGTGTGTTTTCTTGTGTGTAAAATCAGAACATTGCGTCAGATCTTTAGATCCCTTCCAACTAAATTCTGTTGTTTTTTAATGCCCACTCAATATCATTGATTTTCCCATCTTCTACTAAGCCTATGAGCCTTTCTCTAAATTAAGTTATAGATTTGTAGATGGGACCTTCCTTAAGGATTGTCTAATGATATACTAGGGGGTGGAGGTGTTCTTTTTAAAAAGCTAAGAAGAAAGGCCAGCTTCCTAGCTAGAAATACAGGGTCAGAACTTGTTATTCAGTTAAGAGCCTCTTTCCCAGCTCAAATGAAACGCTTAGGTTTCTCTACAAAATGCTACCAAAAGCAAAGTATCCTATGTGTGAATATCTGAAACAGGAAATTTTGTACTTGTTTGTGTCCTGCCCACCTTATGCACACAGCCCCCTCCCCTCCCATGCCTAGGAAAATCATCCCGGCTGTACACTCTGTAATGCTTAACAGAGGGTGGTTCTATCATGTATTCATCACACCCCTAGGGTTTTATGAGGCCAAATGCATAGCTGAATGGCTGTAAAATCCCCCAAGGGAGTGATATGCTCACTGTTAGTACATCCCTAGAGCTAATTTACTGCAATATTGTAAGAACTATATCCTTCTGCATTCCTTTTGGAGTTTCGATATGATGTAGCAAATTTTTAAAAGGTTAACAGCAATTTCAGCTGAATGGCATTTCAAGGCTTCACCTAGATTAGCTCACCAATGAATCAATAAAAGTTTGATCCCTGTCCAAAAAAATAAAAAAAAGTTTATAGGTGCTGATGCCAGGATGAGGAATTATGAACTGTATTATAGGAATGCCTTCAAATGGTAATTAAATTCAAGATCTAGTGGGCTTTTTCTTATCCAGAGTGTTTACAAACATTCTCCATTACAATGTGCCAATTCATATAATATCTGTAAAATTATTCCAATGAAAAGCTGAGCCCATGATAATGCTTTTAGAAATCTCTATAGTGTAGAAACTTTTAGACCACAAATAGAACTAAATAGAGGTAGTTTCTGATCGTTGATTTCCAACAATAATATATTTATACAAGCTGGGGGATTTCGTTCATAAAATACTTTGAATAAATCTTGCCAATAACTTCATTTCAGTGAATGCTGTAGAGTCAGTGGGGGCTTGGAAGAGGGGAAGACAAGTTGATAGATCAGCCTAATCTAAGACTTAATATAATTTTTGTTTTTACTCTAATAGTTTCAGATTTTTTCAGATAAAGCTAAATTAATTGAATAAAAGCACAAAAAAAAAATAGAATATTCACATGAGACTGTGTTTCTCCCTTCTCTTCACAGAAGGCCAGATTCCATCCTTATATACTCACCCTCATTCCCATTCAAGTCAATGAGGATTTCGTGTTGAATATGGGAGGGCAGAATTTGGCCCAAAGCAGCGTATTCTGGAAATAATCATGAAATTCCATTGAAGCCATCCAAAAATCTTAACAATTAATTGTTTGATGAGAAGTTCCCATCTCAGAACTGTGACGCGGTCTGAGAATTGTTGTGTTTATAGTAATCATAGCCAACATTTATGTGGTGCTTTAACATTTGTGAAGTGATTTACAAATATTCTCTCATTTGATCCTCAAAACAATCCTGGGAGATAGATACTATTATTATCCCCATTTGACAGATGAGGAAACTGAGATAAACAGAGGTTAAAAGACTTTCCCAGAGTCATGCAACTAATGTCTGAGGTCAAATTTAAACTCAGGACTTCCTGACTCCCTGTCTAGTGCTTTGTCCACTGAACCACTTAGCTGTCACCAGCTAGATAGATAGTAAAGTCAGAGAGTGGAATTGTTTATATGAAAGGGACACACAAAATGTGGGAAGATTCCATCTTTATAGGGGAGCCAAAAAGTTTCCCTTTGCTCCAAGGAATCAGAGCTTAGAAAGGATTTTGTGGAGAGGATTTTTAGGGGCTTTTCATTAATTCATTCATTTCATAAACCTTTATTAACCTCCCACTTCATGTATACTCGACTCTTTGCTAGCCACCATATTAGGTAAGGGGAACAGTTTGGGGAACTTTAGGTGAAGACTGACAAACCAGTGATGGCCAGAATATTCTTACTAGAAACCCCAGAATTTGAAAACGAAACTTGCCTTTTTGAGCCATTAGTACTATTTTTATGGCATAGATTCCAGTGGAGGCAGTCAAAACTTTTAGCTCTAATGCCTTGCAGTTTATTCTTTAACTCACAATTAGATAATTTTGCATGCACTATGCTTATATAGCTTTAATAAATATTTTATTTAATTTCTTCAGCTACATTTTGGTAGGATAATTTTCTAAAATTAGGAAAAATCCAAAAGTTACTCTGGAATGACTGAACTGTTACTACTTAAGCATTCAAAAGATTTGGGATTTATAATTTTTAACAGATTTGAAAGGAATATCTTTTTTTTTCCCTCAGCAGATGATTAAAAATCTAATTTTGTACTGCCGCAAAGTCACATGCATAAAATTCATAGCATTTTAGTGATTCGTTTAAGGCATTAAATGCAAAACATCTTAAAACTGTGTCAACAGTACATAGAAATACATAGAAGAAAATGAAAAATCCAGTCCATCTTCCCAATGTTTTGTTTAAACAAATATGCCTCTAGATATGTGTCATTGAGATGATACAACTTATGTGTATATGAATAAGAAGTCACATCTTTAGAATGTGATTACCTTTGGGAAGTTTTTTTGGGGGAAGGGAGGCCAGTTGAGTTCTATAAAAATAATTTTTCTTCCATCCAACAATTAATGTAACTATTATTTGCATACTAGACCAGTTTTTTCCACAAGCAGAAACATTCTCCGGCTCATTTTAAAAAGACCTCTTTGTACATTGCTTAGAACATCTTCTCTCCTTCATAGCATCCCTTAGTACACATATCTATGCCCATGCATGTGCATGCACACTCGTGCACACATATACACACTTAGTGTATTTTGATTTGTTCACAAGATGTTTGGATTAAAAGTTATTTGGTGGTGGCACCAAAAAGGGTGTGATCTCAGGAGTCACATTCTTAAACAACCACTGTCACCAGTGTTCTTTCTTCACACACACTTGAGTTCAGTGAAGTTAAAAACAGGAGACCTGAATCATGATTGCCACAAAGTCACTTACAACTAAATCTCTTACTATTACTGAGTTTATACTTTGTCTTTAGTAAAATAGAGATACCAGACAGCTACCCAGGTGAAGTGGGTAGAGTGCCAATTCTGGAATCATAAATACCTGAGTTCAGGCCCTTACTAGCTGTGTGACCCTAGGCAAGTAACTTAACCCTCTTTGCCTCAGTTTCCTCATCTGTAAAATGGACTGGCAAACCAGTCCAATATCTTTGCCAAGAAGACTCCAAATGAGGTCATGACCGAACAACAAAAATGTTGTATTGTGCCTTAACTTGTTTTGTTTTAATCTGTTTTCTGTTGAGAGTTTGATACCACTGGCCTAGGACACTGAGAGGTTCAGTGACTTGCCTCTGGTTTCATAGCTAGTATCTAGTCACTAGCAGAACCTGAACCAGGTCTTCCTGCCTCTAAGACTGGCTCTCTATCCACTACCCCACAGGCCCACTGAGAGCAGCCTGGACTTGCAATTTACTTTCTAGCAAGACTGAACATAGCCCATCATGTGTATGAGCATGGACTAAACAAGTTTTAAAAAAGCTTCTTTTCTGCAAACACCACCTTTTGGAAACATATATTGGTCTCTATTTGACTTATTTTACAAAACATCTGAGTTTCACTTAGGCCCATTGTGAGTCTTACATTGTAAGCTGGGATATCTTTTAAAAAATGACATATGATCATCACATTCCTCTCTGGGGAACACAAACTGCTACTTATAGCAAATATTCACACAATTTATTTTCACATAACTACATGGAAATGTTCTATTTTTCTTTTGAGTTGTTGGGTTTGGGGGGTTGTTTTTTAAAGACTGAGGTAAGTGTCATTTAATATGGTGAGGATATGTTTTTTTCTGATTTTTAATAATGAGGCTAGCAGAGAAAATATTATAAAGAATGTATAATAAATTTTAGCCCTGAATGACAAATGGGAATGAGCAGTGCCTCAATGCAAAATGGTGGTTTGTTCTCCCAGATGTATGGTTCAAAAAGTCACGCTCTTCTTGGTGTACCTATTGGATCACCTAATGGCTGTCTGTTTTCAGCCTTCCATTGGTACTAGGTTGTTCAGCTTCCATTCTGGTTGTTAATATATTTACTGTGGCAACCATTAATAAAAAAGCATGCTAATAACAATGAAATACAGCACCATTTGAAAAATGAGGTGCACAGGGACCCTAAAGAGTCTTATATCTGTCATTATACCACAACACTGTATTATGAGTTACTACAGATTATTAAAATAATTTAATGTAGTTATTGCACTGAAATACATACCTTCGAGTCAGTAAGTGAAAGTAGACTTTGCTCTAATAAAGAACAATTCTAAGAAAACACAAGAAATGGCTCATTGCACAAGTCTAATTATAGGCAGTAAATTTGTTTTCTTCCAGCAAAACCTAAAAATCTCGACTGTCTTTTTTTGACCAGTAGCAATGGTTAGTGCAGCCATTCCAGTGTAAAGTCAATTCACCTTACTAGTTAGCCATAATAAGTGATTCAATGATAGCATCTTCTCTAAACTGTTGTATAAAAGTTGAAGTGGAGACAAAGTTCTTTAGAATTAAAGCAAGAGAGCAGTTTCTACTACCTCATTCTAGGTTCAAATGGTCTCCTTTCCCCAGCCTTTAAACATAGTGTTTTCAATTCAAATCAGTTTCTATATCTGTGAGGCTGCAAAAAAATCTAAGCATATTTTGAAAGGTAGATATAGAGGAAGGCTTAAGCACAGACTTTTAGAGCTAAAAGGCCCACAGTTTTCTGATTTTGCAGTTGAGGAAACTGAGGGCCAATTTTGTACATTTTAAAAAACATTTAGGGATGCCATCAAACCAAAAAATGTTTTTGTTTGCTGTTGCACTAATGTATGTTAGTGTTGTTCAGTCATGTCCAACTCTTGATCCCGTGGCCCATAGTACAGCAATACTGGCAAAGGTACTGGAGTGGTTTGCTGTTTCCTTCTCCAGTGGGTTAAGGCAAACAGAGATTAAGTGACTTGCCCAGGGTCTCAGCTAGTAAGTGTCCGAGGCTAAATTTGAACTCAGGTCTTCCTGATTCCAGGCCCAGAACTCTGTCCACTGAGCCACCTAGTTGCCTAATGTGCTAATGTATAACTATTATCCAAAACCAGTCCTACTGCAGGAAAGAGCCCCTTTGCCTCATTTTATTAGGGTCTTCATAGAGGTATTACCTTGCTTTAAGAAAAGTTCGTGAACATGTACTTACCCTGATACAAACTAAACAAACTGGATGATGATCAGTTGAATCACAAAATCTTTACAAAAAGATTCCTCTTCAGCGTCTGCTTTGCAAGCACTTTATGTTAACTTAATTATTCATTAGATTATCCCAATTAATTATTTAAATTAAGAATTACATTGACTTAATGTATTATTTATATTATACTAACTCAATAGTAATTAAAATTAACATAAATTTAATTATTAATAGTGATATTAGTTATATTAGCTTAAAGTACTTTATATTAGCTATTATCATCATTATTATGATGAAATCATGAGCTCTTCCACAAAACTAATAATGAGATTTGATTCGATGTGCACCTTACTTTATAGGGAAGTATTGTTTACATACAGTAAGGTCAAATGACACGTTCTAGGAAGGAAACAAAACAACTCACAGTATGTGGGTTCTCAAGGAGCACCAACGCATCAGGCTGGAGTCCTACAGAGAGAGGGATATCAGACCTCTTTTTAAAGATGACCATTTTGATTACAGGTAGTCGAGAGGCCGCCTTTGTGTATGCCATCTCCTCTGCTGGAGTCGTATATGCCATCACCAGGGCCTGTAGCCAGGGAGAATTAAAATCTTGCTCCTGTGACCCTAAGAAGAAAGGAACCTCCAAAGACAGCAAAGGCACTTTTGATTGGGGTGGTTGCAGTGATAACATTGACTATGGGATCAAATTTGCCCGAGCATTTGTGGATGCCAAGGAAAGGAAAGGAAAAGATGCCCGAGCACTGATGAATCTTCACAACAACAGAGCTGGAAGGAAGGTAGGTGACCAATAATTATTGTACATTTTGTAGACTCTGCTGCAATTTTCAAAGTATTTCATGAAAACTTTTCTTTGAATTTTCTTCCTTAGTTGCCTAAAAACACAGACGCTGGGCCTGATTTTTCCTTTACCGAATAGGCTCACACAGAGCAAGAGGTAGGCACCATCAAAGGATTAGGCTAGAAACAAAGACTCATGAGTAGGTTGAGTCATGTCTAAGCTAAACTATCAGTCAGCCGAAAAGCAAAAATTTCAGTCGATCTTGGTTGTTTATAGCAACAACCAGGACACTTTCCAGTATCCTCTATCAGAGGATCATTGCTTTCAGGCTGGCAGGGCTTTAGTGGCTTCATATTCCAATTTAACCTTATTTTTCCTCCTTTGATTGACCAGATCCACCAGTTGTTTTTTTTTAGATACTGAAATCACAACCGGTATTCTGTGGTCGTCTGGGGACCCATATAACCTACAAAAAGGGAGGGATATGACATAGCAGATCACCTATTCATACTTAAGGGGATTTCAAGACATCTACTCCCAGATATCTCATAGAAGTCACTAAGCACGTATAGCATGGTAGTCTCTATCCCATTGATAGGTCTTTCGCTACCAGACCTAGAGCTCACTAAGGTAGAAAATGACTGATCTTTGATTTATGGTAGTAAATGAGCTGATGAACCAGAGAAAAGACCTGGCCCTGAAGTGGCACACAAGGCCCTGTTTCCAATGGCCTTGAGGCTATTGGGTCATGTCTATGTGGAAATGATCTATAACATTCCCATTAACCCCATCTATCTCTATCAATATGATTGAAATAGCTTATATAGCTGGATTTCTGCTCTTTATTCCATCATATAGACAAGCCATAGCTGACTGGGGTGACCCTGTGTTCTAGTCAGAATTGTTCTATAATAAGTTTCAGTGCCAAGCAGGTAGACACAGTCATAATCTTTGACTTTCCTCAACATAGCTTAAGAATGTGCTTGGGAATATATAAGATAAGTCAACATAAAAATAAAAAGGTCTCAGTGGGGCTTTAACGGGGAAAAGAAATAGAGAAGGATGAAAATCTGTTTGGATGAAAAACCTTTTAGTGAGCCCGTAGAGAAAGCAAGTCTTATCTAAAGAAACTTGGAAAGAAAAAAATTCATGGTCAGCACAAAGTACGAGATGAGTGAGATCTGAACTGTTTACAAATAGTACCTTTCTTATTTTTATTAATTTGTAGACATATGGTAATAACTGCCAAGAATATAGACTATTATTGTGCAATTCTACAACTACACGCAATTACTGATTGTGCAATGGGATGGAAAAAATGCACATCGACCTTTTCTTTGACATTTATACAATTAAGTATATAAGTTGTAAAGTACAGTGTTTTTGAAAGGGATGTGCTGTTTACTTCTCAGAGCTGTGTGCACAAACATCTTCCACCAAATTTGAAAAGGAAACATACCTGGAAATGTGTCAGGGAAGAAACTGACTTGCTGAACTAAAAATCTTAAGAAGCCATACTATTGAAAAATTCTTTCTTATTGATAATACTATTGGAGGTATAATTTTAGCCCCAGGGAAAATTATTGATAAATATTCTGTATTTAATAGCCTTTCATGAGATCAGAATTGTTTTTTAAAATAACTGTCCAGCCTACTTTTCTCTAGATAGGCTTAATCAGGTTCAGGGTAACCAACAGGCCTCAGACCCAGTGAGTTAGGGGGATGTTTTCCCCAGGCATGTGAAGACTACTCCCCGGCAGAATGGGCAGATGAGGCGCCATCTTATTTGGACTCTAAAGAATGGATAGAAATTCAACAAGGAGAAAGGGAGACAAAGAACATTTCGGGATTAGAAAATGGCTTGAGGAAAGACAAGTGGTGGGAAACACATTGCGTATAAAGGAAAAAGGGTAGTGCACTTTGGATATTATTCAGCCCATCTAGAGGGGAATAAATTGGCATAGGCCTAGTGAGGTCAATAAATACACAGAAGGAAACAAAAGATTCAGAAGGGGATACAAATGGGGCCATTTTGTCACTATTTTGTTCAATTTAAAATACTCTTAAAGAAACAAATCATATGTCAAAGAAGACTACAGTTTCATATGAAATCCTGTTTTTGTGTATTGGAATATTTATATTTGGTGAAATAAGTCCATGATTTAAAATATTTATTTAAAAAAAGGTACAGTGCCACCACCAGATTGTGGAGCGTCTTGAATGCTGATGGAGTTTAGATTTTATTCTGTGAGCCATAGGAAGTCTTAGATTTATGACCAGAAGAATTACATGAGGAAGATTGGTTTGCAAGCAGGGGAAGTAAGACAGAGAGACCTGTTGGGAGATCATTTCAATAGTCTGAGAGGGAGTGAAAAAGAGTGTAACGGTGGCAGCTCTATGAATGGAGAGAAGGGGATAGATATGAGAGATATTATAAGGGCGACTGCTTGGGCAGGTGAGATGACAGGAAGAGAGGGAGGGAAAAAGCATTTATATAGCCCCTACTTTATGCCAGGAACTATGCTTAGCACTTTACAAATATTACCTCTTTTGATTGTCACAACAACCTGAGAGGGAGGTCCCCATTTCAGAGTTGAGGAAACTGAGACCAACAGAGATTAAGTGACTCGTCCAGGGTCACACAGCTAGTGAGTGTCTGAGACTAGATTTGAATTCAAGTCTTCCTGACTCCTGGCACAGCACTCTATCCACTGAGCCTCTTATCCACATCTGATAATGGATAAGGAAGTATCAAAGACAACACCAAGACGTTTAATAGCGAAGTCTGAATGCACTGTATTATCACTGGAAGAAATAGTGAAGTCATAGGAACAGGTTCAGGGAGAAAGGTAATAAATAACCTGAGATTTGGATGTATTGAGTTTGAGGTGATACCTCCACGTGACTGTGTCTTAGAGGCAGCTGGAGACGGAGGTCCTAAGCTAGGAAAAAGAACAGCACTAAAGATACTCACCAAATAGCAAAGAAAAAGTGTGAAAGAGTTGGGTCTACTTGTATAAGACAAATTTTGACAGAAGGAATGATAGAAGGCTTTTTAAAGTGTAGAACTTTGATACATTTGGTATAAACAAATAACAAATGTGTTAAATCAAACCAGGAGTCTGTGATCTCATCAATAATCTCTCCAAAGGTGCATATCATCAATTGTCTATACAATTCCATTCTGCACCATTCTTATCTGTCTTCCTCCATGATCGTCCACAAAGGATCATGCACCTTCCTTCCCCTTCTCCCAATACGTTGGAGGTTTTCCTGTAGATAGTAGACACTGGCTAAGTACTACTCCTGTACTTGTACTGTTCATGTTTTCTTTTGTGTCCACAGTGCCTGGCCCATAGAAGGCAGTTAATGAGTATTTGTCGGTTGATTAATTCATTAATGATATATGACTAGCTGACATCCTTTCCCATCATGAACCATTTCCTAGATGAATACTTTTATGTCACTTTTATGGTCATCATTGGTATGCTACTGCCTGCTTACACCTACTACATCTCTCCATTACTCTGTAGATCATCCCACAATTCTGATTCTTTTGGAGATGAAAAAGTTCCATTATCTCCAATCATGTAACTTCAGCAGGAAATGTTGTTGTTAAAGAGATGGGCAGTTGCATCAAGATATAGCATGAGATCATCAAAAACACTATATAAATTGCCAAATGAAATCCATAAAGCCCTCCTCTTTTTTCCCATCAAATTCTTGTTTAGCTGTATGTCCCTCCATAGGGCCTGTCTAAGATATATGTACTGAGCTCACTGAGCTGCCCACCCACCTACATGTCATAATGTGGGCACTATGCATTCTTCATCTACTGGGTTTTTTCTGTGTGAATTGCAAGGCCAATCTTTTTGGAGTGGCTATGATTAGCAATGAAAAGACAATGTCTATGACAATGGGAGCAATTTGGAGAAATTATGTCTTCCTGTTTTCTGCCTTGTTTGGTAAAATTAGGGGATCATTAAACAATATTACTCTGGTTGGATCTATCAAGCAATCTTACATGATATTAAAATGTGTATAGGATAGCAGATTGCCATCTTTGGGAGAGGGGAGAGGAGGGAGAGAGAGAAGAAAGAAAATTAGAACTCAAAACCTTAAAAAAGTAAATGTTGAAAACTGAAAAAATTAAAATTGAAAAATGCATAGAAGACACCTTGCTAAAGCAAAGCCTACATTTTGGCCAGTTAAATTGTTGTTGTTGTTGTCGATGTTATTTAAATCAATAAGCAATAAACACAGCAGGATCTCATATTTTTCCACACCCTTCAATTATATGGCTATGAAAATGTGTCTGCTGTAGAAAATGATCTATGAAAGCCTGCCAATTTCCTTAACATATTTTCATCAAGTATACCCTTGATTCTCATAAAGATTTCATAGAAATGAACATGAAGGGATATGGGTAGGTAGTTTTGTTAATCTCCCTCTCCCTTAATGTAACTATATATGATTCCCTCCCCGCTTTTATATGTTCCCCTTGGCATATTTTCACCATGAACTTCCTTCGTGTGTATTTGTTCACGTTCAGTCACTCTTCACCAACTTTATCTTCTTTCAGTGCCATTTATACTTCCTCACATAGCACTTTGGGTATAGTTATCCAAGTACGGTATTGACTATCATACTAGGAACAGCGGAACATTTGTCAACAAAAGTGCCAATGAATGTCTGGCCTAATTTCCACTGGACTCTGACTATGGTCTGACTATGGTCAGAGTCCAATGGAAATTAGGCCAGATACTGAAGAGTAATGCCAATAATAGTTCACCTTTATTAGCACTGTACAGTTTATAAAGCACTTTGCTCATGGCAACCCCCTGAGCTAGCTATTCTAAGACATCTCCAATTTAAAACTAAAGCTATTGAAGTTCAGAGAGGTTTACAAAGGGTCACGTGGTTAGAAAATGTCAGAATCAAGACTCAAACCAAAGCTTTTGTCATGAAATAATGAAGCCCACCATTATTACTATATTAATGCTCACTGCCAACATATGCTTCATCATTCTTACACCTATTAAGTATTAAAAGGTAAAATTTGGTTACATTTTGACATTTTGAACCTAATTCTAGAATCTGTTTATATCATTTCCTCATTAGAGTCCTCTGTTTTCTCCTCCTGAGCCCAGCGATGCCAATCTCTGACACCCGGATAGAAAATTGCTATACTGGACATTTGTCTTGTGGATAGTACAATTAAAAAAATTAATCTTATGACTCAGATTTTTGGATAATGTGTCTTTTTTTCATAAAACTCCTAAACTCAGCTCAGATTATGAACTAGCACTGAATATTATCATTTACTATCTTTAACAATTTGATGGAAATTAGAAGGAAACTTACTGTGGTTTTAGTTTGCATTTTTCTATTATAGCCTTGAACATTTTTATGTAGTTATTGATAATCTGTGTTTTTTCTTCTGTGAACTTCGTGTCCAGATTCTATGTCTACTTATATTATAGAGAATGTCTCATATTCTTTATAAGTCAGTTCCTTAAAAATTTTTGATGTCAGACTTTTAGCTGAGTATTTTGATACACAAATTTTTCTTTAACTTAAGGATACATTAGATTTTATTCTTAAAACCTTTTTTATTTTTATGTATTCTTTCTCTATCATAATTACTTTCAAGTCATGGCTTTTTAGAAATCATGAGGAATAATTTTTGGAAATATACTGTTCTATTTTTAAATTTTTATTTAACATTTCTACTTCAATATTCATTAATGATATTCATCTATAGTTCTCTTTCTTTTCCTGGTTTGCATATCTGAACCATATTTGTATCACAGAAAGAAATGGGTAGAGTACTATCTTTATTTCTGAAAGCAGTTTATATATCATTAGGATTGTTTTTTATGTTTGATAAAACTCATTTATGAATCCGTCTTGTCCTAGTGAAGGCCAATTCAATTTCTTTTCCAATATTGGCTTGTCTCAAATATCCCTCTTTATTTTACACATTTGCATAGTTTATATCTTTAAGGGCACTCATTAATTTCTTTTATGCTTATGATTTCATTATATATGAAATATAAAATGAACATACTTGTATGGAACATTCTCTAATAATTTCTTTTATTTCTTCACCATGTGCTTTAATTCACCCTTCCATTTTTTAATTTTGATAATTTGGTTTCAACCTCTTCATTTTTATTGTGTTTTATCAACTGTATTGCCCTTTAAAAATAATTCTTGGTTTTTCTTAATTAAATCAGTTTTTAGCATTTTTAAATAGTTACTTTTTCCTTTGATCTTCATAATCTCTTTTTTTCTGAGGCAATTACATAGTATGGTAGATAATGTGATAGACTGGAATCAGGAAGAACTGAGTTCAAATCTAGTCCCAGATAGCTGCAATCTGTGTAACCCCGAGCAATCATTTAATCACTGTCTGCCTCAGTTTCTTCATCTGTAAAATGTAGATACAAATAGCACCAGCCTCCCAGGATTGTTGGGGAGATAAAATGAAATAATATTTGCAATTGCTTTACAAATCTTAAAGCACTGCATAATTGCTAGCTATTATTATTAATTTAATTAGGCTGATTTATTCTGATTTTATAATTCATTCTCTTTTTTAACCAAAAAGAACTAAGTTCATTAGCCTTCTCTTTTTCTCTTTGTAAATGTAAAGTAGAACGTAAGTAGAATGTAAAGTCTTTCAGGTTAGAGACTTTCATTTTTGCCTTTGTATCCATGGTGCCCTGTTCAGTGAAAATGCTTCAGAAATGATCATTGAATTGGATTATTAATATCAGCATCCCTTCAAAATACATTTGCCTCTAAGCACTTCTTTGGTTGCACCTCATAATTTGTTATAGAATTATTATTGTTATATTAAATACATTTTTATTGTTTCATCTTTGACATAATCATTTTTGAGCAAATCATTTTAGTCACCATTTAGACTTTTATCTTTTAATCACATCTCTTTTACTGATTAGTATTTTAATTGCACAACATCTATGAAAGTAGCATTTTAAATGTCTGATTTTTGCTTTTATTTATGAGTTTTTATGCCTCAGATTAAAATCAATTTTCAGAAATATCCCCTGTATATTCAAGTTGAAGAAATTTTCCAATAAACCCATTCATTTCTCTCAACATAACTATCAAATCTAATTTTTTCCCACATTGTTGTCCAATTTTATAACTTCTTTTTCATCTTTGTTTAAACTTCGCAGATTCCCAAAGTCACATTTTGAAACTTCTGACCACTAATATTTTCTATCTAAATCCTATTGTAATTCAGTGTATCCTTTATAAAGGTGCCTGGGGCAGGGGAGGGTGGAGCCAAGATGGTGAAGATGGCAGGAACTTGCCTGATCTCTCTCAAATTCCCCTTCAAACAACACCTCAAAACAAATTCTGGAGCAGCAGAACCCACAAAAGGATGGGATGAAATAATTTTCCAGCCTCAGACAACTTAGTAAATTGCCTGGAAAAGTCTTTTGCCCCGGGGTGATAATAAAGTACACTCTGCACTTTTACTTTTCACGGTCTTTAAGCAACATATTTTCCCTTGTGGAAATGTCCAGAAATGTTGTAAAGAATTGAATATATTTATTTTTATCTTTGTATTTTATTCCTGGTTTCACTAGGTTAAGGATTCCAGAGTCAAATCAGATCTTCTCTGTCATGTCGTAAATCATTTCCCAGCATTTTCTTTGTTTTATCATGATGAGTAATCCTATGGGATTCAAATTGGGATGCCTTGATAATCAATCTTTTTTTCTTAAGCACTTGTAAAATCCTTTATATTGATGAAGTTATGAAGTTTGAGGAGAATTTAGTCTGGGTAAGGGAAATTTTATTTTTGTCTCTAAGGATGAAGGGTGAATTCTATCATTTATCTTTTGATCTAACTAGTTCTAGGGAAATTTATTGGGCAATATCTTGGAAAACGGAAATCTTGGAAAAAAGTTTTCAAGTAATCCAATGATTCTTAGATTATCTCTTTAAACTCTTATCTTCAAAATCAATCATCTTTGCACGTAAACTCTTCAAGCCTTTTCCCAGTTGAATTGTCCTTTGAGTTTGTTTTGCTTCATTTTCTACTGTTGTTGCCAATATACCTTCTGCCTATTAATTTTATCTCCCATTGATTATATTCCTTAACTCAAATTTTTTGAGGCTTTCCCCATGTTGCTGCTTTTGTTATCAATTTGTTTTATTCTCTTTTAAACTTATAGTGGATCCCCTTACAGACACAAGGTCATAGACTGAGAGTTGGATCTAGTTCAGCATCTTTATTTTACAGATGAGGAAACTGAGGCTTTCTTTACCAATGCAATTTCTTGAAAAGCATTTTCCAATTTTATGTGTTTTTCTAGATCCTGTTTTGTTCATTGAACAATTTTTAAAAGTTATATCGTTATTTTTCCTATTTGGTGACTCGATCTCCATTGAAGGAGGGGGAAAAGAAGAGGCATCTCATGAGACATCTCATTTCCTACTATGTTGCACTTATTATGGATTTCTTTGTTTTTTCTGGTTGCTCTCATTTTGGATTTCTTTGACTTCCTTACCATGCCCATTCTTTTGTTTGTCCTCTCTCTTTAGACGGTAACCTCCTTGAGGGCAGGCACTCTTTTTTTGTCTGTGTGTCTGTGTGTGTGTGTGTGTGTGTGTGTGAGAGAGAGAGAGAGAGAGAGAGAGAACAGCTAAGAGCAGCTGTTCTCATGGCAAATTCTCATAGTGAAAAGTTCGGTAAGCTTCCTGCTTCCAGTTCAGTTCACAGGGGACCCAGCCATGGAAGGGTTCTGAAGGAGGCTTAGAAAGAGGGTCTTTCCTTAGGACCTGCTCTTAGCTTATTTAGCTGCCTCTGATCCTAAAGGGTAGATTGTTAAGAATGAAAGGGCTGATGCAAACATTTATTAAACACTCAATAAGAGGATATTATTCCCTCCTTCACCCCCATACCTGAGATAAGCCCCTCTAGTTCCCTTGCAAAGGCCTCAGTCTATAAGGTGAAAAGGGTTGTAAACACTGGAACAGAATCTTTAGGGACACAAACTACTATCACTAAAATGTGCTGAGGCTTTGCCTTCCAAAACCCTTGTTTTGAAATTGGTTTGTAAACACCATTGAAAAAAATGAGTACAAGGAGTGAAGAAAAAAGTCTTAATGGCATTCAGGGCAGAAGAAGTTAAGGTCAAGCAAGAGGAAGTCCCACCCAAATTAGACAAGTGATTTAGAAAACAGGAGGACAATACTCTTGGTGGTCTGGTTGTTTGGACATCTGGTGCCAGCAGCTAAATTATCTGTGACCACCCATTGGGAGAGAAAATGGCACCCTCCAGAGTTCCTTTGCTAGGAAAAGCTCCACGTGCCCTGCCTTAGTTTTGACTTTGCATTTTGTGTTAGTTAAGTTTGTTGTCGATGCTGCTGTGGTTGTGGTTGTGGTTGTTAAGGTCTCTGGTTTCATTTATGGAGAAGATGTCAACATGGATAAGTTGCTCCAGTATTGTGGCCCACTTGTTGGTCAGTAAACAGAGATCACATTTTCAAGTACCAACAATTAAGTTAATGAATTTAGATGATTAGCTTTATGATTCTTAACACCCTCTGTTCTCTTTTCAGATATTCCATCACTCTTACTGTGGTAGGAAGAGGGGCTTACACAGACCAGAGGGCTATTTTGTAATTGTGTTTATTTTATTTAATCAGTTTATTTAATATTATTTAGTAATCCATTTAACAATGTAGTTGATAATTTAATTTTAAGTTATTTAATTAATTTATTTTATTTATGTAGAATCCTTCCTCACCCATATTCTAGCTGGACCCTGGATCCTTTCTCAGCCTCAGTTTCCCTGTCTATAAAATGGGGATGATAATAGCACCTACTTTATAAGGTTTTTATGAGGATCTTATGAAATAGTATATATGTGAAGTGCTTTGCAAACCTTAAAGTATATCAGTGTTAGCTGTTATTATTATTAAATCAGTTTCATGATAGTTATTGCTTTTCAGGAACAGATAAAGTGCATAAATTTCATAAGGCACTCCTCAGGGCAGGTAATTGGATTCATTCATCCAACAAATGTTTGAATACCTATTATTTTATTAAGTTTAACAAGTTTTGATTAAGTGGCTAAAAGGAAGCAAGGAATAATGGATAGAGAGCCAGCCTCATAGCCAGGAAGACCTGGGTTCATGTCCTGGCTTTGTAGAGAATATGGATTTGAGTTGGATTCTACAGGATTGGTAGGATTCAAAAGCAGAGGGGGAAGGGATTCTTAGCACAGATAAATGTGAGCCAGAGACCCAGAGGCAGGAAAGCATAGCGTGTGTGTAGAGGGGTGGAGAAGAGATTAGAAAACACTAGGAGAGGACTAGGATGAGAAAAGGTTGAAAGGGCAGGAAGATGTTCAGAAGTTCATCTTTCAGACTCCACCCTGGGGCCCTGTTGTCCTGGTGGGTGGGTGAGTGAGTGAGTGAGTGAGTGAAAACTCACGTCCACCCATTGTATCTAGCCAGCCCCAGTCAATGCTTCATATCTCATCCAGCTATCATGTCCCATCCAGCTGTCACCCAAAATCCAGGGCCTACCCACCATGGGCATCTTCCCATCTAACCAGCTATGGTGCACATTCCACCTCCCATCCCCTGTCCCCACTGCTGGATCTTTTGCTCTATGAATGATAATCAAATGAAAACTACCATTGCTCCTGGAAAGGGTGTGATAATCTACTGCACTATAGTTCCCATTCCCAATTCCTGTAACAAGCTGAACCAAAACTTCCTTCCCTTGACTACTGCCCAAATATTTGACCTTTTTTTCCACATTAGAATGTAAATTCTTCCAGGACAAGGACTGTCTCACTTTTGTATCTCTCTCCTCTAGTTATGCTAGTTCTGCTTCTGTAAATGGGTCATCCAGCTCCCACTTGAAGGCTTCCAGTGATAGGGAATTCAAAGTTTTCCTTACTTTTGGAAGCTATCTACAAACATAGCCACATTTAGGTTTGGCTGGTAAATAGTTCCATGAACACTTATTCCTTAAGTATTTTCTTTCCACTGCAAGGAAGAGGGCACAAAAACTACTATTTTATCTCCAAGTCACTGAAGTGACCCTGTGATGAAGGGGACCACTTGGTTTCATTAGGATAACATAGTTAGCTGTGCTTGCACAGATAAAGTCTGCTTAAATGGACTATCTTCAATATATTAAATGAAGTTGAGGCCAGGCTGATTATGAGAAGCCTATTGGACTTTCACTTCACCTTTCTGAGTAAGGGTCTCATCCGCTAGAGCTCTCCAGGCCCCAATCTACATGACAGGCCATGGACAGAGTGAAATTATCATGACAAATCCCCTCAGAGAGCCTTCTGATTATTTGAACTAGGCCAGGGAAAGGTGTTTGGTGAGTTTGGGTTATGAAAGTCTTGGGTTCAAGTCACGGAATCGGAGGAAATGCCTTTATACCTTTGGGGAGAGGGTGAAGGGGAGGCAATAAAACCAGAAGGGGGAACTATCTGATAGATCATTATTCCTGGAGGGCTCTCAGGCATTCCTTTCCCAGGCATATTCCTCCTCCCTTTTACCCTCCAAAACAGGAGTCTGTGTTCTCTTTTCCCCTTTCCATCTTTTTGGCTTTTGGTTTTGCCTTAGGAGGATTCTTCTGGCTTCCTGTAACAGCAAGCACCCTAGCATACCTAGGGTGGCTACTAGCACAGGTTCTTAGATCTGCTTTTCTAAAGGAAAGCAACTCAAAATGGGTTAACGGTTTCACTTTAATCAGTCAAACATATATCAGTTACCTAGTTCAGGGGGAAAAGTCAGC
>CM053585.1:450736547-450760358 GCA_028646515.1 Pseudochirops corinnae | reverse complement strand
GGTTTTTTTCAAGGAGATATTTCACATTGCCTTCTATTTTTTCATTTGTTTGGAACTGTTTAATATTATCTTGATTTCTCATAAAGTAATTTGCTTCCATTTACTCCACTCAAATTCTGAAGGAATTATTCTCTTCAGAAAGCTTTTGAGATTCTTTTTCCATCTGGCAAATTTGGCTTTTTAAGGCATTCTTCTCCTCATTGGCTTTTTGGGCCTCTTTAGCCATTTGAGTTAGTCTGTTTTTTAAGATGTTATTTTCCTCACTCAAGTTGTTGACCTTCTTTTCATGATTATCTTGCATCATTCTCATTTCTCTCCCCAATTTTTCCTCCACTTCTTTTATTTGGTTTTCAAAATCCTTCTTAAGCTCCTCTATGGCTTGTAATCAGTCTACATTTTTCTTGGAAGCTTTTGTTGTGGGAGTTCTGACTGTGTTGTCTTCCTCCCATTCCATGCTTTGATTCTTTTTGTCCCCAAAAAAGGAACCTAAGTTGGATTGCTGAGCTTTCTTTGCTTCCTTTGCATGCTCATGTTGCCAGTCAGTTACTTGACTTTTAGGCTCAATAGAACTTTGCTTTCAGAGGGGAGAGCTCTGTCCCAAATCGCTGGGATTTTCGCAGCTGCTGGAGCTATTAGGAGGCTGCCCCCATCTCTGCAGCCCCCTCCAGTTTTGGCTTATTGAAAACGTACCTCAGGACCACCACCCAAGACTGCAATCCTGATCCAGGCAGTTCAAGGCAAGAGTACTTAGCCTCTGAATGATTGCTTGGCCCCGCTGCCATCTGCAGGCTGTGAGCTTCTGAAGCAGCCACATGGAGGTGGCTGCAGGGCCATCACTTCAGACTGCTTCTAGCTCTGGAGGCAGGCAGCCGCACCCTCTACATGACATTGAGCCGAGTTCCACTGACCTTTTCCCTTTGTCATTGGCTCTTATGAGTTGGTAATTCTGGAAACCGCCACAGCTGCTGGTGATCCACTCTCCTGAAAGCTCCAGCCGTGGCTTCTCCTGGATGGCCTGGGGCTAAAACCACATGGGGTTCGGCTGCTTCCAGCATGCTGTGATGAGCCCTTTCCAACCATCTGCCGGGCTGCCTTCAGTGGGAGCCTTGTTTCTCTGTCATTTTATGAGTTCTGGAGCTCTAAAATTTGTTTAGAGTCATATTTTCTAGGTATTTGAGGTGGTTATGGGGGAGCCACAGAGTTCTCCTGTTTCTATCCTGCCATCTTGACTCTGCCCCCAAGATATCATTTTTGCCCTGGCTTTACTTTCAATGGCAGCCTGCCATTGGTTGGGAAAAGGTTGGTCCCAAACCCTGGAAGCCTTTATAAAGATGATCTTGCCATATCCTGGAGATACTTGAACTGTCTTAGAGTTTAAGGGATAGAGAACAGAGAAAAGCTTTGTAGAATGTGACCCCTCTGCTTCTACTAGGGCATCTAGATTGTAGGACAGGGATTTTTTTTTTAATCTTACCCTCCAATACCTACATTCAGAGAAAGATCTAGAAAGAACAGAATTTAAATGGAGACTGATGCAATCTACATGCTAGTGTTCTTTTCCATGTTTGGTTTTGTTTCCTTTTTCTCATTGTTTACTCCATTGGTTACAACCCTTCTATACAACCAGACTAATGTCCAACATGAAAATATTTTCAGATTCTATACTTGACTGCATGCCACCATGGGTGGGAAGAGAGGGGAGAGGGAGAGGAGAAAATTTGAAACTCAAGGGACTCTGGAACTGAATCTTGTAAACCAAAAGCAAATAAACAGATCAGTTTTAAAAATAAAATAATTAATTAATTAATTGAAAAATAATCTTACCCTCCATTGTTAAGCACTATTTGACCAATAGGAGATATCAGTAGGGAACAGTTCAGAGAGTCCAGCCATTCAAGGTAGACAGCAGACCCACTCTCTATAAAGATACAGAAAGGCAGCATTTATGGTGAGAAGTAGTTTCAAGGATCTAGGATTCTGGCAACAGTGTGAGAAAACTGACTATGGATTCAATATCCTGGCAGTTGAGAGTTGAATTTGAGGAAAGATCAGATCTGGGGAGGGAGTCCAGTGGGGTGACCCCCACCTCACAGGAGAGCCCCATGAGGAATTCAGGAAAAGAGAAAACAATTAGTGCCCTAAAGCGCCAGAGGTGTGAGTTGCCTTGTCCACATGTGTGCCTTATTACCATTATACTCTAAATTTGTGCCCACTCTTCCCACAGGTGCTGTGTGTATCTATGGGAAAGTATGTCCCAGGTTTATGGGGTAATGTTTTGTAGCTACTCTTCTTACTATGCCACCTTAGTAAATGCCTTTGCTTTGAGCTAATTGTATCTACTGGCTGACTATTAAAGGTAAGCTAACCAGTGGGGGCTTAGGAACCATAGCTGTAGGAGTATAGACCCACAGAGTACCTTAGAATCTGGAATTAAAAGTAGCCACCCTTCTGGGGACCCAATCTTGAAACTCATGATTATGAAGTTGGGAATGTATCCCAGAAAGGATGCCACATACATATAACTGATGTGCTAATTAAGAATTATTCATTAAAGAAACCCAACTTGGCAATGGCTTGGTTAGTCTAATTCAAGTTGTGATAGTATATTATTAAGTGAGTTATTAGTATGGTAACTAATAAAGTATTTTTGAATAATATTTTATTTCTTTCCTAATTACATGTAAAAACAATTTTTGGGGTGGCTAGGTGGCGCAGTGAATAGAGCACTGGCCCTGGAGTCAGGAGAACCTGAGTCCAAATCTTGCCTCAGACACTTAACTAGCTGTGTGACATTGGGCAAGTCACTTAACCCAATTGCCCACTCTGAAAAGCAAAAAAAAAAAAACAAAAACACAATTTTTAACATTCATTTTTTAAATTTCGATTTCCAAATTCTCTCCTTCTTCCCTTAGATGGTAAGCAATTTAATATAGGTTATACATGATGTGAGGTATTAAAACTTCATTTCTTTAGGAAAGACTTTATAATACATTCTTTTCACCACTTTAGATTGGTCTCCTTTGTCAGGTAAAGGTTTACCAAATAGATGATTGGCACTGTGGCCCAGTGAAAAGAGCACTGTTTTTAGCCTCAGAAAACCAAGGTTTTAATTCTACCTCTTGTGTAACCCTGGGCAAATGACTTAACAATATGAGGCTTCAGTTTCTTCATCTGTCCAATGAGGGGGTTGGATTAGGTGGCCTTTTTCCAACTCTAGATCTGTGTTACAAATGGAATTAAACCTCCCCCTCACCCACCTTAATTTTAGGGAAGAAAGGGTACTTGGCAAAGTGTACAGAGTGCTAGGCTCTGAGTCACAAGGACCTAGATTCAGGTCTGACTTCTGATACAGATTGGCTTTGATCCTGGGTACATCATCTAACTTCTCGTTCCATTGACCTCTCTAAGCTATAAATTATAGACCAGTGGCAGATCTTCATTAGTGAGTGGGTGAAATCACAGGTTCCGGAGCTCTACCTACGTTTCTTGGTAAATAAATAAATAGCATTGACCAAACCCTCCCTATCATTCCCTACACTGGTTGAGTTTTTGAACTCTTGCCGTAAAGCACCACTCAAAAATTATCCTGAGATTTCAGGTGCCACAACTAAATTCATGAAGGGGAAGAGATAATGTAATACATGTTACTTGGGTACTTTGGTGCATTGATCTTTGTTGATATTTTTCTGCCTTTTCTAACAGGCTGTAAAGCGGTTCCTGAAGCAAGAATGCAAATGCCATGGAGTGAGTGGATCCTGCACCCTGAGGACCTGCTGGCTGGCCATGGCTGACTTTAGAAAGACGGGGGATTATCTTTGGAAGAAGTACAACGGGGCCATCCAGGTGGTCATGAATCAAGATGGAACTGGTTTCACTGTGGCTAACAAGAGATTTAAGAAGCCAACTAAAAATGACCTGGTCTATTTTGAAAACTCTCCAGACTACTGTATCAGGGACCGAGATGCAGGTAAGCCGAAGTCACTTCACACAGGCGTCATCGTTTAAATTCCCAGGTGACACCATTCAATTAAAGCCCTATATCTACAACTGATTTCTTTGAATAATTTTGCTTTGTTGCTTCTGTCAGACCTAAAGCTCACATAATTTATACAAATCATATTCAAAATTATACAAAGAGTTCCTAAATCAACTGAACAGGAAAAAATGGACAAAGATTCATAAAACTTATACTGCCATGATGAACCAGAGTTTTGGGAGAAATGGAGGTGTATTGTATAGGGTTTAAGTTTAAAGGATCCTTTACATCAAAGGAGTCTAACAAGACATATTTTTAATATATGTGCATAAGTAGGTGTAATATATACGTGTCGACTTACACAGGGCAGGAGCAGAACAATTTCATTCTCTTTTTATTGGAGGATTTTGGACAAACATTCATGCCCCTCAATAGGTAAATATTTCTTGTGTACTTTGAAATTAATTTAGGGTACCCAAGCAGAAGATACTAAATGGAGACTTACTAATGACATTCTGAATAATGAGTAAGCCAAAGAACAAATCATAGACACAATTAATAGATTTGTGAATAAGATTGATAACAATGAGTTAACATACTAAATTTCTGGAATGTGGCCATATCAGTCCTCAGAGAAGAAACCATAGAATGGAAACATAATTAACAAAATT
The DNA here is from genome assembly GCA_028646515.1 of Pseudochirops corinnae. NCBI lineage: Eukaryota > Metazoa > Chordata > Mammalia > Diprotodontia > Pseudocheiridae > Pseudochirops > Pseudochirops corinnae. Next base: position 450,755,711 of record CM053585.1, on the reverse strand, counting down.
TTTAAAGGGAGGAGTAATGAACTGAGTATGTAATTTTTAAGAAAGCTAGAAAATCAATGTGCTTTCAGAGTACTTAATATAATTCAAGGAATTACAATTAATCTGCTCTCTGAGGGCAAATTACTTGATATTTCTATCATGTCACTCTGGGACTTTCAGCTGATTCCTTTTCCGTTTCTTCACACAGTAGCAGATCCATCACTGTCGACATATATCTGAGTAGCTACCTGTCCATTTTGGCATTACCTGTATTATCTTGATTAAAGATTTAAATTGTGGGATTTCAGGAGACATGTGAGGGATAAGACAGCATGATTTATAAAAGCAAGACAAGATACAGGAATAAGTGGCTTAATACTCTTTCTTTTAGACAAAGGCTTTATCTACACACAAAGATGCCCATTTTAAATAAGTAGACTGAGTTTCAATGAGTCAGTTCAGAAAAAAAAGTAAAGAAAATGGGTTGGTTGGTTGAAATCAACTGATTTTTCCACTTGACTTTTTTTGTCCTTGAGGGTATACTAAACTCATTATTTAATTCCCTTTGTCTTTTTTTTTTAAGTCACTTCAGTGAAAAAAAAAAACAACCAGTGGTTGTATTTATTCTTAACTCTAGTCTTACAACTTTTAAGATTACTTTCCCATCTCCCCTCACCCCTCACCCCATTCCAGTCATCTTCCCATTTCAACTTACCTCGTATGTACTCATTTTTATATGTTTCTCTCGTATTAGAATGTAATTCCCTGAGGGCAGGAACTGTTTTTATTCTCCCATTTTCTGTGTATTAATAATGGCTAGCAAAGCCTGGCACTAAGTATGTGCTTAATAATTCTTGTTGATCAATTGATTGATCATATAGACCAGTGGTTCTCAACCTTCCTAATGCCACACCCTTTAGGTGACCCCTGTGAAAGGGTTGTTCAACCCCCAAAGGGGTCCCGGCCCACAGGTTGAGAGCCACTGATATAGACCAAGTAACAAGGTTTTTAAAAATTGGCTTCATTTTTCATTTTTTTGTGAAATGCGTAGGTACAGCCTCAGCTGACAAACTCTGTGTTGTTAGGCATTGCTTAAGCAGGCAGATACAGACACAAATACAGCTATGAGGAGAACCACTTGGGACAGCTAGGTGGTGGGGTGGATAGAGGACTAGGCTTAGAATCAGGAAGACTCATCTCCATGAGTTCAAATCTGGTGAAGACACTTCCTAGCCATATTACCCTGGACAAGTTACTTAGCCTTGTTTGCCTCAGTTTCCTCATCTGTAAGATAAGCTAGAGAAGGAAATGACAAACCATTCTAGTATCTTGGCCAAGAAAACTCTAAATAGGGTCATGACAACTCAGACTGAAAAATGACTCAACAGGGGACTTACTTTGTTGTTTCTTTATCTCTGAGTGTTTCATATTATTTAATAATTATTGTGTCAAGGAATGCCTTTCTCCCTTAAAGCTACCCATTTAGAAAATAACAATAATTAACATTTAAGATTTGCAAGTGTCTTAAATAATATTATTTGGTGTAATACAGAGGTGTCAAACTCACCTCCACCAAGTGGTCCTCAAAACTCCTAAGCACAGCCTAAACCAAATGAAGACGTAATTGAAGAATGTTTAAAAAAAAGAAATAAAAAATACAACACACAACATACATAATGTCAATTTGTCGTTTTCTAAGACAACATTACAACGAGCAGAGATCCACTTCTGTTTGAGTTTGAAACCACTGTACAGTAGATAGAAAAGAAAACCTGAAAGTTAGGAAAACCTGGGACCAAGACCCACTGGTTCTGACACATATTGACTGTTTGACTCTCAGCAAGTCCCTTAACCTCTGTGTCCTAGACTGGTGGTGTCAAAATCAGATAGCAGACCACTAAGTCATACTTGCAGATCTTTGCAGTCGTGCGTTGACTTAGTTTTAAAATGTAATATTATCTATTTTATTGTATTCGTATTTATTTTGTTAAATATTCCCAATTACATTTTGATCTGGTTCATGCAGTACTTGGGAGTGTGGGCTTGTGTATTTGACACCCATGTTTTATAATTATCTTCCCAATTACTGATGGTGGGGAGGGGTTTTGAAGCATCTGCCACAGATGGCTAGATAAGCTGTGGCTTCATCTGGGCCATGCTTTTCTCCTAGTCCTTGTGACTGTCATTACAGAGACTGCATAACCTACAGCTTATGCCAGTCTGTGTTAGGAACACTCCCCATTGCCTCTGCCACTGTACACTAAGGAGGAAATAGCTCCATTCTTGAAGGATTCATCTATTTCACCACTGTCTAGGGCTTCTACAACCTGTTGTTGTTCCTTATTGAATCACACCTGAAAAATGATTTGCCTTCTGCTAGGTCTGATGCTAATCTCTTTTTGGTAATCAATCACTCACCTTTGAGGTATCACTCACAGAGCAGGAGGCTTCTCAGGTACTGATGCCTTTCTTTCCCAGTTGCTGATTTAATATTGACAAACATGGGTTGGGGCACTTCACCCACTCCCTCTTGCTAAGGGGCCCTTCTACTTTGGATCCAGGACTGAAGTCCATCCTGAGTTCCACCCTAGAAGAAGCCTGGTCTCTAATGAGAAGGGTTAGGTTCCCTTTTCTCACCGTCTTGGCTCATTAAACTGCATCCTGATACCCCAGAGATAAATTATTCAAAGCTTAGATTTAGACTCATGTTCAGAGTTTCCCTCTAAAAGTATAGGAATACGGGAGTAGAAAGGTGCACAAGACACAGCATGAGTCAAGTATGGGACAACAGTTTGTTTACTACCCTTAAAAGAAATGTTAAACTCTAAAGACTCTCTCAAGTGTGCATTGACAGTAAGACTTTAATTAAACAAACCACAGTGCTAACTACCATTATACCAGTTCAGAATGTTGATACTTAAAATCCTCTAAACACAAAGCAGTTTTCATCACTGCTAATTAGTCATTATACATTTCACTTTTGCTCTGCACTGTCTTCCTCAAACTTTATGTCTTCTAGTGAGCCAGGCCAGGATTCCTCCTTTTTTGTTTTTTTTAAGTGACTGTTGTCATTAATACAACAATTGTCCTTGCTGCTGGTCAGCTCTCCTTATTGGACCCAGGACCTTGAAATCTCTGAAACTCACAAGCTCAACTTCAAGCCTGAATCATATCCACATCAAAAACAAGGTTCAGTCATCCAGAAAGGTGAATAGAAATTGGAAAAGGCACCCAGGGGACTAGCCACAAATGGGACTAGATGAATTCATGTTCCACATGGAGCAGTAACAGGAATGGGAGAAAGCACAACCCATCCCCTAACTCCCTGGGGAGAGTAGAAAAAAATAGGAGAGCAGGAAAAAATGAGAAAGAAGCTATCTCTCCTTTTCCAAAGGTCCACTGAGTCATTGGCTCCTCTGGCTCATCAGTAAATGAGGGCATCACTTTATTATTTGAAAACACCCATGTCCTTCAATCCCAAGCCATCCCATTGCCAGAAGCAGCCAGGACGTTCATCTCACATGTGCCCAAATGCTGAGTCACCAATGCCCCTTGGAAGTTTCCAGGGGAGCTCTTGGTCACACTGACTGGGATAGTCCCTGTAGGCCAAGTCATCTTTCATTCCCCTAAAAACTGACATCATACCACCAAAGAGATGAATCTTCCAGTAGCATTTCTTTGGTCCTTCCATTCTCTGTATCAGAACCTGCCAGGTACTGGGTAGGAAGCTAAAATGTCACGTTGGTCAGCAACTACTGGAGAGATTGGCAGAGGGAAATTGGGGCCAGTCTGAGAAAGATTGGCTCTGAGATATTAATTTGGGTCAGGTTAAAATTTGAAAATTTGAGCCCAGCCAGGTAGGAGAATCTGAGTTGAACCAGAAAAACTAATATATAAAGAAAGGACAGCAAAGCAGAGCATGAGGGATGAAGAGGAAAGCTGTATATTCAATTTCCTGAGCAGATTGAGACAAGATCCTAGGCAAGCTGAACGGAAACAACTGGGAGAGTCACTGTGGACACAAGTCATCCAGCTACAAAATGAAGTTACTCAAAGGGCTTTTTTTTTTTTTTAAAGAAGCTAGGCTTCATCCAAATGCCTCAAAGGAGTCCACTATCTTGACTTTTCACAAATTACTTTAGTTAATCTTCCAGGAAGGCCTTCCTAGGATCTGAGGTCTGGGTTTCATAGAGGAGCAGTAATAGAAAATCTTTATAAGTGTGAGGAGGCAGTAGTCTTTCTAGAGTTCCCTGGTCCAATCCTCAGTGCTCTACCTTCTCTAACATTCAGGAGCTGCTGCTTCTAGTTCTGATGTTTTAGGATGACCAGGATAACTGGCTTTTCTTTTCAGTCAATATCATGGCAGAGTTCATTAGGAAGACACTCTCTGACAAGGTAAGACAATTTACCAGGTGGGCTGGCATTCTACTTTTCAATGCCTTAAGAGCCATGGTCTTGGCAGCCCAGGAGCTAGCCACCCCCACTTCAAAATGTCAGGGCCTCTTTGGTACATTGAGAGAAGTCCATACTTCTTACAGGTCCTTCATGATCTGTTTCCAGCCTTATCTTCTGTTCTTTCCTTAGATTTGCCTCTAAATCACAATCAAACTAAATTACTCTTCCCCGTGACTTGTGCTTAGATCATGTGTGTGTACGTGAGTAGCGCTTCTCTGATTTGGTGCTTTGATGATGTTCTTCCCCTTATCTGGAATGCCATAATCCTACTCTCTCAACCCTTTTCCAGTAATAATAGTTAATAATAATTGTGCTAATAATAGCTAATATATATATATAGGATATACTTATATATAGTATATAAAGTACTTTTATATATTTATATATAATATTTATATATATTACACATATATAGTATTTACTTATTATATATAGTATATATTTATATATGTACTAATTAAGGCACTGTTCTAAGTACTTCACAAGTATTGCTTCAATTGATTTTCATAATAACCCTAGGAAGTAGGTGCTATTATTGTTCCCAGATGAGGAAACTGAGGCAAAACAGAATGTGAAGTTCTTGAGGGTTTTATGTGCCCCTGAAGTATTTAGTGCAAGACCTTCAGGCCTTCAAGTGATATTACAGTGGGGAAAACCCTGGTTTTGGAGGCAGAAGGCCCAGATTTTGCCATTTATGAACAGTATGACCTCGGTCAAATGACTTCACACTTCTGAGATTCAGTTTCCTCATCTGAAAAATTGGAATAATGGTGGTTGTACCAGCTCCCTTACAGGATGGTTGGGAACATTAATCAAGACAATTTATGGAAAGTGCTTTGTAAACTACCAGATATCATTGAAGTGAAGGGTAGTATTTGGTGACTCTTTTTTGACTTTATTCCACAAAGAAGAGTAAGTCTATCATGAGTGGGGGAGAGGAATCTCCATTTTCACTACTACTATTTGCCTTCCGTACTCATTTGTCTGTCTGCTTAAGTGGTCATAGAAGAAGACAATTCCACAACAGTTTTCTTAGCCAAAAAAAAAAAAAGTAAAAACCTATACTAGGAAAAAAATTCCAAGTGGTCTTGAATAATATGTCGATGAAGACTGATAGAGGGATCTAGCTCCCAGGTCTTCTCTCCCACTTTGCAAATTCCAGATCTCCTTTACAAAGTAATGGTGGGAGTGGGAAATGAGGCATTCTCTGAAAGCCTTTTAAAACACATTGAGCCACTTTTGAATGGCCAGTAATCACACGCCCTTTTTCTTTTCAGCCTGTTTAGGAATTGCTAGCTGCTAGAATGAGCAAAAACATAGGACAGCTTGTACTGTAGGTGGGAAGCAGTGTGAGGGTTGTGTAAGAGACACTTCATTTATTAAAACTTTACACTTCCCTTCCCCAGAAGGGAATCCTTACCTCCCTGATGCGCTTTACCAGTATCTCCATCAGCCTCAAATGGCAGCTCTTCACACCTGTCTGATTTTTACAAATGTGCTGTTCCCTCACCTTTCACTCTCCTCCAGACCACAGAGGGTGGGATCAATTTTTGACATTGAACACCAGGTGCAGCAGATTTTCTGCTGGAAAATAAGAGCAAAATCGTGCCCCAGTCCATAAACAATGGTACCACCAATGTTGCCATCTTGGGTCCCCCTTCTGTAGAAGTCTACCACCTGTAGTACAGCCAGAAATGGAGAAATAAATAGGTTCCCACTGAAATCACTCCCCAGGTTACACTCTGAGCATGTTAATCTTTCTGAAATAATTACAATGAAATTGCAAAATGAAACAGACTTGGTGATTGGGAACAAAGTCCCCAAATATACGAAAACTGAAATTTCCTACCAGATTTTCAAAACATAATGATTATGAGGCACAGTGTTACTTGTTAGTGGAATGGAATAATGGAATCATTTATGCACACACACACACACACACACACACACACATACACAAAACCAGCCTGATCAATCATAATAATCAGGTTTATTTGAAAATAGAAAGAGAAGAGGCAAGGATGGACCTGACTTTGCAAACCTGGGTGATTGGGAGTATAATGGTACCTTTAACAGGTAGAAGAGTTTAGAAAGTGAAGGGGTTTAGTAGGGAAGATTATGAGTTTTCGATCATTGAAATAGAACTTATGTTTGATGTGACCATGGCCGTGTGTGGCTGCCGTGGAATGCAGGAGTAAGTCATGGGATTTGATTGAGAAGAGATTGAGGAACTGGGAGGTAAGCAGTTTAGGGGAGCATTTGTATGTATGTTGGAGTACCCTAGTAAGAGGTTACCATTTGGGAAGGAAAGGAAGAACATTACCAACATCTTGAAAAAGATAGTAGAATTTTCCATGTTTTTGTGTTATCCTTTTGCCATCATCTGTGGGTAATGAGAAAAAAATGAGATTTTTCAGGATCTGGCTACTGAAGCACCAACCTCTCCCCACTTGACCCTGGACAGAGGCTTAACCAGGCAAAAAGGATTTTTTCTAGTAAAAACCCCTATTTTGTAGAATGTTTTTAGTTAAGTTAGGTAAAACTCCAAGCTACTACAAGTCGACACAGCCAGACAGTTATTACTCTAAATTCATGGTATAATGGAATCTCGAGCTGGAAAGGGAGCTTAAGGACCACTCACTTCAAAACCCCCATTTTATAGATGGGGAAACTAAGACCCAGAAAGGAAAAGGTATTTCTTCAGATCAAACCCAGGTTTTCTGATTCTGAATCCATGCTACTTCTACCCTTCTACAACAGCTCCTTTTATATCTTTTTCTTTGATCTTTGACATATCCCTGATATCATCTCTGGGGATGCTTTCTACTACAAGTGGATCGTAATCCCCAGGCATGCCTTCTTATCCTCCTGTATAACTGGTAGTTGTTGGTGCCCTTCCCGAAATACCTATAGTGAGTCTACCCCCTGTGCTGCATGACTTCCTCTGGTCCTTGTGTTGATCATTTATTCAATATCCTTCAGTCTTGCTACACAACCAGCCCACTTCCTTTTATGTAATGAAAATGCCAAATAGGAGATGTTTTTCCCATAAGGTATATAAATCATTAATAGAATCTCTGACCAGCAAGAGAATATCACATCACACCAAGAAGAACCTATTTTCTGGTAAATGGGACTACCAGATGTTGAAATTGGGTTACTAACCACAGATACCTGGGCTCTGAGAAAGTCAATGGATTATAGTACATTTTAAATCAAATAATATATGATTTCTCATTTTAGCTTCCCCATCTAGTCTCAGAATGACTTGGCCTTAATATTATATGAACACAGGAGCTGATGTGTTTTTTTTCTCTTTTGTTGCAAGTAGGGGACAAGAATGAGGGAAAGATCAATGATGTTAAAGTGGTCATTTTCTAAATACTTTGCTGGGTGCAATCTAGATGGTCAGTAACCCCATTTTAAATACCAATGTATTTTTAAAAAAATAACCAATTGAATTTGCTTGGATATTTCTTCAGAGAAGTGTGTGTTGAGTGGAGACACAGCCTAAATATCCTAATTCTTTCCTTTCACAACCACAAGTAGTTTGGTTACCACATTCCTTTGCATTAAGGCTCCAGAAGACCCCTTTTAAAATGTAAATGTACATTTTAGTGGGCCTAAAAGCAGCCATTGATTAAGAAAGCATTAAAGCTCACATTTCTCTATAATTTAATCTCGATAATTAATCTCTGAAGAGGCAACACATTAAGGCTATTACCGGACATTAAAACCTTACCTTAAATTATTTTAACTGAGTTTACTAAACCAGACTACAAGGCCCCATGGGAATGAGACCAGAGACACCAGAGATGAGTTCTGTAAGGAGGAGGAGGGAAAGATAAGAAACTGTCTAGTAGGGCAGACTGGCTGGGGAAGCTCAGGGGTGGGGGAGGCGGAGGCCTGAGTTGTCTGATGACAGTATGAGGGTATGGGACCTAAAGGGACCTAAAGGGACCCCTCTCTAAAGGTGTGAAGAGGCAGAAAAAGGGATGGAGGAGAGGCCATTGAAAACAAATGTCAGCAATTTCATAATTTTTATTAGTTCCAACTGTTCACAAACCTTTATACCTTTCTCTTCCCTCATCACACTGTCTTCATGCCCCAACCACCCCTTAAAAAAAAAATTCCAAGGAGTAGATATCTTGGTGCACCTTGTCATACCAAGAAATGGCAAACTGAAAACATGAAGTGTGATGAAAGTTATAAGGTTAAACATATTATATATATATATATATATATATATATATATATATATGCATACATATATATGTACACATATATACGTGTGTGTGTATACACACTTGCATATACTTATACGTGTATGCACATATATTCAGAGTGGTTTTGTTGTTCATTCTTTGTTTTCAAAGAGAACCAATGACATCTCTGGGTGATGTATTGATTCATTTGTGACTCTGTTTCCGAGTTGTGAAAGTCCAGTGGCAAGACAAAAGTCAAGAAAACTGCCCAGAATGTAATGCATGCGTGTGTGTATATATGTATGTATGCATTATATATTACACATATGTAATTTATTACATATGACAACTTACTTATTTTACAGATAAGGAAGCTAAGGCCCAGAGGCCTCAGATTGTAAGAGCCAGGTAATAAGTGGCAGAGCTGGGATTCAAACCAGGGTCCTCCAAGGCCCAATCCAGCACCCTTTCTACTTTTATCCCATATTTTCTTCTTCAGTTGAATTAAAGCCAGGATGTCTCATCTATAAATATTACCTCTCATGGCTCATATCCTAAGAGTACAACTCCACAATGTTGCTGTCCATGTGACATTTTGCAGACCAGCAGCTTCATCAAATTGCAGGTTAGATCTTGAAAATTGGATTTTCTGGGACAGTTATTCTGTAGACTCTGCCGTTATCTTGTGTGGTTATTGCCCCAGGCATCTGGAAATCAGGGGAAACCTTTCAAGTTAGAGATAGGTTCATCTCCAACTGGAGGAATGCCCCTCTGGCCTCCTAAGAAGGGATCTGCACCTAATCACAGGCCACTTTCAGCAGTTCACAATGTCAGAGTGCTGACCTGAGACCAGGGTCACTCTGCGGTCTCCTTCCCAACTCCAAGAAGCAAGCAGAGCAACCTTTTCTCCAGTCAAGTTCAAGAGAGAAATTGAGAGGAGCAGTTGCTTAACTTTTTGCCTATTGAAAGAGAGATACCTGGCTGGCAGCTGCCCGACTGCGCTATGGAGCATAAGCTGTCAGACATCAGGTTTGTTTCACATGTTCAAACTTCAGCAAACTGGATTCACAACCCATGGAAAGCCGATCCCAAAGCCAATATTCATGGAATAGTATTCTAGACTGGCTGCTGTTGGTGGACGTTATGGAGTTCATTTAGAAAACACTTCTTCACTGTCTCCTGTGCAAGGCACTTGTACCAGGAGCTAGGGACTCAAAAGATAGGCAGGGCATACACCTTGCTTCCAAGGAATTTCTGAAAGGGAAGAAACACATATATACACAAATACCTGTGATTTGAGAAAGAATGAGAGAAATGTGAAAGAGAGGAGCCAGAAAAGTCCTATGAGAAATCGAGGAGGGAAATGTCATTTTCATCTGGATGGAAAATTTTAAAAAACTTTTTTTAAAAGACAGAGGAGAAAAGATTTTTTAAAATAGGCAACATTTATAAAGATACATAATAATATATAATTTATATACACATGTATACATACATACCTAGACATATATACATACACATATATGCATGTATATATGTATGTGTGTATATACACACATATATACATACCTGTTTTGTTGAGTTGTTTTCAGTCATGTCTCACTCTTCATGATTCCATTTGGGGTTTTCTTGACACACGTGTGTGTGTGTGTGTGTGTGTGTGTGTGTGTGTATGAACCTTGACTTTTATTGTTTAGGGTTTCACTAAACTGATTTGTTTTCATGTGATTAGGCTAAGATTCAGTGACCTTTCCCAACACCTATGATGGATGGATGGATAGATGGATGGATAGACGAATGGATGGATAAAAAATAATTTATTCAGGGTGCACTCTGTACCAGCCATTGTACTAACTGCTAGAGATATAAATTTTAGAAACTAGACAGTTCCTACTCTGAAGGTGCCTACAGTCTAATTAGAGAAGCTAACACATAAAAGAAAATTCAGCTTTAGGGCACATGGAAAGGTCCCAGAGTCTAAGGATGCAATATTGGGATGGATAATAAGGTCAAAGGTCCTTAGGTTACAACAGTAGGTTGGGTGACAGTGCTGAAGATCTGCAGAAGGACAAACAATAAAGTCTGGAAGACTTTAGGAGACAGTGACAGGGAAAATGGCAAGTTCAGGTGGTCCTCTATCTGATTAGAAGCAATAGAATTGTTGACATCTCATCCAAGAGCTGTGTGAAGGAGTCAAGCAGTCCAGGCAAGGTGGAAAGGCAGGGAAGGTGAGTACCTTCAATGAAGAGAGTGAACTGCAGCCAGAAAAATGAAGTTCCTTTGGACCTTTGAGTTCTGTTTTGTGCTCCATCATGGGGTGCTTCCCTTTGTTTGGTCATCACAGAAATGGGAAGAATAACTGGCCCCTCCCTACCTCAAAGGATTAGTCAAAAGATTTAGAGCTACCTGGAAAGGATCTGCGATCTTGATGTCCAACCCTTGATTTTATAGAGGGAGAAATAGGGGCCAAGAGAGGTTAAATAATTGACCTAGGGTCAAGGTAGTAAGCTACAAGATTTATAGCATCAAGGTAGTAAGCACTCAGATCTTCTCATTCTAAATTTCTGTGATCTTTCCTAATGATCTGAAGTCTGAGGAATGATTTTCAGGAAGCCACTGGACAGAAAAGCTAGGAAGGAAGCAGGGTCTGTAGGTATAATGTATGTCTAAAAATAATAATAATAACATCTTGCAATTGTTAAGCATTTTGTAGTTTTCCAGGCTTTTGTGTTGTTTCATGTGATCCTTACAACAGCTCTGTGACATAGAAAGGGCAGATGTTATTATCCTTGTTTTAAGAATGGGGAAACCGAGGCTCAGAGGAGTTAAGCAAGTCATTCAAGGCCACAGAGCTAGTAGGTGGTAGAAGCAGGTATAGACAAATCCTCTCTTCTCCTAGCTATCAAGTGTCAACCAGTTACTGTGGCATTCTCCTAACCAAATATTTGGACGTGTTAAATTATGCTTACAACGTAATAGATGTAGTTAGCTCTAAATTGTTTGTGGTGCTGTAATTATAATTCCCTAGGACAGTAGTAACTGTTTATCCTCACTGACAGCATTAGATACTCCTATATCCATTTTTAAAATGAAGAAATTAGGGGTCAGAAGAGCAAAATGTCTTGCATGTGGTCATACAACTAAAGGTCAGTGGAAGACACAAGGCTAGAACTGAGTTCTTCTGACTTAGTTCAAGTCTTCTTTCCATTACATCAGGCTGTCTCTCTCTTCCAATCCTCTGTTGTCCTCAGAAGGCTGTATTATGTAAAGGTGTAAATCATAGGTAAATGACCTCTTGAGGCAATTGATCAATAGAGATGTAAGATCTCTGTATGGTGATTTATAAGAGCTGCCACTATCTCTAACCATTATCTTGCCCATGAATGGCGTTAAAATCACTAAGGGAGTAAAAGCTTCCCTTCATACCCAGTGGTATCAGAGATGACAACAGCTGCACCCCCACAATAATAGAAAGCATTTACATTGTACTTTAAGGTTCACAGAGTATTTTACATAGGTAATTTCATTTAATCTTCATAACAGCCTTGTGAAATTATTTCCCCATTTTACAGATAAGGTGACTGAGGCTGACAAAGGCTAGGTAATTTACACAGGGTAACAAAGCTAATAAGTATCTGAGGAAGGGTTTGAACTCATTTCTTCCTGCCTCAAAGCTCAGTACTTTCTCTACTATTAATACCTTTGTTGCTGCCACCATATTCTCTGCTTCTCTGCCATCATTTTCTGGCTCTATCCTTGTTTCACTCTGCATCCTCTCTCTCTCCCCTCCTGTCTCTCCCTCTTTCCTTCTCTCCTCCCTCTCTCATTCCCTTCCCCTGTTCCTTCCTTCCTTCCTTCTTTCCTTCTCCTTTTTTTCCTCCTCTGGAGACCCACCATTGCCATCCAGTGGCATACCTGATGGCCTTCAAAGCAGAAGGGTTTCCCAGGATCATTGATTTAGAACTGCTCAGGACCATAGAGGTCATCAAATCCAATCCCCTCATTTAACAGATGATGAAACTGAGGCCCAGAGAGACTAAGTGACTGTCAGGGTGACAAAGTTAGTCACTAAGCCTTTATTAAGTGCCTACTATGTGCCAGACCCTATTCTAAACACCAAGGATACAAAAAGAGTCAAAAGACAGTCCCTACCCTCAAAGAGATCACAGTTTAATGGAGGAGACCATAAGCAAATAAATAAGTACAGATGAGTTATGTACAAGATACATAGGAGATAAGAGAAGAAAAGCATGAGAATTAAAAGGAGCTGTGAAAAGGTGCCCTTCGGCAGGTGAGCTTCTCATTGGGACATGAAGAAAGGCAGGATGTGGAAATAAGGAGGGCACTGTGGGCATGGGTGACAGCCAGAGAAAATGCCCAGAGCCAAGAGACAGAGTGTGGAACGGCAAGGAAGCCAGTGTGGTGGGAAATAAGGCGTAAAAAGACTGGAAAGGTAGGAGGGTACTAGGTTATGAACAGATGACCTTCTGTTTGATCCTAGAGTGATAGGGAACCACTGAAATATGTTGAATAGAGGGGAGTTGGGGGACGAAAGGAGTGACATGATCAGACCTACATGTTAGGAAAATCTCTTTGGTGGCTGGATGGAGGATGAATTGGAGAAGACTTGAGGCAGACAGACCCACTAGCAGGCTATCATGGTAAAGCAGGTATGAGATTTGCACCAGGGTGGTGGCAGGGACAGAAGATAGAAGAAGGTGTATTCAAGAGATGTTGCAAAGGTAAAATTGGATATGGGGATGGGCGTGGGGCTGAGGGAGTGAGGAGTAGAGGATGACAGCTAGGTTGAGAACCTAGAAGAGGGGGAGGATGGTGGTGCCCTCAATAGTAACAGGGAAATTTGGAGGGGGGATAGTTTAGGGGGAAGGAAATGAGTTCTGTGCTAGACATGTTGAATTTAAGATGTCTATTGGGCAGCTAGTTCAAGATACCAGAAAGGTAGTTGGCCATGTGGGACTGGAGGTCAGCAGAGAGGTTAGGGTAGGATGAGAAAATTGGAGAATCCTCCTCATAGTGATGATAATTAAATCCATGATTGCTGATGAGATCACCAAGTGAAAAAGCATAGAGGGAGAAGAGAAGATGCGCCAGGACAGAGATCTATGGGACACCTAAGATTAGGGGACATGACTTGGATGAGGACCCAACAAGGAGAAAGAGAAAGAACAGTCTGATAGGTAGGAAGAGAACTAGGAGTAAGTGGCATTCCAAAAACCTAGAGAGAAAAGGGCATCAAGGAAGGTAGTGTGATCAGAAGTTATCAAAGGCTGCAGAAAGTAAAGGACAATGAGGTCATTCGTTTTGGCAATTATGATATCACTGGTAACTTTGGCGGGAGAAATTTCAGTGAAATGATTTCTACATGGCAGCTTAATGAGATCAATACATGAAATGAGCAAGAACAAGGAGAGATTCAGCACCAAATCACATGGTTCATGAAATCATAGAATCTTAAGAGTTGGAAGGGACCTTAGAGGACATTTAGTCTAACCTTTCCTGAAATATGTATATAATATCCCTGAAAAAAAGGTCAACTAACCTTTGACTAAAGAGCTAAAATAATGAGGAATTTACTACTTTTAAAGGCAGTCACTTCTTTATTTTTGGATAGCACTAAATGTTAGGAAATTCATTCATACATATGTATTTATACATACGTATGTATATATATATATATATACACATACATATATGTATATATACATATATATATGAAAGTTTTTATTTAAAAGTTTTCTTTTGATATTGAGTCTCTCCTAGACTAGAAGTTCTGCCGCTATTCAACATCCCAGTCCCACTGCTGGTCAGCAGGGGAGCTTTGACCTGCTCTGTTTCTGACTTTGGCTTCTAGGTGTCCCTGTGGATAAAGCCTGTGACTTGGAGTTAGGAAGATCTTAGTTAGAATCCTGCCTCAGGCACTTACTACCTGTGCTACCCTGGGCTAATCACTTAACTTCTTTGTGCCTAAGTTTCCCCAAATGTAAAAGAGGGAAGAATAAGAGCACTTACCTCACTCAAATGAGTTAACATGTGAAGCACTTAGAAAATCTTAAAACTCTATATAAACACTAGTTATCATCATCATCATCATCCCTCCTTAAGCAGCCTTGTGGCTTCTCAGTCTCAGGGAATCACCATTTTGGTGCTGAATTTACTGCAGAAACTTGATTGACTTCAGCCCTACTGAATCTCAGAACTCCTGAAATAAAAAAATCCACCAGTCTCAGCCTCCCCCAGGGATTATAGGTACATACTCCCATGCCCAGCATTTCTCCTTAGGTTGAGCCACAGTCTGCCTCCCTGTAACTTCCATCCCTTGGATCTAGTTCTCCCATCTATGTATAATTAACCAGAATAAAGCTAATCCTTCCTCACATGTCCACCCTTTAAAAATTTCCATGTGCCCTGTAGGACTCCTCTTATCCATACTAAACAGCTCTATGTCCCTCAGCCTAACCTTTCAGAAGAGAGGAAGGTTGAATTATAGAGTAGTCAGAAAGAGCTTCATGGATGAAGTGGGATTTGAATTAGGTCTTGAAGAACATGTGTAAATAGAGTTTAAATGGAAGGACAGGAGAAGGGAGGGCATTCCAGTCAAGTGTAAGAATATAAGCAGAGACATGAAAGCAAAGATGAACATAATGAATTCAGGCAACAACAAAAAGATCAACTTGACCAGTATGGAGGGAGTCTCTTGGGAGGTAGTGAGGAAAAAGACTGGATGGGTTTGGTGGAGCCAGAGTATGGAGAACCTTGAAAGCCAGGCAAGGGAGCTGAGACTTTTATCATCTCTCACCTTGACTGCTGCAATAGCCTCCTAATCTGACTTCCTGCTTGTAGTCATTTCCCCCTGCAATTCATCTTTTACAAGTTGCAAGATTAGTATTCTTGGAAAATAATTCTGACCATGTCATTCTCTGGCCAAAAAGAAAAAAATAATCCACAACTTTGCCTCTAGGGTAAAATACAAATTATCTACAACCTAGTGCCACCATATTGTTCCTGTTCACACATACAAACTGAACTACTAACTGTTCCCCAAACGCAACGTTCCCTTTCCCATCTTGGTACCTTTTCCCATGCCATCTCCCAATTCTGGAATGCCCTCCTTCACCTTCAACTCTAGAAATTCCTTCAAGGGTCAAGTCAGGTGCCCCCTCCAAATACAAGGCTTTCCTGATCCTGGACCCCCTCCATTTTTCCTCAGAAAATTCTATATTTAGGGGCATCTAGGTGGCATAGTGACTAGAGCACCAATCCTAGAGTCAGGAGGACCTGAGTTTAAATCTGGCCTCAGACACTTAGCACTTACTAGCTGTGTGACCTTGAGCAAGTCACTTAACCCCAATTGCCCTGCCTCCCCGCCTTCCAAAAAGACCAAAACAAAAAAAACAAACAATAAAAAGAAAATCCTGTATTTCATCGGTTTACATATCCTCCCCATTCAACTCCCCCAAAGAATGGAAGTTCCCTGAGGCCAATAACATTTTCATTTTTGTCTTTTTATCCCTTTTATCTTTATATCCCTACTTATGGATAATTTGTTTCCCTCTAAAACTGCTTAGTTTCAATAGTTCTGAGATAGGATCATGACTCCTTGCTTGTTTGTTGCATTTTTAAAATGATATTGGTATTGTATGAAATAAAATAAGACCTTTTGAGTTCTTCATAACGTAGGTCAATTGGACATAACATGTTTACCCTCAAACTCTGTGTCTAACTGTTCCCCAAACTAAATAGGAGCATGTGAAAGAAAAATGTTTTTTGTTAAGCTGGAACCTTGGTTTTTCTAGCAGGTTTGAGTTTTGAAGTTGATTTGTGAGCTGGCACTGAGCAAAAGAAGTATGAGAGTGTGGAGGTCTCCATTTGACTTTTAATAAGCTTGTGTCATTAATGCCAATATTTAAGGCAATTGGAAGTATCTCTGATAAACCACTGAAACAGACATCACAAGTGCCCATTGGATGACTGGTTTCAATGGATCTTGAAGCATGACCTAAAAGGTCAATATAAGAGCTTCTGTCAGTGGGGAGTGGCAGGAATTTCCAAAGACATGGTCCTTTCCATGGGAAGAACCCTAATGCTGGTTCTCTGAGGTGTGAATCTGGGAACTGTTAGCTGAAGCCCTCTGGTCCTTCTCTGCTGTCAAAAACATGCATAGAAGTGGAGACAGAAATGTTTTACTTGGGGAAACCTGACTATATTCTTTTATCACTTGGAGAAGGGGAGGGGAGATTATCTCCTAGTCCTTTTTTCCTTCCCTGTAAGCTTGCCTATTCATTTTTATTACCAAAGGAGGGACAGATGGTTGGACTAATTGGACCCTAATAAAAATTGAATTACTTTGATTTCTTTTCACTGTGTGGATGTGTGAGCTGTTGTATGTGTCAGAATGGGGGACTATTCATCTGTCAAAATAAGTGGATAGAGTGAGTCTCAAAACCAAATATAATATGGTATTGTACAGTTATAATTTATAACATAAAGTAACTTTTTATTCAACCCTCTTAATCTTATGTGAGACTGAGAAAAGGTAGATAATTGGATCAAAGATTTATGGCTCACTCAGCAAGTCCCACTCCCTCTTTTCTTTTATTTTATTTTTAATTAAAGTTTGTTTATTTTCAGTTTACATCATTCATTTTCATAAGATTTTGAGTTACAAATTTTCTCCCTGCCTTTCCGCTACCCACCACCCCAAAACAGCAATCCCACTGTATGCCCTCACCCCCAATCTGCTCTCTGCTATATCCTCTCCCATCCCTCCTCCCACTTTCCAGTAGGGCAATATGGATCTCCTTACCCCAGTGCCTATATATCTTATTTCCCAGTTGCATGTAAATAATAATAATAATAATTTTTAAAAAACATTTGATTTTACAACAATTTGATTTTCCAGATTCCTTCCCTTCCTCCCTCATCACCCACCCTTACTAGGAAGATAAGCAATTCAATATATGTTGTGCATGTGTAGTTATGCAAAACATTTCCATAGTGGATATATTGTGAAAGACTGACTATATTTCCCTTCATCCTATCCCACCCCCAATTGTTCTATTCTCTTCTTTGACCCTGTCCCTTTTCGAAAGTGTGTGCTTCTAACTCCCCTCCTCTCCCAATCTGCCCTCTTCTCCATCATCCCCCCTCATCCCCTTCCCTCCTACTCTTCTATAGGTCAAGATACCCAATTTAGTGTGTATGTCATTTCCTCTCTAAGCTAAATTCAATGAGAGTAAAGGCTGACCCATTCCCTTTTGCCTTCCTGTTCTTCCCCTCCATTGTAATAGTTATCCTTTGCCTCTTCTATATGAGATAATTTACCCCATTCTGTCTCTCCCCATCTCCTCTTATCATATTCCTCTCTCACTTCTTAATTTTATTTTTAAATATCATCCCTTCCTATTCAATTGATCCTGTGCTCTCTGTCTGTGTATACCTGTACACATATATACACACACTCACATATGTATTCATACACACATATACTCACCTATATAGACATATATATGTATGTATACATGTGTATATATTCATATTCCCTTCAACTATCCTCACACTGAGAAAAGTTTCATAAGGTACAATTAACATTTTTTCCATGTAGGCATGTAAATAGTTTAACTCTGATGAGTTCTTTATGATTTCTTTTCCCTGTTTACCTTCTCATTCTTTTCTTGCTTCTTGTATTTGAGTGTCAGATTTTCTATTCAACCCTGGTTTTTTCATCAAGAAGACTTGAATGTCCTCTATTTCATTGAATGACCATATTTTCCCCTGAAACATTATACTCAGTTTTGCTAGGTAGGTGATTCTTGGTTTTAAACCTAGCTCCTTTGACCTCCAGAATGTCAAATTCCAAGCCCTTTGATCCTTTAATGTAATCCTGTGTTATACTGATTGTTTTCCCACAATATTCAAATTGTTTCTTCTTGGCTGCTTTTAATATTTTCTCCTTGGTCTGGGAACTCTGGAACCTGGTTATAATATTTCTAGGAGTTTTCTTTTTGGGATCTTTTTCAAGAGGTGATTGGTGAATTCTTTCAATTTCTATTTTGCCCTCTGGTTCTAAAACATCAGGGCCATTTTCCTTGAGAATTTCTTGAAGGATAATTTCTAGGTTCTTTTTTTGATCATGGCTTTCAGGTAGTCCAACAATTTTTAAATTATCTCTCCTGGATCTAGTTTCCAGGTTGGTGTTTTTTTTCAATGAGATATTTCACATTGCTTTCTATTTTTCCATTTGTTTGGATCTGTTTAATAGTATCTTGATTTCTCATAAAGTCATTAGCTTCCATTTGCTCAAATCTAATTCCAAAGTAATTATTCTCTTCAGTGAGCTTTTGAGATTCTTTTTCCATCTGGAAAATTCATCTTTTTAAGGCATTCTTCTCCTCATTGGCTTTTTGGACCTCTTTTGCCATTTGAGTTTATCTATTTTTTAAGGTGTTATTTTCTTCAGTCAGGTTGTTGACTCTCTTTTCATGATTTTCTTGCATAATTCTCATTT
>CM053585.1:450628469-450736047 GCA_028646515.1 Pseudochirops corinnae | reverse complement strand
TTTCTTCAGTCAGGTTGTTGACTCTCTTTTCATGATTTTCTTGCATAATTCTCATTTCTCTTCCCAATTTTTCCTCCACTTCTCTTACTTGATTTTCAAAATCCTTCTTGAGCTCCTCCAAGGCCTGTAACCAATTCATTTTTTTCTTGGAAGCTTTTGGTTCAGGAATTCTGACTGTGTTGTCTTCCTCCTGTTCCATGCTTTGATCCTTTTTGTCCCAAAAAAAGGAATCTAAAGTTGGATTGCTATGCTTGCTTTCCTTCCCTTGCTTGCTCATGTTGCCACTCAATTACTTGACTTTTGAGATCTTTGCCACAGTAGAATTCTGCTTCCAGATGGGAGAGCTTTGTCCCAAATCCCTGGGGTTTTCACAGATGCCAGAGCTCTTAGGTGGGTGCTGTCTCTGCAGTCCCCACAAACTCTGGCTTACTGGTCACATACCTCGGGACCACCACCCAAGACTGCAATCCAGATCCAGGCAGATTAAAGCAAGAGTGATTACCCTATGAATGTTCGCTTGGCCCCTGCACAATCTGCAGGTTAGGAGCTCTGAAGCAGCCACATCGAGGTGGCTGCAGGGTTGCTGTACCTCTGCCACTTCTAGCTCCGGGGACAAGGGCCAGCCCTGTTCCTCCATCCCTCCCAGTTCCAACAGAGTTCTACTCTGACCTCTCACTTTTTCTTTGGCATTTACATGTTGATAATTCTGGAAACCACCACTGCTGCTGGTGATCCACTCTCCCAAAGTCCGCTGCAGCTGCTAGTCAGGGCTACCCTGGGGCTAAAACCACAGGCTCACATGGGGCTCGCCTCAGCTCATGTACTGGAATGAACCCTTCCTGTTGACCTGCTGGGCTACCTTCAGCAGGAGATTTGTTTCTCTCTGTCTCTTTGTGGATTCTCTAGCTCTAAAATTTGTTTAGAGTCATATTTTATAGGTATTTGAGGTGGTTAGTGGGGGAGCCACGGAGTTTTTCTGCTTCTATGCCATCATCTTGGCTCCACCCACCTCCCATTCTGCTGTCGGGGGCCAAAGAGACAAGCTGAATCCTTTTTTCATATGACAATCTTTCAAATACTAGAAGCTAGAAAGTGTATCTCCATAAGCTTTCTCCAAAAGGCAGTGTGCCATAGCGAATAGAACACTAGTCTCAAAGATAAGAACACCTGGGTCCCATCTCTACCCATCCTGATTATGTGACTCCGGACAATTCACTAAGCCTCTTTCAATATTCAGGCAACTTTACAAGTATAAACTGCAAGGAAACAACAGATCTTTATCAGTAGAGGATATTCTTTACCAGATCTCTCTTGTCTTATGAAATTACAGGTCCAATAATTTTTTAAAGGTTTCTCCAGACTAATTCCCACCCAGTTCTTTCAGCCAGTCCTCATAAGGCACTAACATGAGACCCTTCATCATCTTGGTCTTCCTTCTTGGGACATTCTAGCTCTGTAGGTCTAAAAGTATTATAAGTACTAAAGTACTATTGTATGAAATCCCTTGGAGTAACTGAGGCCATTACAAGATGTCCATGAGGTCAAAACTATTTTCTTAATAACACTAAAACATTTTAATTTCTAATATGCTAAATATTGATAGATATAATCTACATAGACAAAAGGGGGGAGGTCCTCAAGAATTTTTAAGAGCATAAAGGAGTTTTGAGACCAAAAAGGTTGAGGACTGATGCTGTAGTTTATCAATATCCTTCCTTATATGTAATATTTAGAACTAAAACTGTATTTCATTTATGGTCTGAGCAGAAAAGAATGCTAAGGAAATTTCATCTTTTTGGTCCTACTTCTCTATTTTTTAGGTTTAAAAAAAAATGGAGACAAAGATAATAAAGTATGTTGCCAAGGTCACATACATGGTCAAGAGCAGAGCCAGTATTTGAACCTATGCTTTGTGCTGCCATATTCTGCACTTTTTCCATTACATAGTTTTTCACTGCTTCACAATTTATCCCTCCCTCAGTGCAGTGGCTCCCACCAGATCTTTCCTTGATCCTGACAGAGACCTAGATTAAGAAGAAAATATAAGATGGAGGATATGCCACATTTTCAACACTTATTTTATTACCACAAGTCAATAGACCCCTAACTTCTCCCCTTTACATAAAAGCAAAAGAAAGCCCTAGACTATTGAGTTCCATTCATTACATCCATTCATTTCACAGCCCTGTCAAGTCATATGGCAAAAAAAAAAAAAAAAAAAACCCAAAGACTGCAATAGATGAAGAAAAGTCAAAATGAGACTGCAGAGTATTGAAACTGATTTTAAAAGAAACTTATCAGAATTTCTCTCTTTAGATGGGATTTCTACTCTCAGAGGCCATACACTTACTGTAATGCTGCTGTAGTTGCTCAAAGTATTTAGCAAATTTTTCAAGCATGTGGAACATTATTTTCCTTGTGCCCAGTATTGGCAAACCTTCATCCTCTGAAGTACATTTGAGTTTAGGCAATTACCCCAAACTATAGAATCACAGAATCCCATCAGGAAAAGACCTCAGAGACCACCATCTTGCCAAACCTGTGCCTGAGAAGAAAATCCCCTTCATAAAATCTCTGACAAGTGATATCCAGACTCTTTTGTAGAACTTCTTAATCTTTTTTGTCCTTATGAAACCTCTTTTGCAGTTTGGTGAAACATATCGACCCCTTCTCAGAATTATTTTTTAAGTGTATAAAACAAAATACATAGGATTACAAAAGAAACCAATTATATTGAAATAGAATTATCGAAGTATTTTTTTTAAAAAGTTCATGGATCCCAGTTAAAGAACCCTACCATTTCCAATGATAGGAAACCTACTACCTTCCAAACAAGGCTATACGCTATATATGTTGTCTCCCCAATTAGAATTTGAGCTGTTTGAAAGTAGGGACTTTGTCTTGCTTCTCTATTTATATTCCCAAAACTTATTGCAGTGCTTGACCCATAGCAAGTGCTTAATAAATGCTTTTCCATTCCATTCTATTACATTTTCCTTGCTCTTTTGGATATCACTAATTATTAGGAAGGGTTTCCTCACGTAGAACCAAATCTGCTTTTCTGTAACTTTGAAATGTTACTTCTAGCTCTTCCCTCTGGGTCTAAGCAAAGCAAGGTCTAATCCCTTTTCTACATGATAGCCCTTGAAAATATCTAAAGCCAAGTCTCTTTCCAGCTCCCTAACCCCCTTCTTCTGCTGGTTATATATCCTCCTGGCCTAAACTGACACCTCGTAGAAAATGGTCCCCAGATTCCTTACCATCCTGATCACCCTCTTGTGGATATGCACAGGCATGTCAGTGTTTTTGGTTTTGCTTTTAAATATAGCATTGAACACAATATACTCTATGTGTGGTCTGACCGGGACCAAATATAGTAGGATGTGCACCTCTCTCATGCTAAATGTAAGACACGCTAGCTTTTTTTGCTTTTGAGTCACACTCCACTTAAATAAATTCAACCCATTTAATTTAAACACCTATTACTGGCCAGGACTATACTATGGAACCCGAAACCCATTAACTCCTCTAGATCATTTCTACACGAAGTGCTGCCTACTGTATTTCTTGTTGTTGGGTTAGCTAAGTGGGACCGTGGATAGAGAAGGGAATGTTCAGACTAGCCGTGTTTACCAGCTGGTCACCACGGCATTCTACTTTTTGAGAATCCTACTATGGGGGTTACTAATTTTTCTAATTTTAACAACCTTAAGATCTTATCTACAAAGATCTTGTTAGCTCTTGTTTTTTTTTTTTTTTAATCTGTCCTTCTCTCCATCAAAATTCTGATCATGCTGAGGAGGGCACTGGGTCCAAGCTTCAAGTATTCAATAGATTCCACATCAGATGTTTGTATTTCTGAGAGCACTATCACCTCATGGCCCACTTGCTGTCTTAGGAGGTATCCTATTAACACAGAAGAACTGCCATAAGTCTGTCTAAGAATCATTCCCCACTAGATTTCAGATCTCTTGAACAAGACCATTAAACAAAATGTTAGTGATAGGGCGTAAGGCTTTATTTTAGTGATGAGAGATTTTGTTTTGTTTTCCCCTCACTCAATGACTTGGGTTATGGAGTGATGATGATGGTGATGATGATGATAGTTTACACTTATATAATACCTACTATGTGCCAGCCACTATGCTCAGTGCCTTACAAATATTATCTCTATTGCTCCTCACAACATCCTGAGAGGTAGATGCTATCCCCATCTTTAAAGATCACATAACTAGTAAGTGAATGAGGCTGCATTTGAACTCAGGTCTTTCATACTTAAGGTCTGGTACTCTCTCTACTGTGCCACATACCTACCCCCACATCAGAAAAGAACTCAGGGAAAAGGAAGTAGGATCTCTACAAGTTTGGCTAGTTGGATAAATATTTATTGATTTAAAGTCAATAGGGTTTAACAGGGCAGGTGGATTGTAAAATGAGTCCAGAAATGTCAAGTCAAAATTCAGAGTAGCTTTTCATGTTTAGTGAGCACTAAAACATGAACATTTTAAAGAGAGGCATATTGTTATAATGGAAAGGCTGCTGGATTTAGGGCTGGGAGACTTGGTTGAGTATTGGCTCTCATACTTAGGCCATAAGTCAATAAACTTCAAAGAGTCTCAGTTTCTTTATCCACAAAATGGCCATGAAAATGGTCCTAGAGAACAGGGCTAAGACCTGTGGATGGCCTTGCATAGAGGCCTATTTCAACTCAATGTGGGAAAAGACTTCAAAACAATTAGAGTTGTTCCCAAATGGAATAGAACTACCTCAGGAAGTAATTGGTTTCCAGATATTGGAGATCTCCAAGGAGAGTTTGGGTGACTATGGGTTAAGGACAGGAATGTGCTAGAGCCAGTGCCTATGGCTATTGTTATATTTTCATTGTGAAACTTTTGCACCTCAGAAATCAACAAACACTACAAATCAGGCTTGACTTATTATTTTGTTGATTTTCTGGACTTAAGAAAGTGATGGAGAAACACCAATAATGAAGATTAAAGGAATTTTCTTTTTTTACCATGCCAGTTGTTAAACACTTACTGGCACACCCCAGTTAGGGATGTTTTAGAGGGAATTCATACTTAGGAATTAGACCTCTGAGGTCCTTCCAGTTCTGATTCTATTTGTACTTCAGAATTGTCATGAGAAAGGCATGTTATTATACAGTAAAGTTATTATGTAAAAGGAACTCTTATGAATAGGAACCTGAACAGTGTGGTCAGTAATGTCAAATATGTGTTCCACATAAACACACCAGAACTTTGAACCTCACTAAAAATCCTGATTAAGTTAGTGAATGAATATGTAAGTGAATAAATTTACACTTGTTTTAAAACAATGACAGTCTTTAATGTGAAATAAAAATTGAAAAGGGAATGAACATGCTATTGTTCAGAAAAAAAATTAGCCTGTTGTGAGGAACAAGTATTTCCTTCCTCCTTTCTACCTGTAGGTATAAAAATAAACACAATTTTGAATACTCGAAATGTTAGCACCAGAACAGGTGGTACTTTAATTTGGAATAACCTCAAAGGAAAAAAATGTTTTCTTTTATTTTTTTAGCATTCATTTAAAAAAAAAATTTAGTTCCAAATTCTCTTCTTCCCTTCTGACCCCCTACCCATTGAGAAGCAGTATGATACCCATTATACATGTAAAGTCGTGCAAAACATATTTCTATATGAGCTATCTTGCAAAAAAAAGGGAGAAAAGTAAATGAAGAAGAAAAATTATTCTTCGATCTGCACTCAAAGTTCATCACTTCTTTCTGGGGTAGATACCATTTTTCACCCTGAATACTTTGGAATTATGGATCATCGTATTGATCAGAGTGGCTAAGTCATTCACAGTTGATCATAATTATAATATTGCTATTACAGTGCACAATGTTCTCCTGGTTCTGTTCAAAAAGCAACTTTTTCAAGGAACAAATCAGCCCCATAGGCCCACTGATATAACCTTGCACCCAAGGAAGCTTTCCTCTGGGAGGAGTGCTCACCTTTGAAATCTAAAGAGTTAAGTGTCCACACTTGACTGAATATTCTGCTGTTCTCGTGTTGCTATACCCTGAGATGTCAACTCTTCCTGGGTTTCCCAGGAAGCCAGAAACAAGTAGATTAGGTGGAGTGAAGAGAATAGCGCAGTGATCAGGAAGGGGGGATTCTGCCAGCATCTTTTCCCTTATTCCTGTTTCCCCTCTTGTATTGGTGATGTCTTGGCAAATATTAATAAAATGGGTAGTTTTGGAGGAGCAAAGTTTTGTAGAGAGGCAGCATGGTATTATGGAAGACACAGGGATTTGGAGTCAGAGGACCAGAGGCTCCAATCTTGGTTCTTCTAGCTGTATGACCCTAGACAAGTCACTTTACTCCTCTAGGCCTCAGTCTCCTCATCAATAAAATGGAGGTGTCGGGTAAGGTGGACTTAAAGGTCCCTTCCAGCTCTACAGCTCTGATCCTACAATTTAACTGAGACTTTTTCAGGCATATGACTGGAGAGGGCAAAAGGGTGATCAGGTGCCATTTTTCACAGAAGAATTCCCTTAGCATCATTGCTGAAGAGATGAAAAAAGAAAAGGGGAATGAAAGTGTGGTTCATCGACTTTTAACCTTAATAGTATTTCTTTAGGATGAGAAATCTAGAAGAAAATATATTGTCTAGTAATTTGTCTTCATTATATTCAATATGGATTAATTTTTTAACCATTTTCATTCTGATGTTTGACATGCTGTAGATATGGACCAACACCAAATGATTATGCCGAAAGATCTGGAGAAAAGAACATCTTCCATCTTTGACCAGAGGGAACTTATGCATTAAGGACTGAAAACAAATTGATTTTCTTTTTTTTCTGGATTTTACATGAGTCATAATATCATAGATTTAGAGCTGAAAGGAATCTTAGAGGTCATTAAGTTCAACTCATTTTACAGACAGGGAAACTGAGGCACAAAGAGGTTAAGTGACTTGCCCAATAAGTGTTTGAGGCAGGATTATGAATTCCTTTCTTCCTGACTCCTGGTTCAGTGCCCTATCCTTTGTGCCATAATGCTTCTCCGTTAATAAATAGCTTGACTCTTCTGGGGTTGCCTCTGTTTTCCCTTAATATCCTTGTGAGAAAATGGATACCTGTGGAGATACTTTTCCAAAAAGAAGTTAAATGGAATATCTTCCTTTTGGGTGAGTCCCTTTTCAGGACAAAGTACCTCCTAGGAAATTTATCATATTTATTAATAAAAGTGGATGAATTCACCAGGTGTGTGAATTTCATATTCTAAATTGCTAATGTGATCAAGTGCTTACACCAGCTTCACTCATCAATGATGAATAATCCTCTAGGGGCTCCTAGCTGTGTAGATAACAGTGATATCTGTGGACTGTCCATGAATCTCCATGTCCCAGTATGGGAAAAAGGAGTGTACATGTCTTCTCCTTTTAAACCAATCAAATGCATTCTCCTGTGATGTCCTCAGAGAAAACTCTGTCTCCACTTCTATTTCTTAAATCTTTCTCATTCATATTAACTTTCCCCTTGGGACCAATCAGATCTAGAAAGAAACAGAAGTCTTCAGGGGAGGAATTTGGAGCTTCTGAACCATGATTAATTCAGATGAAACTCTAACCATCATTAATAAGAGCTGAATGTGGAGAGAATAGGGAATGAAGATGTTTCCCTTCTCTACTGGACCAGGTTCCCCTGGCCTTCTATTGTTTTTAATTTGGGAGAGATGGAACAAAACAGAGGGGAAAAGAAATCGGATGGGACATTGGGAAGAGAAAAGAAAGATGTCCTTAGTTGGTATTAGCTCTGAAGTAACAGAACAATATTTAAATTTTTAAAAAAAAACGACCTTGGAGTTTCTCTTCCCTTTTCTGTTTGCTCAGGACTCCACGGCTACACCTGCTTTCTCTTTTGTCTACTTTTTGGTATAGTCAATCCTGAACTTTTGCAGGGGTAATGTTCCTAGAAAATAGCATGAAAGTAAAAACGCACAAATATTATTACATTGACCCTATTGGAAATAGGGGGTTAGGTTCCCACAATCACCAAAAAACTGTAATCTTTTGCTAGAGATTGCTGGAAATATTGTTTTATACATGCAGTTCTTTATAATAAAACATTAATTCTGATAATGTGTACTTTTTCTAACATTTTCATAGTTATGAAAACTATGAAATAACCCATAAAATGCAGTCCACAAAATAAAATTGGTAACATGCAAAACATTTTTCTCACTAGTAATTCCCTAGAATTCTGTAACCTTTTGTGCTAACATCTCAGTAAAAAACCTTTGATTTCAGACGAGAGTCATTTTTCATAACAAATGAAGTCTACAGTAATATTGTACAACAAATAAAATGCTTGAAACTAAAACTTTTTTTAAAAATTAGTCTTACTTTCCACTGTTTCTCTTAGATGGTGGTGTGAGGGTATTGTGCTTTATAACAAACTTCCTTCATTAACAATGGAACTTACACTCGCAAACTCACACCATCAGCAGCTGCAGACATCCCAGCAAGAAGTTTATCTAACACCTTTATTTTCTCACTAAGCCACAACATTGACTTTGCATGCTTGGTCTTACAACCCAAAGGACCTGTGCTATGCTTTGGGGGCATAATTACTACACAAAACTTGAGTTTTAAAGGCAAACAATGAAAATATAAAATGAATGCACATGGAACTCTTTACAATGGCAGGATGAACAAGACCAGAGAAGTGCCTAGTAGGATACCAGCCAGTCCCCAAACTTGTGTCCATCATGCTTTCGTTTTTTCTCTCCTGTGCACAGCCGGGAATGTACATGGTTGCCAATGCAAAAGTGAAAATGAAGTGACTGATAAAATCAGACAAATGCCTGAAGCTATGAGAGTTAAATGCACGAATGTTGGATATTGACTGCATGTTTGTTTGATTCTTTTTCTCCTTCATTTCAGTCTCTGATGAGGTATATGATCTTAGCATCATAGATTTAGAGCTGGAAGAGGCCTTAGAGATCACTTAGAAGCATCATCAACCCCAGTCCCATGTGGGTCCCTGGCCATCCTCCTATCATCTTGCAAATTCCACTTCCCCTTTGTAATGAAGCTTCCATAACTTCTTTCTAGGTTCCCTGGGTACCGCAGGTCGTGTGTGCAACCTGACTTCCCGTGGCATGGACAGCTGTGAAGTCATGTGCTGCGGAAGGGGCTACGACACATCCCGGGTCACTCGAATGACCAAATGCGAGTGTAAGTTCCATTGGTGCTGTGCCGTGCGCTGTCAGGACTGCTTGGAGGTGATGGACGTGCACACATGCAAAGCCCCCAAGAGTCCCGACTGGGTGGCACCCACATGACCCCATACATCAACCAGCTGCCTTTTTTCCCCTGGGACTCAATCTGATCTGCAGAGACACTGGACTTTGGGGTTCCCCTGCAGGGGGGCATGTTTCTTAAAGTGTACAGTAGGCACTTTGACTCACCAGAAGCCACCTCTCCCATCCTGGGTGCCTCCAGGACTGTGTAGTGCATATAAGTTATATCCTGTTCTATTTACATTACTGGGTTGTAACACTTCCCTGTAACATAGCTATGGAATATCATGAGGTCTTTTGTACTATTGGGAAGACTTTTTTGTGGGGAAGTGGGGGAGAAGAGATGGAGCTTGTCTTTGCTCTACCCAAACTTCCCCCAAAAAGCTGACCAGGGAAGAAAGGAGTTCAAATGATGTTTCTCTGTCTTTCCACCAAATGCTCACAGCTAAGTGATCTCAGAAGAATTTCATACAACTTCCACTAAATTATCTCATAGTTCCTAGAAGGACTATGACAGGCTTTTTTACTTTGTGGTTTTTGGTCTGATCAAAAGATTTTAAGAGATGCCAGCATCATCTGGTAATTGGTAACTGACGTGGCTTAAATACACGACAAATTTGAAATGTATATTTTCCCAAGGACATTTGAATTCAGCATTAATACCCAGTGTAATAAAATGGGGAAACGCTCATGCTGAGTGATATTTTAATTCCCTATTATAGCATATCCTAGGTGAGAAAATGAACATTTTATCTTCTTATGGAAAGACACTGAAATTCCTGAGACATTAAAAAACTCTTTTGGAGAGGGACATCCTTCTTTCCCAATAAACATACACATAAGACCTGAAAACAATTAAGAGCAATGTTTTCTGCTTCTCAGGTAAGGTAACTACAGAAGACAAGGATTTCATGATTGAGCACCTGATGATGCTTCTGTACAGATGAGCCAGAAAAACAGGAATCAGATTCCTGTTTGGTGTTTGCCATGTGAATCATGGAGTCTTATAACTGGAACAATTTGATGATGATCACTCTTGGGATGACAGGGCTGGGATTGAAAATGCTGATGACAAGGTTTCCGTAACGAACCCAATAACTGGGAAAGCCTTGAGTATAAACAGATTGCAAAAGGATGGCCCGAATGGTATAAGGAGTGCCTCTGAGGACCAACAGTACTAAAAGCACAAGTTTTAACACCCATTGCATTCATTTTAATCATGCTTTTTTGACGATTAGGAGATGAGGTGGTCCTGACCTAAGGCAAGTGACACATAGCCTTGCTTATAAACCCCATAACCATAATGTATTATATTGCCAAAATATGAGCTTTGAGAACTGTATTAAAGCAGCTCAGCTGTAATTGTGGGAACATTAGTATGCAAATCATGATCTCCTGCTTTGAGTTTCAAAATGGCATTTGCCGAAGATGACCAGGCTGCCTGTTAAGCTAAATGAATGAGAAGTGAAGTGACTGAAAACATTCCTTGCCGCCTCTGGCTGTTAGATTCTTATTCTAAGCATCATCTCCAGGACAGAAGACTAGTTCTATCAGTAGACTGTCAGTATGCACACTGCAACAATGTTAAGAAGTCATTGACTTAATCAGAACAGGTATTCCCTCTAGTTATCGCTTAAGGTGGTCTCTTCTCAGTCTTCCACCTTCTTGACCTCTCCAATCCAATAAACATTTATTAAGTACCAAGGATACAATTATATATCGTCCTTGCCCTCAAGGAGCTTACAATCTAAAAAGGGAATAGACACACAGAAGGAGGCAGGTAAGGGTGGGAGATGAGACTCCAGGAGAAACCTAGCAGGGGGCATCTTGTGCCTTGGAGTTGAAACGAACCGCAGCAGTAGACGCAAAGTAGAGTGCCCTCTGTAGAACCTGACACTGTTGGCCATTCATTCTCTTCTCCGGGATGCATTTTCCTCTTTGAGTTTTCATGATCCAGCTCTCTTCTAGTTCTCTGCCTACATCTGTCTGACCGTTCCTTCTCAGGCTCCTTTGTCAGATCATGGTCCATATGCCACCCCCAAAGTGTGGATGGACTCAAAAGGCTCTATCCTGGGGCTCTCTTCTCTTCTCTCTCTGCACTCGTGGTGAACTCATCAGCTTCCATGAGGTCAGCTCTCAATTCTGTGCAGATGATTCTTCTGTCTATATTATCAGTCCTAGTCTGTCTCCTGAGCTCCCTTATCTCTTCACCAACTGCCTACTGGACATTTCAAATTGGCATTTGAAATTAAATGCAATGGGTGTTAAAACTGTACTTTTAGTACTGTTCGTCCTCAGAGGCACTGTAGGCATTAATCTCAACACGTCTAAAGTAGAACTCATTATTTTCCCCCCAAAAAAAACTCCATCTCTCGTTCTAAAGTCCCTATTTCTGTTGACAGTGCCAGCATCCTTCTAAGTCACTCAGGTTCAAAATATGGTATCATCCTTGATTCTTTCTTTTTCCTCATCCCCTCTATCCAATCAGTCACCAAGTCTTGTTGATATAACCTCCACAATATTTCTTATTCTAATTTCCTTTCTGTCTACCCACATGGCCACCACCCTAGTTCAGACCCTAATCACTTCTCATCTGAACTGTTACAAGAGCCTCCAAATTGGCCTTCCTGCCTCCAGTTTCCCACCTCTCTAATCCATCCTCCACACAGCTGTCAAATTGTTCTAACTAAAACACAGGACTCTGCAGTGGTTCCCTTTACTTTGGGGATAAAGCTTTATTTGGCATATAAAACACTTCGCAATCTGCTACCTTTTTAGACTTGCTGCACATTACTATACTTCACATACTTAATGTTCCACCCAAGCTGTCCTCCTTACTCTTCCCCACATAGGACATTCCATCTCCTATCTCCATGCTTTTGCACAGGTTGCCTCCCATAGCTAGAAGGCACTTTCTCTTCACTTCTCCCTCTTAGAATCCCAACCTTCCTTTAAGGCTCAGCTCAAGTGCAATCTTCCTTCGTGAAGTCTGTCCTGAGTCCTGAATTTGCTACTGTTCTTTCCCCCAAGAAATTATTCATATTTTGTTTGCATGTGTTTTATATTTTCTTATCTATGTCCATGTTGTTGTTTTTCCTCAATAGAGGGCTAGATCCTTGAGGCAGAGACCATTGTTGTCTTTGCATACCCAGCATCTAGCACAGTGCCCCTCACATAATTGGTTCTCAATAAATGCTTGTTGAAGGAATGAATTGACAGAAGTTGCAATTCCTCCTGCCCTACTGGATGGTCTCTATGAGTTTTGTGGACAAAAGCAATTAATCACTTGGTAGCTAACCTTCCAAGAATAAGCCTGACCAAACTTAATTAGATTAGCTAGATGTTTAATGACAGCCTTTCAGGTTTGGTAGGACCTTGCAAGACTTGTGCGTCATTGACACAGTCTTAGGTAATCCAGGTTCCCCTCTATGTCATGATAAAACATCAGGATCGGGCTTAAGAGGAAGAGCTATATAGGAGCATTTCTTTCTTATTACCTGCTTCTAATAACTGACACTTTCTTTTTCCTTTTTCTTTAGCACTTTGGTACTTGGACTCTCCCCTTCCCTACTTTATAGTCATTTTAGGGGCTCACTGAAAATAAACATTCCAGGAGCTTAGTAAACTCTCATCTATAAGGACCTTGCCATTGCTGTTTTTAGTTGGTACTTTCTGACATTGAAAATGGCAGGATTGAGCTCTGGTTGTGGTGGTATACATCTGTCACCCCTGCTGCCAAGGAAACTGAGGCTGTCAGATCTCTTGAGCTAGAAGAGTTTTGAGCTGCAGTAGGCTAAGCTGATTGGGTGTCCTCCCTAAGTTTGGCATTAATGTGGTGAGTGCCAGGGAGCAGGGGAGTACCAGGTTGCCTAAGAAGGATGAAATGGTCCAAAATGGAAGAAGTCAAAACTTCTATCTCAGCAATAGTAGGATCAGACCTGTGAGTCTGATGTGAGATCTTATACTTCCAAACTGGGTGACAGAGAGGAAGAAAAGGATGAAGGGGGAGAAGAAAAATTATGATGGCAGCAGGATTAAAGAAAATCTAGGTTGGTTGCTTAAGAAAAGTGTTAGTTTTTGAATGCAGTAAAGCAGAAAGTAGGCATATATATTTTCTTGAGATAGTCTCCCTGAACTAAACATGGGCATTCCATGAACTATACAGATAGCCCAAGAGGAGTGTGACTGGGCTGATAGACAGTGATGGCACTTAGTGCCTGTGGATTTATGTAAGGTTAGGCAGATAGGTGAGCCATTGATAATGCATTAACATACTAACAACTGATCTTCAGAATCAAGGATTTCGTTGAATCAAAAGTTCATTGTAGGGGGTGGCTAGGTGGTGCAGTGAATAGAGTGCTGGCCCTGGAGTCAGGAAGACCTAAGTTCAAATCCGGCCTCAGACACTTAACACTTACTAGCCGTGTGACCTTGGGCAAATCACTTAACCCCAATTGTCCTATCTTCCCCCCTCCAAAAAAATAAGCAAAAAAAAAAAAAAAGAAAGAAAGTTCATTGGATGTTAGAACTTTGTAACTTAAGTAGACCTTGTTTAGTCCAAATCCGTTATTCTTAAAAACAACAGCGTCATCAGCAACAACAACCCTGAAGCTCCTGAAAGACTAGGATCTATCTCTCTAAGACTCAGTTCCTTCCCCAGTAAAATTTCCCAATCATCTTACTTCTAATTACATTCTAAAAAGCAATAGGCTCTAAAAATGACTCATTGTTCAGGATAATCACCTTAATATCTTGCCCTTTTTAGAAAATGCCTTTCTTTAAGAGATGGCCCTATTAGAGGCTACATAATCCAGTAAGAATCTATAGGAATTATTGTTTTAGTTTTATAAATCTTCATCCCAAAGGATTCCACAGAAATCCCTCAGGTTGTTAAGGGCTGATTTTTGTTTCCACTCAAATGTTTTATTTGGGGTAGCTAGGTGATGCAGTGAATAGAGCACCAACCCTAGAGTCAGAAGAACCTGAGTTCAAATCCAGCCTCAAATACTTAACACTTATTAGCCATGTGACCTTGGGCAAGTTACTTAACCCCAACTGCCCTGCCCTCCCCACTCCAAAAAGAAAAAAAAAAAAAAATGTTTTCATTCCTGGGGAAAGTGCCCAACTTTTTCGGGTCTATCAAATCATTATTAATACTGGTAGATAAGTAAGAATAGCAAGGAGACTTAAGAGACAGAATAAAATTTGCTAAAATTAAAAACCCTCAGTTTAACTCTTTGCAACTTCCCACCCATTACTCTTGGATCTGCTGTTGGGCAGAATCTCTTATCCACATGACATCCCTTCAGATGCCTTAACCCAGATTCCCAAATTATCTTTTCTTCAGGTTCAACACCCACAGTTCTTCTTATCTTATCCTCATATATCTTGCACTCTAGGTCCTTCCTCACCCTGGTTGCTCCCCTCTAGACATTCCCCAGCTGACCAATATCCTTCTTAAATGATGATACCCGAACTGAACACAGATGTGATCAGACTAAGTAGGGGGACTGCTCTGCCTCTCTGAGTGCAACCCAATATCACATTAGCCTTTTTGGTTGCCACATCACACTTCCCTTTAAGGTTCCTTGATATTCTTTTGCTCAATCTGATGTCCTGACAGGGCTCCCCCATTCTGTACTTGTGAAGTTGACTTTCTGAACCCATGTATGACTTTGCATTTATCCCTATTGAATTTCATCATATTAAACCTATACCAATGCTCTAACTGGATGAGGTTTTTGGTTCCTGGCTCTCTCATCCAATATGTTAGCTATGCCTTCTAAGTTATCTTCATCTCATCAACCCCAAGCAACCATTCTATCCCTTTTTTGGTTCTCCTTTTTCTCTTTATGTAGCTTAAAAAAACCATCATTATCCATGGCTTCTTTTGCCAGTCTCACACTGTTCATTCTGATATTTAGCACTTTGGGTACTATTTTTTTTTAAATCATGCCATGTTCTATTACTTGTCTTTGCTTCCATCTTCCATACCTATCCTTTTAAAATTTAAATTGGTTGGTGAGTTCCCTGTTTTTCATCCTCATTAGAACTGTTTCCCTTTATGTTTTCAGAACTTCATTTTTAGGACAGCTAGGTGGCACAGTGAATAGAGCATGGGCCCTGGAGTCAGGAGGACCTGAGTTCAAATTTGGCCTCAGACACTTAACACTTACTAGCTGTGTGACTTTAGGCAAGTCACTTAACCCCAACTGCCCCGCCTTCTCTCGCTGTAAAACCAAAAACAGAACTTCATTTTTGAGGGTTTCCTATCTCTCAGAATCACTTCTTGGATCTATACTTCATTGGAACCTTTTGAAATCTGCTTTCCCAAAATCTTGGGTACGTCAGGACATGCCTCTAAGTCCTGTATCACACATTTTTGGAGGGAGAGGTCATTTCACCCTGTTTCCCATGATTTCCACCCTTATAACCAGTTTTTCTCCAATAATGAAAGTAATATTCAATAGAATTTCCTGTTACTGGTTCCTTTACCATTTGAAGGACAAAATTATTATTAAGACAAATTAAAAAGTCATTAATTAATTTTTGATTCTGGCAGAAAAAGAATCCTAGCAGATGTCTGGATAAATGAATGACCCCAAAAGTTCCACATCATGCATTTGTTCTAGGTTTGTGATCTATTTCCCAAACTCCTCATCAGTGTCCATTGTCTAGATGGTCTATAGTTTACTCTGATGACAAAATCACTTCTGGTTCTCTCTCCATTGACATTTCCCAAATGTTCTTCACCATATTTCCTTTCTCTGTTTCCTTACAAATATACCTTCCTAATGCACCTAGCCCTCACCCCCAATCTTTTCTCAATCCTATTTCTTTTGAATAAAGTATATCCATCTGGAATCATATTTATGGTTTCATCCCATCCATATTCTTGCATTTCATCTCTTCAAATCTCCATGTTATCCTATAAGGTCAAATTTGCCTTCTTGCATTAGGACCTCTAAGAAGTTCCTCTTTCTTTCATGTTAAAGTCTAAACTTTAGACATTTGCATATAGATATTTGAGCCCACGGATTTTAGTATAGCATCCTTTCTTGGATTTTGTCTCCTGTTTACTTCTTAATGTCTCAACTCTTATTCTTTGTTTGTTGTGGCTACCTTCTGTGGTATCTAGCTTGTTAAATAGACATAAGTAGTTTTCTTCCTCCTCATTCTTTTTAGCTTAAAGTGCTTTTGGTTAAATTTGCAAGACAGCCAGCAAATACATTCTTATTGGCCTTTGTTAGGTGTACTCCATCCCTGGCCAAGAATCTGCCATCTCTGTATTTTATGCTACGGTCTCACCACCTCTGAGGTAGCTAGGACAAGAATTATTATCCCCATCTTATACATGGGGAATATCAGACCCTGAGACATTAAGTTACTTGCCTGTGGATGTATAGCAAATTGATGGAAGTTTTGTAACTATAGCCAAAGAATCAAATCCTATTCCTTCTACCAAGTTAAGAATATCTCCTGAGGGCTTAGGTTTCTAGTTCCTGAATCCTAGAAGGTGCTAACAGGAAGAAGGCTGATATCCTATAAGAAACACTCAGTTTCAATTGAGAATTAGTGAGATTCCAAGTTGGTATCTTCTACTTGCTGAGAAAG
Source organism: Pseudochirops corinnae (assembly GCA_028646515.1). Taxonomy (NCBI): domain Eukaryota; kingdom Metazoa; phylum Chordata; class Mammalia; order Diprotodontia; family Pseudocheiridae; genus Pseudochirops; species Pseudochirops corinnae. The sequence continues at coordinate 450,719,137 of CM053585.1, read as the reverse complement.
AGGGTTATGTCCCCAAATTTTTCTGTGTCTATGTAATACTAAAGAACCAGAGAGTGGAATCTTATTTTATACCAACTCCTTACATATTGGAGAAGGAGAACATAGGAAAATCATTTCTATATCGGGAAACAGGTTGTAGGCCAGGGCAGGCAGGGATTATTTTGAACTGATTTAGAGCCTAGTATATTTGGGATGTGCCTTAGGCAACTCCCTAGGATTTATCTACTAAGTCAGAGATTTAGTGGAGGGTGTTCCCCACCCATGCTGGATGAAATCATAGCTCCTTCCTGTATCCCTGTGATAATAACTGACATTTCTGTAGTATGCTTTTCAAGTTCGCAAATGTACTTTGCATGCATTCTTTCACTTAAATTTCACAACAATTCGGTGAGGTAGGCATTACAGTTTTATTTTTCCACTTTACTGATGAGGAGTCTGAAACTCAGAAAGGTTAAATGACTTGCTTTGGGGCCAACCACCCAAAGCTATCCAGCTAGTCAATGGCATAAAATTCACACCCAGGCCTTCCAAACTTCAAAATTCCATCAGCTCCACAAAACTGCCTTCCATGATTCTGAATTGGGGGGAGGGGAGGGGAATAAGCATTTACATGGTGCCTACTGTTTGCCAAATACTTTACAATTATTATTTCATTTGATCCTGACTGAGAGGTAGGTGCTACTATTATACCCATTTTAGAATTGAGGCAGACAGAAGTTAAGTGACTTACCTGGGGTCACACAGCTAGTGAATGTCTGAGACTGGATTTGAACTCAGATCTTCCTGACACAAGACCCAGTGGGCCACACTGTGCTACTATCTGCCTCTGTGCAGTAAACTCTTAATTATCTTTTCCTTTGGAAGGGAACTGCATGGTAGACATGATAAAACATTTAAATCATGTAAATTCATTGGAACTGCCAAAAATTCTATCACGGTGAAAACCTTTGAAAAAGGAAAAAAAAGATTTAGATGTTTGTTATGCAATGGTCTAAGAGAGATAATGCACCTCCACTGTCACCTGACAGAGCCATAGAATGAATTGGGCACCAGGAAAAGTGAAATTCAACAACGTCATCATCACTACCATGACTATAATTAGCTCTTAATTTTCCATAGTTTGTGGATTTTCCCAGGTTGGCTTCTACTTGCTGTCTGTGACTTTGTCCCCTCGGGCTGTCAGGTACTGAGTATGGTTCCTGACACTTCCAACAAAATCCTGTACTAAAACAAAGCCTCTGATGGTCATTTGGAGTATTCTAGCAAAAGATCTTGCTCATGTTTGGCTAGGCTATGTGGGTGTTCCTTACCACCCTAATGATGTTTTTGTCATGCAGATTATTCTTTATAGTCCCTGGATACTCAGTACCTCACAGCCCGGGGGACAAAGTCACAGGCAGCAAGTAGAAGCCAACCTGGGAAAATCCACAAACTATGGAAAATTAAGAGCTAATTATAGTCATGGTAGTGATGATGACGTTGTTGAATTTCACTTTTCCTGGTGCCCAATTCATTCTACAGCTCTGTCAGGTGACAGTGGAGGTGCATTATCTCTCTTAAGGCTCTAAAACTTTCCAGTTATATCTTCCTATAGGATACTCTATCGGTCTTAAAAAGTTACTTTTTCTCTTCAAGTTACCTTAGTGACCTAAAGTGCCTGGTATACTATCCAGAAGTGCAGTAAGGATAAGAATGTTTGCATCTTATCCCTAAGTGCAGTAGGGACCGGACACTGGCCTGCTCTAGCTCAGGATCCATGTACATTTTGGAAAGAATACAAACCCGGGTGCCTGAAGATCTGGGTTCAAATTCAGAGTTCATATTTTCTCTATTAATATAGATCATCACCTCCTTTGAAACCTCCTTCCTCAGGGTCACAGCAGTACATGTCAGGGCTGGGAATCGAACCTTTATCCATGGAGATAATATATACAAAGCAATTTGCAAACCATGCATGCTATGAAATGATTCAATAGTACTGAAAAAAAAAAATGGAGGTGTTATACAAACTCCCAGGAGGACCAGAAAGCATCTTTTGTGCCTGTCTATTGTGCTTCAGGCTGCGTATCTTCATCTGTGAAAGCAGAAATGAAACATTTGCATGATGGACCTCATTGACTCTGAAACTACAGCTTTGCTAAATTACCAAGACGTCTTGGAACATTGCTTAGAAAGCCGCATCTGCTAATGTGAACTGACAAGGGAGACGGGCTCATCCTGACTTTCCACCTACCTGGAGAGAGAAACACTCCACTCATCACTGTTAATACTTGCTCGACATAGTAGGTGGGGGCAGAGGGGATTCTCAAGAAGTCTCAGTTATTCCATTCACTATTTTCATTTCTAACTTGTCTTGCTTCCTCATGTGAACATGGATTCTTGGTTCCTGACACCTCCAGGTCTCACCCAGTGGATACCTGTTAATGTCATCATGGTGGATGTAGAAAGTGTGATTGTTGTCTACAAGACACTATTTTTCTGTGAAACTAAAACATAATAAAAAGAGATAGATTTTCAATGTTAGCTCCATATTTTCAAACTCTTAATAATATCCTTCAATCCTAATTTTGTTGGGGTGGGGGAGGGAAACTGAAGAAATCATGAAATTTCTATTTCTGACTCCTATCAAAGGCTACACCTCAAAGTGCCTAGACAAATTAGTATCTAGGCTGTTTGTAAAGTCTTCCAGAGATGGCAGGTGATCACCATATTTGATGGTGTTTTATTTTTGTGTGTGGAGGGGGGGAGGAAGGAGAAAGAGAGAGAGAGAGAGAGAGAGAGAGAGAGAGAGAGAGAGAGAGAGTATTGAAATATTATCCCAAGTTTCATTCAGTATTTTCTAGGGATTACATTGAGAAACAGCAACTTAGAGTACTGGATAGAGAACTGATCTTGAAACCAAGAAGATCTGGGTTCAACTCCTGCCTCTTACTGACTGACACTTACTGATTGTGTGACCCTGGGTAAGCTCTTTAACCTCTCAGTGTCTAGGAAGTTCTCTAAGATTGTAGGTTGCAGAGGAGGTGCCAAAATGCATTGGTTGGAGTTTCCTCACTCTATACCAATGAAATCAAAAATGTAATCCCCATCCCCTACATCATTTAAATTCTTTTAATTAAGTGCTACAGGCACTGCTTTGCTTCTCACCACCTGCTCCTTTCTTCGTTCTTTGTGGTCTGACTTCAAACCACATTCTAAAGAAACTATTCAAAAATCCAAGGGTCTTTTCTCAGTCTTCATCCAATTTGATCTTTCTGCAATTTTGACACTATTGACTTTCTACCTAAGCTCTCTCTCTTCTCTTGGCTTCCACAGCACTGCTCTCTCCTAGAGCTCCTGACACCTGTATGGCATCATCCTCAGTCCCCTGTGGTGGATCATCATCTATATCCTCTGCCTTTTACATTCCTAGCTTTCTCCAAAACTCTGTCCTGTCCCTCCCCCCATCTCCCCTCTCTTCCTCCTCTCTCTCTCCTCCTCTCTTCTCCCCCCTTTCCCTCCCCTCTCCTTCTCACTTCTCTCCTTTCCTTCCTCCCCACTCATCCTCTCCTTTCTTCTCTCCCCTCCCCTCTCCTCTCTTTTCCGTTAAAATATAGTCTTTATGCAGATTGTTCCCCAATTAATATATCCAGACTTCATCTCTCTCCTGAACTGCAGCCACACATTGTGAGCTTCCTACCAGATATCTTCTCTAGGATACCTAGTTGGCCACTTAGATCAGTGTCCAAAACAGAACTCGTTATTCCTCCCCTTCTCACTAAACTTGTCCCTCCTCCAAACTTCCCTATTTCTGTCGAAGTTGCCACCCAGCATTCCTTCCAGCTAACCAGATTTGTGGCTGTAGAGATGACCCTTGACTTTCCTTCCTTCATATCATGTCTTATGGATTCTATCCCCACAACACCTTCGGAGGAGATCCCCTTCTCTCCATACCTGAAACTACTACCCTATTTCAGGGTCACATCACCTCGGTCCTGAATTATTCCAACACAGTCACCTCCCTTTCCAGTCTATTCTCCACACAGATGCCAAAATAATCTTCCTTAGGCACCAGTCTTAAGTCTCACTATCTCATTTCCCTACTTAAAGATGATTCATGGCTCCTCTGCCCTGTCTTTAAGGGAAAATACAAGTACTTTAGCTTAATATTTAAAGCTCTCCACTATTTTGTTACCACCTCTATTTCTAGCCTTACTTTATGGTAGTACCATTCATTAGTTTTATGTTCCAGCCAAACTGCTCCCCCCCCTCTCCCTCTCTCTCTCTCCTTCTCTCTCTCTCTCTCTTTCTCCCTTCCTCCATATCTCTCTCTCTTCTCTCTGTCTCGTTCTCTCTCTCTCTCTTTCTCTTTCTCATTCTCTCTATCTCCCCCCTCCCCATCTTTCCTTCCTTCATCCCTCCTTCCTTCCTCAAATTACTTTCTATTTATTTCTCTGTGTACACACTGTGTGTCTGCTATGTGCCCCCATCCCTTCCTTGCTAGAATTTGAACTCTTTAAAGGCAGAGAACTTTTCCATTTTGTTTCCTGTATCCCCAATACCCAGCACAATGATTGTACATAGTAGACACTTAATACATGTTGGTTGTTGACCTGAAGTGAAGAAGGTTACCCTGTGTGTCAGTGATGGTCATGTCCCACTGACATTCGGGCTTTACAAAATTAGGATAACCTGCAATAAGGCTGGCCCCATATACATGTGACATAAAGGCAGCCAACACAATCCAGCCCTGAATTTGGAGTCAGAATCCTGGCTCTACTACTTACTAAGTGTGTGACTAGGAATGAGATCAGGAATTCAACCTCAGGTTAAGATTTTTTGGGGTGGAGTGGTTCATCAGCTAGGATGAGAAAAAAAAACATCCTTATTTTCACTAGATTTTAGCATTTTCTCTAATTACTTAAAAACATGATTCTAAGGAAGGCTCATTAGACTTCACCAGGCTGCCAGAGATCCATGACACATGAAAAAAAAAAAAGGTTAAAAACCCCTGAACCTTGATGATCTCTCATGTACAGTCCAGCTCTGTTTCCAATGACCGATCCAAAAGTTTGATATGTTTTGAAAAATAAAATTCTGGATTTCTTATATCATAATTTTGTTGAAGGGTGGTCCCCTTTCTCTGATCTTTGATTTTTATCCCAGTGGTCCATAGATTCTCATTTCAAATACTATTACATATACTATTTTCCTAAGTTTCACAAATTAGGGGAATCACATGACGGAGCAAACATAGCTCAAATAATTCAACAACAAAGACACCTCCAGAGTTCAGCTCAGGCAGAATGTCTCAGACTGATGAATACAACTGGAGGCAGGGAGCTTCAGAAACCCCAGCTGTGAATGCTTAGGGGCTTCATATTACAGGTGGAGGTTCAAGACTTTCAGGAAAAATAGCAGGAAATACAGAAAAGCTAATTAGAATCAGAGGGTCCCAAAGTCAACATGCCCATGTCAGCTTTGGCATCCGCTCCTTGATCATTATTCTCCGCTAGTAATGGAGCCTTCATGAATGGTTCCAAAGACTGAGTCTTCTTCTTGGATCCTTGTTTAATCAAGACAAATATTCCTACCCTAAAAATAAGTCATTTCCAGAAGGGTCATGGCTTTTTTTTTTTCTTTTCTTTTTTACAACACAAATGAGAAAGGAAATGGGAGTGTCATTTTCCTATACATTACTGTAACTATAAACAATGCTTTATCTTCTTAGCAACTATCATAAAACATTAAGTATTTAAAATATTTACACCAGCCCTTGGAGATTTTCCTCACAGGGTTTTTGGGAGACTCAAATAAGATAATGTATACAAAGTACTTTGCCAACTTGAAAAGCACTCTGGAAATGTCAGTTATCATTATTAGACATAAAACTTTCCTATGGACAATTGTAATAGACTCTTAATGCTCTCCCTACACACAGGCCCTCCCTTCTCCAATCCTTCCTCCACACAAAATGACAAAAGGACAGGATAGGCCTGACAATGTTACTCTCTATTGCCTCTGGGTTAATATGCAAACTCCCCTACTTGTCATTTAAGTCTCTATTTGCTGGGGGACCTACTTTTCCAGCCTTAGTTCATATCATTCCCTTTCACATACTTTAAGCTCCAGCCAAAGTCGACTTTGAGATGTTTTCCAACCTTAATGCTCCCTCTCCCATCTCTGGGGCAGCTAAGTGGTGCCAGAGTACACGGAATTCTGGGCCCAGAGTCAGGAACTCATCTTCCTGAGTTCAAATCTGGCCTCAGACACTTACTAGACACTTACCCTGGACAAGTCACTTAACCTTGTTTGCCTCAGTTTACTCATCTGGAAAATGAGCTGGAAAATGAATGGCAAATGACTCCAGTATCTTTACCAAGAAAACCCCAAATAGGGTCACTAAGAGTCAGACACAACTGAAATGACTGAACAACATAGGTCAACTATTTACAAAAGACTCATTAACAAATATTTGAAATGTGAAATAATAACTCACCATACCTATTATGCTTTCCAGGGAGGTAATGACAGCTTTGTATGACTGTGAAACAGATATTTCCCCTTCATCTTAGAACTACACTGATGTATCAGCAAGCACCCTAGCGTGCCCAGGATGGCTGCAAGCACAGGTTCTTAGATCTGCTTTTCTAAAGGAAAGCAACTGAAAATGGGTTAACAATCTTATTTTAATCAATCAAACATATATCATTTATCTAGTTCAGGGGAAAAAGTCAGCACCCTAAACTTCAGAGAATACAAACAGAACACAAGCAGAAGTTACAAGCAGACAAACAGATCAGCAGACAGGGCTTCTAGCCGTCTGACCATTACATCAGTTACCTAGTCAGTTACCAGACAGGGAAGCACCAACATCTGTGTTTTCAAAGCCAGGGGGCTCAATGGCTGCCCAGAGTCTCATCTGGCCAAATCACACAAATCTTCTCAAAGTGAGCCCCAAAGCAAAACCTCACATCAGCAGTTTATATAGCCTTCTCCTGGCTTGGAGAATGTCACAGCCCTCTTGACCCACTGCCCAATCACAGAGTAATAAGGCGTGGGCATTCCTGAAGAATAAGCCTCCTACCACCGGTCCCATGTGACCACATTCAGCCCATTAGGGGACAGAGTATACTTTCAAATCAGGGAAGGCTCTCAGAGCCACTTAAGCCTATCAAAGGGCCAAAGGGCAGAGAAGATCTTCAGATTCCCATAACAACTGGCCTAGCAGCTCAAGAGAATCCCCAGATCCTTAGGCCAACCAGAACATGGCTTGTTGTTGATTATCTTGCCAATGGTGCTACTTCTATTCCTCCAAGAACTAATGCTGCTTTAGGAATCATCTGCTGGGCAGCCATTATCAATTCAGGAATCCTGACTTCTTGGATTCATGAAGTTGCTGTCCAAGCTGGAAATTTCCATTTCTTAGACTCACCATCTAGTAACATGGGCTCAGAGAAAGAACTACCAAACTGAAAAGATAAGTTGGGGACTTATGGTCCACGCTCAGGCTTAGCTAAGCGATCCCACCTTGCTTTCAGATGTACATGACCTTCATTGCTGCTGGAGGTGGGGGAGAGAAATCTCAGCCTACCAGCTAAAAGTATAAGAGAATCTACCAGAGATCCAAACAGCAGACTGAAAAGAGAGGGAGGAAAAGTCTTTCTAAAGCTCTTGTGGCCTGTTGGGGGGGTGGCTCTTCCCAGCAAAGCCACCAATCACCCTCAATACCCAAGGGACCAAAGGAGGGCTGAAGGACCAGCCAGGAGCAATCATTGCAGGTTCTTTAAGGAAGGTCCAGGTCATATATCCAGCTCCATGGAAAAGACTTAAGTTCAGCAAAGCAGGGGGCTCCTCCCATGAACACCCCTTTCAAAGAAAAATCAAAAGTTTAAGCTTCTTTTTTGTTGTTATGGAGTCACGTCCCTCTTCATGATGCCAGTAGTGTCCATGGGGTTTTCTTGGCAAAGATATTGGAGTGGTTTGCCATTTCCTTCTCCAGTGGATTAAAGTAAACAGAGATTATATGACTTGCCCAGGGTCATACAGCTAGCAAGTACCCAAGGCAGGATTTGAACCAAGATCTTCCTGACTCCAGGACCAGAACTCTTATCTACTGAACCACGTAGCTACCTTAGCTTTATACTTTGACTCTATTTCTATTGGCCATCCATAGACTGAATGGTCATGTTATATTTCTAGAGCCCTGAAAAGGAGGATTCAGAGAATGTTGGTGCTGGAAGGTACTATTAGTGGGCCAAGTCCTTCAATTTGCTGATGAGAAAACTGGAGAAAAGCATTTCTGGTTGGGTCCACAGGGTCCTCTGTTGGACCCACAGATTTCTTTTAATGGCCTAGGAACTTTTTCATCAAAGGAGAAGCTTCTATCTCAGTCCATAACATAGGATTCGACTGCCAAGAGAACAATTTGTCTGGTAGCCTTTGGGGTAATCTACACTTTCTGCTTTGAGGAAACAGTCCACGGTTAAAGATTGAAGCTAAAATAGTATCTGCTCTAACCTCAGACAATGGGTTGCCCTTCTTGTTTCAAGTTTCCTACTCTATGCATGGAATTCTCCAGGTTAAATTCACAATATGAATATTTAACAAGGCCCTGGAGCAGAGATATCAAAGACATGCAGCTGGCAGCACTGCTGAGTGGGCCTGAAATGTAATTGGGAAATAATTAACAAAATTAAAATTTAATGGAACATAAATAATGATAACATGTGGTTTTCTAAGTCAATATGCAGCCTTCACCTACAGTTTAGTGGCCTTATTTCTATCTGAGTTTGATACTGCCACTAGAGAAGACAAGCGTCCATGCCCAGCCCCCTTTGTGATGAACCAATTAAGAAAGGCCACTTGGCTCCAACAGCTGAAAAATATCTCCCGGTGGTTTCAGTTGTTAGAGAGACACCTGGAAGCAGTGGCTGGCTGGTTGGCCTCAGAGTCAGCTGAGGTCCCAGGTGCTGGTTGTGTTACCCTGGACAAGTTGTGTCTCAGTGTGCCAGGTGACTGTCTAAGACTGAGTTACAGAACAGATTCTAACCTGTATCAGTGGAAGGGGTTTCCTTGCAGGTTCCCTACACCAATAAAATCACAGGACCAGGTAAAGAAGGAGGAGAAAGAGATGGAGAAGAAGGAAGAGGAGGGAGGAGGAAGAGATGGAGAAGAAAGAGAAAGAAGAGGAAAGAGGAAGAGAAGGAAGAGGAGGAGAGGAAAGAAGAGAGGAAGGAGGATAGGAAGGAGAAGAGAAAGGAGAAAGAGGAAATGCAGAAGGAGAAGGAAGAAGAAAGGAAGGAGGAGGAGGAGGACAGGAAGGAGGAGAGGAAGGAGAAGGATGACGACGAGGAGGAGGATGAAGAGGAGAGCTAACATTTATACAGTACTTTAAGGTTTGCAAAGCCCTCTATGTTTATTTATTTCTTTTGATCCTCACAACAACCTTGTAAGGTCAGTTTCCTTATTATACCCATTTTACAAATGAGGAAAATGAGTTTGAAAGTGATTAAGTGACTGGCCCCAGATCACAAAACTAATACGTTTCTGAGGCAGAATTTGAACTCAAGCCTAAGTCAGTACTTTACTTAATAATAATAATAAATAGCACTTTAAGGTTTGCAAAACACTTTAGATTTATTCTCTGATTGGATCCTCCCTCCCACAGCCTTGAAAGTTTAGTGTTATTATTATCTCCATTTTATAGATCAGGAAATTGAGTCTGGCAGAGGCTGACTTGCCCAGGGTCCTACAGCGAGTAAGGGTCTAAGGCAAGATTTGAACTCAGGTCTTCCTGAATCCAAAGGAGAAAATGAACATGCAAGTACTTCAGGCACTATCAAATGCTATACAAGATATTCTCATCTTTCTTTTTTTTCCCATGCTGCACGGCATAGGATGACAGGAAGCCTGGTGTGATGTACAGTTAGGGACACTTGGGGTTTAATACTGCCCCTTATGTGGGAGACAAGTCTGAATATGGCACATCTCTAAGATTAGAAATGGCACGAGAACTTTCAACATCAGGAGTTTCCTGTGCTAGTGGCATCTCAGGTTCATACCGAAGCACAATCCTATGGGCAGAAAACAGTAAAAAGGTAAGATATATAGCACTGACTCTGTGCCAGGCACCACTCCAAGCACTTTACAATATTTCATTTGATCCTCACAACAACCCTGGGAGGCAGGTCTTATCATAGATGGGGAAACTGAGTCAAATGAAGGTTAAGTGCCTTGCCCAGGATCACCCAACCAGTGAGGCTGCATTTGAACTCAGCTCTTCCTGACTTCAGGTCCCACATACTATCTACTTCACCAATTAGCTTCCCACAAATGACCTTTACAAAAGAAATTGGGAAAATTTTCAAAATGTGAGGTAAGCTACCAACTATGGGGATGGGGAACCTGTCTCTCTCCCATCTCCCATCTTCCTGCTTGAAAAAGACCCAAGGATGCAGGCTACTAAACAGACCCCATTGCATTTTAGAATAGCATAATCCAGCCAGCAAGGTGTGGTTCCTGATTGGGCAGAGAAAAGGGCAAGTCTGGTTTATAAGGAGAGGAAAAGCTTTATCTGTGTCTGCTGATTCATGGAGGAAGGAGATGAGGGAGGGGTAAGAAGGACAGTGCAATGGAATCCTAGGAAGTGAGGGAGCTTGTACCAGAATCATTTTGAGAGGATATGGAACAGATTTATACTCATGTTTATTCATGATAATGAAATAGCTGTCCCCAGATAGGCATTTTAATTTGGGAGAAAGCTGCAAGGAAATATGTGCAATCATGGAGAAGGTAGATATTTTTTCAAAAAAAAATTAAATAAAATCAGTTTAATCCTGCCTGGAACATGATTCATTCTTTTGGAGCAAGAAGTGGTATGAGATAGTGTCCAAAGGCAATTTTCTTTTTTTTTTTTCTTGGACATGAAAGAACTTTTTCCTTAATCAGAATCACAAGCAGGCTTGGTGGACTATGGAAACACCTATGTGGTGTTAAGAAATTTTATCTGCCCCCATTACTCCCCTATGCCTGCAGACCTACCACTAGGCCTGACATTTCAACCATTAGTATAGTAACTCCTTTGGGTTAAGGCGTTGTCTTTAGAAAACTTCCCACCACCATGCAATTCTGCTATCTGGGAGGGGCAGTATATTAGAAGTTAGACTGTCAGGCTATTTGGCTATCTAGCAAAGGGTAGGGTTCTGAATGAGTAGAACACGGGACAGATCCATTTTGCTAGAGGAAAAGGACCTGGCTTACTGGGAAGGCAGAACGCAAAAGGACACCACTGAGTCAAAGATGTAGGGAGCAGCATTGAGGGTATACGTTACCTTTGGGGGTGCAAGATGAGGACAAAGCAATGTGACTCAGGCCTGTCTCCTTCCAGTTTTGCTCCTTAATCCACTTTACACATTAGCTTAGGGCTGTCCCCGAAGCAGACTCCATGATTCTAATTAGAAATGTTTTTCTTTTTTCCTTTTTGGATTTTACCAGAAACCAGATTTTCCCTCTGTAATTTTAAAGTGCCATTAAAAACAAAGGTAAATACTTGTTGATTGAAATTTTAGCTCTTTACAGAGTCTGGTCACAGCAAGGGGCTTCATAGCCGTTACCTGTTTCCTTGACTGTCCTGTTAACCAGAAATCTAACTTGTTATACTGACGCTGAGATGATGGAAAAGTATAAATTAAAGCAATGATCTCCCATTTTGAACCTAGCTTTTCAACAGGGTTGGAGGGGGTGACAAGGTTAAACCGTCTCCCCCAGCTTATATTAGTCACCTTCAGTCTTCTAAAGCTCAGTTAGCATTCCTCCTATGGAAAATTTTAAAGAGATACATCAATAGCAATGACCTTAGTTTTCACTACATCATGGGTACCAAATTACACTGAAATGCAGGAAAAATTGGCAGTCCTTACTGAAAGAAGGGAATTAGATTTTGTTGAATTAATCACACCATCTTCTACCAATATTTCCTGTTTGTTGTTGTTTTTCAATATCTGGCTCTTCATGGCTCCATTTGGAGTTTTCTTGGTGAAGATCTTTGAGCCATTTTCTTCTCTAGCTCATTTTACAGATGAGGAAACTGAAATAGAGTTAAGTGACTTGCCCAGGATCACACTAGTAGTGTCTGAGGACAGATTTGAAGTCATGAAGATGAGTCTTCCTGACTTAGTGCCTAGTATACCATACTGCTGCCCACATTTCCTGTTGAGTATAGATTATTGGGTATTCCTTAGAATGCCTCCTCCATTCTACATCCCATGCCTTTCTTAATTCGCATTGTTTATGTTAGCTTTTTTTGGCTGCCATGTCATACTTATCATAAGATGATCATTCTAGAGTTGTAAGGGAACTTACAGCTCATTCGGTCTGTCCCCTTCACTCTTTACAGATGGGGAAATTGAAGCCATGAGAGATAAAGTGATTTGACTAATGTCACACAATTAATAAGTAACAGATTCAACTTTAGGTGCTATGACTCCAAATTCACTGCTCTTTTCACTGAACCACATTGCTTTCATATTGGTGCATATGGAACTTCCAGTCCACTGAAATCCTCAAATAGCTTTCATTTCTACTGTTGCCTAGTATTACTACTCACATTCAATTGATTTTTTGAGCCCAAATGTAGGAATTAACATTTATCCCTAGCAAATTTAATCTTATTAGATTAAGCCCATCATTCCATACTGTTGAGATCTTTTTGGGTCCTCAAATATGTCATTTGCTATCCCTTTCAGCTTAATGTCATCTCCAAATGTGATATACATGTCATGTATGTATTCCTGCATGTTAATGATAAAATAATTAACAACAGCTCAGAGCTAAGGACAGGTTCCTGTAGTACTCTACTGAAGACCTTCTTTCAGTTTAACATTGACACTCTGGGTCTAGTCATTCAGCAGTTCCAATTTCACTTCCTACATTTTGAAAGTTTTTAAAGGGTAGAAATAGATGAAAAATATTGATTTTTTTTCAGCATTGAATTGGTGACAATTAACCTAGAATAAATAAACTGTAGAAATGTTGCTTTTAGATTATCCTAATTCATTATTTTTGTGGTGTTCTGGATGACTTGAAAATGTTTTCTTAGGTCACAGGATCATAGATTCAGAGCTTAGAGAGCATCTAATCCAACCACCTCATTTTATAGATGAGGAATCTTAGGTACAGAAGAGACAAAATGGCCCAAGATCAATATAGGCCATAAGAGCAGGGTTTTGAACCCATAAATTTTGACTCTGAATGTAGTGCTCTTTCCACTGTCCCATACTACAATGGCTACAAGTAAAAAGGTCAATCACTCAGCAAGGCTCCCATTCTCCATGAATCATTTAGGCCCCTGAGTGATTCTCACAAAGTGTCTTAAATTCACAAGGGTCTTCAGTTAAACATTTTCATGCCCTATCCATGAAATCTATACCTGTAGATTACATATAGGTGTGTATGTATATGTATATATGTATGTATATATAGTATGTATCTAGTACAGAACTATCAGTCTTTTGAATGACATTAGAGTTCTTAACTTGACCTCAAAGAATGCAAAAGTTATATACTATTAGATAAAAGATACCCACTGGTTCCATTCCTTTTATGACAGATTTCCTTATCACAATAGATATTTTGAATTTATATCTTATACCTTTAAATACCTTTAAATCTTTTTCCCCCAAGTTCAACATCAGCTTAATCCCTCAAGAAGATGCTATCATCTCCTCTAAGGGCAGTTTAGGTGGCATAGTGAATAGAGTGCTGGGCCTGGAGTCAGGAAGACTCATCTTCCTGAGTTCAAATCTGGACTCAGAAACTTACTAGCTGTGTGACCATGGGCAAGTCATGTAACCCTATTTGCCTGTTTCCTCATCTGTAAAATGTTCTGAGAAGGAAAAGCAAACCAGTCCGGTATCTTTGCCAAGAAAACCCCAAATGGAATCACAAAGAGTCAGATACAACTGAAAACAATTGAATGACCTACTGAAAGCCTTTCATTGCTATGGATTCCAGTAGGAGCATCCATAATAGATGCACATGTGTCTAAGAAATCCTAGGGCTAACTCGTAATTATTTGAGGAATGGGGGTACCATTGCCAGTCTCCCCCTCCACACACACACCGAAAGAAGATGGATGAATTTATACCAATGTATAGAATGTTAGAATGTTTCTGGCTGTGGAGGTCCAAGATATCAATATACCCATCTAGATCAGTGGTGTTAATTTTTTTGGAGTTCACGAGAGAAAGAAAGAAAGGGAAGTCTAACTGTGTGCATCAATGACAGTCAAGGTGAGGATATCCTCAGATATCCTCCACCAAACTTCCTGCCAGTGAAAACACAGAAGATTAGAAAAGGGATGAAATGTTGGGCAGGGGGAATAACCCAAAGGTGGCTGATGTTTTAAATATGGTGGTAGAAAGGTATGGTGGCATGCACTTATAGTCCCTACTCCTGGGAAGGCTAAGGCTAATGGATCATTTCATTAGGGCTAAATGCAATCGGCTACCTGCACTAAGTCCTTTACCATCTGGTATGCCTTGGAAGAGATGGTGGGGGTGGGGATAACAGGGGAATCAGGCTGCCTAAAGAGGGTCAAACTAACCAGAAACAGAGCGGATCAAAGCCCAAGCTTCCATGCTGTTTAGCAATGCAGTCAGGCATTGAATGGTGGTTACACTTCCATTCTGGCAAGATGGGAAGATTCTGTTTCAAAAAGAAAACAAAATAAAAGGCACAACATGATGCCTTCTTCCTTGGATAAAGAACAGAGGTGGATGATCCATGATCAATGATTGGCTCCTGAGAGGTGGTCATACTGGTTCCTGGATTAACTCTATCTAAAATAAACTAGTGTCTTGGTGTTCTCCGTAATTCTTGGATTATTTATCATTCTGTTCATCCTTTGATTAATTATAGTTGTATGCCTTGTCCAGCCTCCTTGGAAAGTTCCATTGTGTTATTTATGTTCAATGGAATCTTACTAATGGTGGTGTAATTCATACAAAGGCTTAGTAGATGACCTTGGAAGTTCCTTCTAGCTTTAAGATTCTTCAGTTCAATGATGTTTCTTTCAAAGTGTCTCTAACACTTCACCATTGTTTTCTTTTTTAATTAAAAAAATTTTTAAAGGTTAATAAGCAGTTATTTTTTCTACCTCCCATGCTCCCGCCACTGAAAAAGAAAAAAAAAAAGAAAAGAAAGTATTCTTGTAATAAATATGCAGTCAAGTAAAATAGATTCTCACATTGGCCATGTCCAAAAAATGTACGTTTCATTCTACACCTTGAATCTATTACCTCTCTGTCAGGAAGTGGGTAACATTCTTCCTTGTTGGTCCTCAAGAATTGTCCTTCCTTTTCTATTCCTATTCTATTGCTGCCCACACTCAGTCAGTCAGTATTTTTTAACCACCTACTATGTGCTAGGCAATGTGCTAAACTCTACAGATACAAAAGAAAGTGAAAGTCAGTCCTCATTCTAAAAAAATTCGCAGTCCAATGAGGGGGTGGGAAGAGGTGACAACATAATAACAACTATAGAAAACAAAATTGGAGGCAATCAATAGAGGGAAGGCCCTGGTCTTAAAAGGGACCAGGAAAGAACTTTAAAAGATTTTGGCTCGTTCTTGAAGAAAGGCAGGGAGAGCTAGTGAAAATGCATTGTCAAGGCAGGTTCTTGTTCAAGGCATGCACTATTGAACGTGGAGGGTGAGTAGGAGGAATCTTGCAAAGATTCCTAGCTTTTCATGCCTGAATTCCATTAATAGCCTTCAAAGTGTCCTCTTCACTTCCAGATTCCACTATCTGTATAACTGAATTTTTAAATAATCAGCAGATTAAAGTCCACACTCATTGACCCTCTCAAATTTGGCCCCAATACACCTTTCTGTCCTTATCATCTATTAGTTCCCTATCAGCATCTTCCCATTAGCCAGGCTGGATAATTCACTGTCCCAGGAACATAAGATACTGATTTCCATGTCAAGGCATGTCCCTTCTCCTAAATAGCCTCTTGTAACCTAGCCCAAACTTTCCAAGACTCTGCTCAAGTACCACTTCATCCATGAAATATCCAAATACATGAGGAACTAGCACTTATTAAATATCTCTAGTATGTCAGGCGCTGTACCAAGTACTTAAAAATATCCTCATATTCATCATCATCATAAATATATTCTCACAATAAAAGATGATCCTCAAAACAGCTCTGAAAAGTAGGTGCTATTATTATCCTCATGTTACATATGAGGAAACTGAGGCAAATAGAGGTTAATTAACTTGTCCAGGGTCATATGACTAATAAGTATCTGAAACCAGTTTTGAACTCAAGTCTTCCAGACTGCAGACCTGGTACTCTATCCTCTGTATCAACTAGCTACCCCACAAGGATCTCTCCATCTTATAAACTTCAGCCTGACCCCAGAATCATAATTTTAGAGCTAGAAGGGACTTCAACCTTCATATAGCACATCCCAATATTTTAGAAGTGGTTGTACAAAGACCCTCTGGGATTTTTAAAAAGTTTTTTTTTTTAATATCATTTGTCTTTTTTACATCCTGCAGGTTTTCGCCAATGTTCCTCCCCCTTCTACCTCCCAAAATAGTATTTTTAAAAGACAGAATAAAAGGAAAAAATTCAGTACAATCAATCAATACGTTGAAAAAAGTCCTAACCCTTGTGCAACGTGCAGACTGGCCCTGAAGTCTTGTGTTATTTATCGAATGTGAATGTATGTAGAACCTGCAGTAAATGTCAGAGGTTATGATTATTTATTGTTCTTATAGCAATTTCATTAATATGGGGAATTTCCTATTTGGAAACTACATCAATGCAGATCAGTAATTCATCTACCATTTAAAGTCTCAGAGAATTATCTTAAGGCACTGAGAGGTTAAGTGATTATGGCCACATAGCTAGTATGTCTCAGAGGCAGGATTTGAATCCCCATCCACTATGCTATGTGTGTGTGTGAGAGAGAGAGAGAGAGAGAGAGAGAGAGAGAGAGAGAGAGAGAGAGAGGAGAGAGAGAACGCTATAGGTGGTACAGTGGATAGAGAAAGTGCTGGGCCTGGAGTCAGGAAGACTTATTTTCCTGAGTTCAAATGTAACCTCAGACACTTACTAGCTGTGAGGCCCTGGGCAAGTCACTTAACCATGTTTGCCTCAGTTTCCTCATCTGTAAAATGAGCTGGAGAAGGAAATAACAAACCACTCCAGGAACTTTGCCAAGAAAATGACCCAAATGGGGTCACAAAGAGTCAAACATGACTGAAATGACTGAATAACTGTGTATGTGTGTGTATAGATGTATAGATATATACATATACACATATGCATATACACATGTGGATAGATAGATATACACACATACGTCACCTTTTCTACTAGATCACAAGCTCCTTGAGGACAGCCAGAGTGCACTGCATTTCTTCATCCCCCTCCCCACACCTAGTACAAATGGTAGGGATTTAATAAATATTTGCCATACGAGACCATACTTCATCTGACCATTTTAACATCTGGATCCGATAACATCTGGAGAATGTAGTTTTATGGCCTTCAGAATAGATGCTGAAAAAGGACTAGTGAGTTGTTTGCTCTTTAAAGGCAGCAAAACAGAAGCCTTAATAGCATTTTATATGAATACATATTCAGCTCATTAGACAGGAAGGCATTTCTGTAGGTTCATAATTCAGTTTTATCAGGTGATGTTTCCTCTGACAGAGTTCAATACTAAAAGTTATAAATAAAGTCTTTACAGAACAAAACATCTTAAGGGGGCATTCTTGTTTTTGAATTTCATTGCAGAAATGGGGCCACAACGTAATAATCACATATTAGGCAAAGGGGAGATGGAAGGTAATGCAGAAGAGAATGACTGGTCAGTGAGGCTGGCACTTGGCAGAGTTCAGGAGGCCTCGCGAGTCAGCACAAGGTGCCTCTCTAGCCGAGGCCAGGTCTTCAACATAAATGACCTGATTATTATTGCTGTCCTCACCTTGCACACACACCCTTTCCCTGTAGAGCCTCCACTGCTTTTTCCGAGAAGGTGGGCTCTGGCCTTTTGAATCCTTCAGTGGTAATAAGTAATGTCCAATTGCAGCTGCAGGAGTGATGACAGAGAGATGGGAGTGGGAGGAAACAGAGGAGCCAGGTTTCCTGAGTTAAAGAAAAGCAGAGAATTGAGGTAATTAAGAGAGGTGATGCCGTCAGAAAGGGGATTGGGCCTCAATGACCCAGCTTGATCGTGCTGTGGGAAGTGCCTACTGAAGTGGCCTAAATTAGCCAAACAGGGCCTTCCATTCTCCAGACGCTCGCCTTCTCTTCCACTTGCTTTGGACCGGGCTAGTTAACAAACCTGGAGACCTAGGCGAGTCTCCCCTAGCTCAAGGGAACCAACCAGTGGCTCTGCAGAAAAGCCTTTGATGCAGAGGGGAAAAAAAGGAGTTGGCTTCCTTCTGGGAGAATTCAGACCTCTGAGAGAAATGGGAAACTCAAGATTCCAGGTAGGGAAGGGGAGGGCTGAACACAGAACTTCCTTTCTTCACACACAGCATTGAAGGGGAAAAGAAATCAACCTGAGGAGGAGCTTCACTGTGGTGAAACAAGGAGTCAACTGTCCTGATAGGAAATTGTGAGTCAACATTATGGCCCAGTGGTCAGAGAAAGGGTGCTGGAGCCTGTCTAGGCCTGAGTTTGCATCCAGCCTTGATAACTGCCTACTTTGTGACTTTAAGCTAGTTACTGAACCACTTGGCCTGAGTATCTTCACCCATGAATTGGAATTTGGGAGGGAGGGAGGGAGAGGGGATGGGACCAAATGACCTTTAAGGTCTCTTCCAGTCCTGTGTTTATGATTCCCTTTGGGTCTGGCACTCCTGGATCCCTGGATCCTCACTTTGTAGGCAAAGACTCCAACAAGAGGTTTTCGAAGTCATAGAAATAATCCATCCTGAATTTCTGGAGGCAGATCTTCCCTGTGTGTAAGCTGCTCATTACCTGGGGATCTTAGGCACCCTGTGGTAGGTTTTTGTTTTCTTCTTTCTCTAGGCCCCAGGGGTTTTATTTTGTAAACTCTTGTCCCAATCCATGGGATAAATGATTCCAAACTTTTTCATGCTTTAAGACACTCAATGTTTTGTAGTGCATGGTGGCTGAGGAGGGGAGGGTCCTAGGGACCTGGGGTGATTAAAAATGGGTGTCAGGGTAGGAGAAAGAAATGAAGGGAGGGATACCAGAAGAAATAAACAGCCCAAGGACAATTTTTGCTATATACTGGAGTGGTGGGGCTCAGTGATTGGGAAACATTGCCCTAATGAAGAAAGAATTAATGCAATCTATTATTACCAGGGATAGTCCTAGGTCCTGAGGCAAGTAGGAGTTAAGAGTTTGACTTGAGTAAATTATATCAAAGTTTGTAGGTGGCCCAGAAGGACATCCAAATATATTGGAAGGATGCAAGCAGGTCATTGCATGAGTAGGAGAGAATCATCAATGTGAATAACTCATAAAGCGTAATTGCCTACTTAGACTTACACCCCAGGCACGGGGCTATAAATCATTTACTCTGGGAACTCCTGACTGTGTTATCCTTAAACGCCTGGATTCTGGAAGGGATGGGTAATGCAGAGTCTTATGGCTTTGAGCAACTTCTGCCCCAATTTCCCTAAGTGTTTAACCATGCCCACACGTGTATGTTGAACATAATCTACCATCCACAAGGGGGCTGATTTTGGCATATCATTTCCTGGGCTGAATGTTTGCCACTGGCAGAACGTCAGCTATTTCCTCATGGATGAATCTTTTAGGTCTTCATGGCATCACTGAGATTTCTTTGCAGAAGCTTTTATGCATCATTCAATCATAGGATTTAAAACTGGAAGGAAATTTAGAGATTAGATTACAATTTTCTCATTTCACAGATGAGGAAATTGAAGTCTAGGGAGGGAGGAAAAGTCATTTACTCCAGGACACAGATAATAAAAAGCACAGCCAGAATTTGAAGCCAAATTTGTGCTTTCTTCTGAAATAGAAATTATGGTTAAACTCAAGAATCAAATGGTGGGTTGGCTGTTCTTTCTCCTAGGTGCAGAGGTGGCAGTATCTATACTTCTTAAAGTGACCATATTATATTTAGGAAGAAATAACTAGGATCATAGGAATTAATCCTAGAAGAGAACCTGGAGACGTCTAACCCCTCCCCCCCATCAGTTTACAGATGATGCTATTAAGGCACTGAGTGGTGAATCAGCTCATCCTGGGGTTCACAGGTAAGCAAGTCACAAACTCTCAAGTCTTGTATTTGTCACTTACAATCAGTCTTATTGATATTCTTCTGCTATCTGCTACCTGGGGCTTCACGTTTTTGGAGCTGTTTCCTTCTATGTATTTCTTTAAAATAAATTTTTATTGATGTCTTTTGTTGTTGACATCATCATAGTTTTCCCCAGTATCCCTTCCCCTCTCTACCAGAGAAATATAGTACTTTTTTTTTTTTGCCTTCTGGAGGGGGAAGGGCAGGACAATTGGGGTTAAGTGACTTGCCCAAGGTCACACAGCTAGTAAGCGCTAAGTGTCTGAGGCCAGATTTGAACTCAGGTCCTCCTGACTTTAGGGTCAGTACTGTATTCACTGCACCACCTAGCTGCCCAAAATATAGTATTTTTTAAAGACAAAAAGGAAAAGAAAAAAAATCAGCACAACCAATCAATATATTGAAAAAGTCTGAAAATATGTTCAGGATACAACACCTGTGGACTTCTTATTTCCGCTAGGGAGTGGGTTGAAAGTGTCTTCTCAGATCTTTTTTTTTTTTTTTTGAGTCATGTTTGATCTTTTTAATTTTGCAACATTTCATTATGATTTGTGTGTGTGTGTGTGTGTGGTTCTTTTCTTTTTCTTTATCATAGTCATTGTATATATCGTTTTCTTGGCTCCGCTTACTTCATTCTGAATCAGTTCACGTGGATCATTCCGTGCTTCTTTGTATACATCAATCACATCCATCATTTCTTACAGCACAGTAGTATTCCATTGCATTGATGTACCACATTTTGTTTAGCCATTCTCGAGTCCATGGGAATCTACTGTGTTTCCAATTCTTTGCTATCAATAAATGCGGCTCTAAATAGTTTGGTGTACACGGGGACTTAGTTTTTATCAATGGCTTCCTTAGGGGATAGGCCCCATAATGAAATATCTGCATTAAAAAGCGTGTGGACATTTTAGTCACTTTATTTACTAATTCCAAATTGCTTCCCCAAAATGACTGTACCAATTCACAGCTCCACCAGCAATGGAATAATGTGTCCAAATTCCTTCAACTCCTACAACATCACCTCTTACCACTTTCTGTCATGTTTGCCAATTTGCAGGGTGTGAGATTAAACCTGAGGTTGTTTTAATTTGCATTTCTCTTATTAGTCATTTAGCCCATTCTTTTGTTTCATTGTTAATATTTAGCCATTCTCTTTTTAAAAAATTATTTGTTCAAATCCTTTGACCACTTACCTATTGGGGAATTGCTTTCTAGTTATTCAGTCCTGTCTGACTCTTCATCATTCCATGGACCATACTGTTCATGAGGTTTTCTTGGCAGAGATGGTTTGCTGTTTCCTTCTCCAATGGATCATCTTTAGTCAGAACTCTCCACGATGACCTGTCTGTCTTGGGTAACCCTGCATGGCATAACTCATAGTTTCATTGAACTATATAAGGCCCCTCCTCCCCCACCATAACAAGGCAGTGATGCAGGGAGGAGATTAGTCATATTTTAAAAAATTATATAGATAGATCAGTAGATTGATAGTGTATACCCACGTGTATGTACATTCGTAGGTATATATGCTTGTGTTTATGCATATGTGTGTATATATACATACATATTTATATATACATATGTTAACTTTGTATATATACATATGTATATGTATATATTTTTTTTGTATATATACATATGTTAACGGATGCCAAATCCTTATCAAAGAAATTTAATACAAAGAGTTTTGCCCATTTGATTGCTTCCCGTCTTAGCCTAGTTGTATTCATGTTGTCTGTGCAGAAGCTTTTCAGTTTCATGTAATTAAAGGTATCTATTTTATCTTTGATACTTGCCTCTATCTCTTGTTTGCTGAAGAATACATCTCTTACCCATAGCTGTAAGATGGATATGATATTTTTTCCTATTTTTTTTTGCATAATCTTTAATATTAAGGTCATGTATCCCTATAGAATGTATTGTGGAATGTGCTAAAAAGGTGTTGATCTGAGCCCAATTTCTACCAGACTGCTGTCTAGTTTTCCCATCAGTTTTGATCAATAGGGACTCCCTTCTATTTTCAAGGTTACTTCCTGCCCTTATACTGACATGGAGGAGGGTGCTTTGACATTCAATGCAAAGACTGGAAGAGGAAAATAAAGGACTTTTGACATTTCCTTCAACTCCCAAGTCTCCTCTGGGCCAGAAAGAAAAATAATCACTCATGTGTACTTACATGTACTTTAAGGTTTATAAAATACTTTCCCCACAACAAGTTTGGTGAGGTAGCTTGAGGAGATATTATCATCCCCATTTTACAGGTGAGGAAGTTGAGGCTCATAGAGGGTAGGTGGTTTATACTGAGTTATATAAATAGGAAGTATTCAATCTCAGATTTGAACCTAGGTCTCCTGACTACTGAAAAATCGATGGTTATGTCATAGAGGACTTTTTGAGAGAGTGATTGCTGTGCAGAGGTGGGCAATTTTTTATACTCAATGGGATAGATTTAAATTCTAGACTCTGCTTCCAGTAATCTTTTGTAGTGAGTATTCTCTGGCTTCACTCTTCCAGAGGTGAGCCTAAGGCTGTAGGTTATCTCTGAGGGGTTGGCATATTGGTTCATTCCCTCCTTCTGCTGTGTTCCTCTTCAGTTGCCACCAGTGACTATCATCCCTGTTTGATTTAACCAATATCATCAATAAGCTGTTAAAAGCTTATTTACTTTGAAGGCAAAGCAAGAACAGAAGTACAAACATTTCCCCTGTTTCCCTCAGCACCTTGGAAGCACATTCTGCCTTGTACCACCTTAATTCTTAAGAAGAGCAGGCTCAGACTTACTACAGTTTCCATGTGGCATTGGCATTGGTACCTCCATGTTCATGTCTAAATGCAGTGCTCTGGCTATGTGAATCTTGTTCTCAGCTACTGTTAAGTTGCATTGTGAAAGTCTTTTGTTACCTTGGGTCTCAAAGCTGGGCTATTAGGGTGGGGAACCTGTGGCCTTAAAGCCACGTGCAGTATTCTAGGTCCTCAAGTGCAGCCCTTTGATTGAATCCAAATCACAAAAAGAGTCCCTTTTCCTGTGAAGTTTGCATTGAGTCTTGAGGATCTAGAGGACCACTTGTGGCCTCAAGGCCACAGGTTCCCCAGCCCTGGCTAGCTGAATGTGAAACTCATCATGGACTTGACTTCTGTACCATTTGAAATTCAAAACCTCATAACTTCCAATCACTTTCACCTAAAGCGAAAGAACATGTGCAAAGGCAAAAATCATTTTGAAAACAGGGGTGCATATTCATGGCAGCCTTAGATGAGGAAGGCCAAGGATTCTGCTCTTTGTGGTATCATCTCTCTTCTCTGACTAGAGGATGGACCATCAGTAGGAATAAGTCACCCAGTGCTGGTCAACTGGCACCTTTTGAATGTACGCACAATTTTGGCTCTGTGACTAATCAGAAAGACTCTTCTCCATCTTGTTGTTAGCAGATCAGAAACAGTCACAGAATATCTACGCATCCTCCAAAATGTCTTCAAGGCATTTCTATTACATGTTATAACTCAGGAAAAAGGTTCTCCGGCCTTTTTCATGTGGAGACTGAGTCAGAAGCATTTCATGCATGCTCATAAAGACTAGGTTCATTGGCCAGTCACATATTACATTGTTAGACCTCATCCCCAGAAAAAATTTTCATCATTGACCTCAGGGACCTCTCCTTTGCTATATCCCAGCTCTTATTGGCAGCAGAGGGTCTTTCACCTAAGGAAACAGTGTGATTCAATAGAGAAAACATAGTAGGTTTTGAGTTGGAGGGCGTATGTTCAAATTTGTTTCAGAAGGCTACTGCCCATATCATTGGAACAAGTTGTATAATCTCCCTGGCACTTAATTTCTTCATCAACAAAGTGGTGTGTTGGACTGGATGGCCTCTCAGGCCCCTTATAGCTCTAGAACTTTGGGTACCATGTGGCATTCATCAGGTCCTCCACTACCATACTCTATTGTCTATATTCTCATCAATGTAGATATTCTCTCTGATGATACAGAACACAATTTATACATTCCTCTCTCTCTTATGTGACTTTTGTCCATGTCTCAGGTTCTCTATAAAGGATCGAACCATTATGCTGGGAGTCTTCCTTGAATTCTATCCATAATCACAGGGATGACCATGGAGCGTGTGGGCTGTCCACTGGTTCTCCTTTCCTTTTACCATATGACCAGCCTATCTTCTTTGCTGATCCTATAATTCTTTGGCTATATCCTTTAGATTGCTTCTCCTTTGAAATTCCTTGTTGATATAACCTTTGACCCAGCAGTACCTGGGAAAAGGACCCATATGTACAAAAATATTGATAGCAGTTCTTTTTGTGGTGGCAAAGAATTGGAAACTGAGGGAATGGCTATTAGTTGGGGAATGGGGAATGGCTGAACAAGTTGTGGTATATGAATGTAATGGAATACTATTGTGCTATAAGAAGTGATGAGCAGGCAGACTTCAGAAAAAACCTAGAACAACTTACGTGAACTGATGCTCAGTTAAATGAGCAGAACAAGGAGAACATTGTTCCCAGTAACAACCACATTGTGCCTTGACTAACTTTGATAGACTTAGCTCTTCTCAGCAATGCAAGGACCTAAGACAACTCCAAAAGACTCACAATGGAGAATGCCATTCACATCCAGAGAAAGAGCTTTGGAATCGGAATGCAGATGGAAGCATACTGTTTGCTCTTCTTTTCTTTTGTTTTTTCTTTCTCATGGTTCCTCCGATTAGTTCTAATTCTTCTTTATATTATGACTAATGTGAAAATATGCTTAATATGAATGCATAAGTAGAGCCCATGTCATATTGCACACCATCTTGTGGGGGATGGAAGAGGGAGGGGGAGAAAATTTAAAATTTCAAATCTCATGTTGAAAACAAAAAATAAATTAATTTTTTTAAATAAAGAATTACTTAGTAAAGCAAAAAAAAAAAAAGGAATTCCTTGTTGATAAAAGAAGTAATTACAAACTAGGAATCTGCCTACAAACAGGATGTTCTTGGTATATAATAGACACTTAATAAATGCTGTTTCAGCTGGGAAACAATTTTTATAGCAAGTATCTTTGATAAAGGCCTCATTTCTCACACATATAGAGAACTGAGTCAAATTTATAAGAACAGAAATCATTCCCCAATTGATAAGTGGTCAAAGAATATGAATAGGCAGTTTTCAGCAGACGAAATTCAAACTATCTATAGTCATGTGAAAATGCTCTAAATCACTAATGATTAGAGAAATTCAAATTAAAACAACTCTGAGGTACCACCTCACACCTATAGATTGTCTAATATGACAGAAAAGGAAAATGATAAATGTTGGAGGGGGTGTGGGAAAATTGGGACACTGATGCATTGTTGGTGGAGTTGTGAACTATTCCAATCATTCTGAAGAGCAATTTGGAACTATACCCAAAGGGCAATCAGACTGTGCATGCCCTTTGATCTACTACTAGTTCTGTATCCCAAAGAGATAAAAACAAAAGGGAGAGGGACCTATTTGTACAAAAATATATATAGGAGCTAAGAATTGAAAACTGAAGGGATGCCCATCAATTGGGAAATAATTGAACAAATTGTGGTATATGATAGTAATAGAATACTATTGTGCTATAAGATATGATGAGCAGGCTAATTTCAGAAAAACCTGGAAAGATTTACATGAACTGATGCAAAGTGAAGTGAGTAGAACCAAGAGAACATTGTACATAGTAACAACAATATTGTACAGTGATCAACT
Source organism: Pseudochirops corinnae (assembly GCA_028646515.1). Taxonomy (NCBI): domain Eukaryota; kingdom Metazoa; phylum Chordata; class Mammalia; order Diprotodontia; family Pseudocheiridae; genus Pseudochirops; species Pseudochirops corinnae. The sequence goes on along the minus strand of CM053585.1, from coordinate 450,693,111 downwards.
GTGAATAACTTAGGTATTCTCAGCAATATAGTGATTTGAAACCTTCCCAAAGGACTCCTGATGAAAAATGCTAACTGCCTCCACAGAAAGAACTGATGGAGTCTGAATGCAGATCAAAACACACTATTTTTCACTTTTTTTTTTTCATTTTTTCCCCTTTTGGTCTGTTTCTTCTTTCACAACATGATGGAAATATATTTTACACGATTGAACATATATAACCTATATCACATCAATTACCATCTTAAGGAAGGGAGAGAGGCAGGAGGAGGGAGAAAAATCTAGAACTCAAAACTTTTTAAAAACTTAATGTTAAAAATTGTCTTTCCATGTAATCGGGACAGAGAATTTCAGTATAGTACGTTGTATCCTTGTTGCATATCCTTGCTACATTAGGGCAAAATAAACCTCCTCAGTTGAATGTTTTTTAAAGAATGCTATTTCGTTAATTCCTTCATATGACAGGGAAAAAAAATCATTCCCAGGATTGCAAGGTGGCTTAGGAGAAGAGACTAGGCAGCAAAAGTTAGAATCAGGGCAGAATCCTAGATTTGGGAACAGGAGAGGTGGTGCGCATTGCATCTGGAGTCAGGAAGACTTGAATTCAAACATCCTCAGATCCTTTCTAGCTGTGTGACCCTGGGCAAGTGACTCACCCTCTGTCTGCCTCAGTTTCTTCAGCTGTAAGATGGCGGTAATAATAGTGCCTACCTCCAGGGTTGTTGTGAGGATCAAATGAAATATTTGTAAAGTGTTTAGCATGGTTTATCTGGTACAGAGTAGGTGCTTAATAAATATTTACTCTGTTTGATTTGGAAGGCATTGTAGAGATTGTCCAGTACAGCCCCAACTTAAAAAAGGATTCCTTTCTATCATACCCCAACAACCTTGTCATTCAGCCTCTGCTAAAAAACCTCTGATCATGGGGTCCAGAGAAAGAATTGTTTCTTAGCCCCCTTGTCCTGTGGGTACCTGACTCCCTGGTAATTGGGTAATCAAAGATGTTCTCCTCCAGGAAGTAGACCACTTTAGGCACCAAAAGGCAGCCATGAAAATAAACATAGTGTCATCTGTATAGGTTGACCCAGAATGTGTCTTGGACTTTACAAATTGTCCGTGGTCCTTCACATATAGCCACTTTATAGGTACCTCATCTCAAAAGCATCAAGAAGATTAGTGAGAATACAAAAGTTAGTTTATTTTGATTAAAAGACGTAGTTGTCCAGAGACTGATTACTCTTAGACCAAATCTGATTTCTTTGAGCTCTTGAGCTCTTTGTACATCAGTGTGCCCAGTCATTCAGAAGAGAGTCCTTTTGCAGCCCTGTTAGGTGAATTAAGGCTGAAGCCAAGAATCTCTCCTCCTATGACAGCTGCAATGACATCACAGCCAGACATTGCTTAGTGAATTAAAGTGGCTTATAGGTTTTCCTCACTCTTAAGAGCCTTTCTGATAAACGGCACTTGACATGTTCCTTGTATGGTCGTAGGCAGTCCCAGGATGATGTGATTTATTTTGGACAGGATCTGGTTCCCATTTCTCAAGAGTCTCTGGCATCTTGCTCTTCAGAAGGGTCAATTTCAGTGGGTCCTAGATTCCCTTGAGTTCTGGTCCCTTGGAGTCAAATGTCGGATAGATTTCCCCTATTATCTTGAAGAGCAGAGGTGCCTGGGGCTTGTCACACTTCCCAGGTCAATGACTGTCTTACTGTAGCTTGAAAGAAGCTTTCATTTCCTGAGGCATTCAAAGGGGCAGCAGGAGACCTTGTAATGGTTGTGGAGGAGAAAAGAAACAGTCTTTGTCTTCCTTGTCCTTTAGTTAGAATCACAGAATCTTAGAAGAGGCCTCAGACTTCAGAACTATCCTTGTTATCCACCACCTGAACAAGGATGCCCTTGACAAAATATTCATCATGGACCCTTTACTTGTTGTAACTTTAATAGCTCCCAATCTTTTCTTTTTGAGCTGGTCCATTCCATTAACATCATTAGTAAGTTTTTCTTTACATCAAGCCAAAATCCCTTTCTTTCCAACAAATCCCACCCTTCAAATTATGGCTTCAAATTCTGCCAGATAGGGCCAAATACAAGAAGTCTAATCTTTCTCCCACGTCATCAAGTCAGGTCAAAAAGTGTTTATTAAGTGCCTCCTCTGTCCTAATTCAGGGGTGGGGAACCTGCTGCCTCGAGGCCACATGTGGCCCTTTAGGTCCTCAAGTGCAGCCCTTTGACTGAATCCAAACTTCACAGAATAAATCCCCTTAATAAAAGGATTTGCTCTGTGTCAAAAGGCTGCACCCGAGGACCTAGAAGGCCACATGTGGCCTTCAGGCTACTGTATTAAGGGCTAGGGAATATCACTTCAAATACTTGAAAATTAGACTTTAGACTAAATATCTCCAGAAGGTAAGTCTTCTCTTCTTCAGACTACATATCCCCAGTTCCTTCAATGTTCATGTCTTCATATGGCATGATCCTAAGGTCATTCACCATCTTGATTACCCTACTCTGGATGTTCTCTAGCTATTCAATGTACTGCCCCAAATATGGCGCCCACAGTGGAATACACTAGTCCAGATGCAGGCTAACTAGGACAGAGTTCAGTGGGCCAATCCCCTCTCTCATTCTGGATGCTTTCTAGCATAAAATAAAATAGCATAAAATCACATTAACTTTCTGGCTACCATATCAGACTATTGATTTACACTGAAGTTTTTGTGCACTAAAACTCCCAGATATTTTTCAGACAAACTACTATATATAGTATCTAGCTGGAGCACACATTGTTGTCTGATAATTGCTTCTCGTCTTGTATTTTTATCGTTGATTCTTTAGGGAAGGTAGGTGGTGTAGTGGATAGAGTGCTGGGCCTGGAGTCATGAAGACCTGAATTCAGTTCTGGGCTCAGACACTTATTAGCTATGTGACCCTGGGCAAGTCACTTAACCCTGCTTGCCTCAGTTTCCTCATATGCCAAGTGAGCTGGAGAAGGAAATGGCAGACCACTCCAGTATCTTTACCAAGAAAACCCCAAATAGTGTCATGAGGAGATGGGCACAACTGAACAAAAATTGTATCTTACTATTTTCCCGTATCTTGTACTTGTGAAATTGATTTGTTGAACCTAAATGTAAAACTTTATATTTATTTCTACTAAATTCATTTTATTCAATTTGACCCAGCATTTTAGTCTTAACATATTTTCTTGATCCTGTCATCTGACTTGCTGACTATCCAAGAGAAATGTGCCATCTATGTATTTATCCAAGTTACTGACTAAAATACTATATTTCCTGAAGTCAGATGCATTCACTAGAGGCTTTCCTAGCTGACAGCAAGCCATTAATTATTATTCTTCAGTTCTGGTTAGAATTCATCTAACTGAAGTATCATGTGGTCCACCTCTCTCTGTTTTGTCCAAAAATGCCATGAGAAACTTAAATGTTTTGCTGAAATGTAAGGAAACTATATCCAAAAAGTATTTATGCAATGTATTGGTAGTTAGTAACCCTAACAAGATGAGAAATAATATTAGTCTCAACTCCTAACATATTCTGAAGAAAACCCAGGGATTCTGGGTTAAAATCCTGGCTTAATTAGATAGTAACTCTTGGAATGGTCATTTATCCCCATGATCTTCCCATCATTTCTATCTTAGCAGCCAGTTCCTCCTGATTGGTCAGAACTGGGTCCAGAAGAGTAAGTTCCCTTGTTTCCTTTTGAGCAGTGGTTCTCAACCTTCCTAATGCCGCGATACTTTAATACAGTTCCTCATGTGTGACCCCCAACCATAAAATTATTTTTGTTGCTACTTCATAACTATAATTTTGCTACTGTTATGAATCGTAATGTAAATATCTGATATGCAGGATGTATTTTCATTGTTACAAATTGACCATAACCCACAGGTTGAAAACCGCTGCTTTTGAGTAATGAAGTGATTAGTTAAGGCAATCAGGAATTTGTCAGTTACTTTGTTTTTGGCAGGGAGAGAATTCTACTAGATAGTTCTAGTAGATAGTAGTAGTTCCAATAGATGTCTTGGTAACTGAAGTCCTTTGCCACTACTGTATCATTCTCTCATGCCAGGTTTATAATCTGTTGCCTATATTATAATTCAATTACAATATTGCTTCTGTGATGATAATAGCATTTATACAGCACTTTAAGGTTTACATAACACATAATAAATATTTCTATTGATCTTCACAACAACCTCAGCGCTGTAATTATGCCCCTTAGATAGAAAGACTAAGGCAAATAAAGGTTAAATGTTTGGCCAATGGTCCTATGGTTAATAAATATCTGAGGCAGGATTTGACTCCAAGTCCAACATTCTACCACAAGTCTATACCACCGTACCGCCTAGCTGCCTTGATAAAGTTCACCCGAATATCCTCTACCAGACCACGCCCCTCCCCCAAGGAGAGAACCCCCTGGTTCGTTGATGTCCTCATATGAACATTTATTGTTGTTGAAAGTCGTTCCAGTTGTGTCCAACTCTTTGTGATTCCTTGTGGGGATTTTCTTGGCAAAGATACTGGAGTAGTTTGTTATTTCCTTTTCCAGCTCATTTTATGCTGAGGAACTGAGGCAAACAGGGTTAAGGGACTTGCCCAGGGTCACACAGTTAGTAAATGTCTGAGGTCAGATTTGAATTCATGAAGATGAGTCTTCCTGACTCCAAGCCCGGTGCTCTATCCACGTAGCTGTGCCCAGCAAGCTTTCAGTGTCTCCTATTTGCAAGGTACTGTTCTAGGTCTTGCGGATGCAAAGACAAATAATGAAAAATGTCAAGAAGATTATTATTTCCCACGTTGAAAAAAACATTGGTGAATACGATTATTCTATTTGTTGTTGAATCATTTCAGTCTTTCTCTAGGTGCCCCCTTACTGCCCTATGTGAGAATATTTTTTTTAATACATTATGCTTCTCCTCCTCCTCCTCCTTTTAGTTTTTAATTTTTAAATTAATTTTAAATTTAATTAAATTTTAAAAATTAATTAATTTTAATTTTAATCTTTCTATTCCATTTATTATATCTTTCTGAAGCCATAGTCTGGGCATAGATCCCCTACCACTGACTTAGTGATACTCATGAAGTCAGATTTGCCTTCTAGGATCAGGATCACCTTGCTTGTTATCCAGACTTTATGTGCATTTGTGGAACTATATCTGAGGTCAAGGGTCTCTGTTGGCAGATCTTTTTTTGGATTTTAACTCCTGTTAATTTCTGGCCATCTTTGCTCCTATTTTTTTTTTCTATATCATAGCTACTGTCTGTTATTTAATTTGGTAGATCGATGGACCCAATTCTCTCTCTCTCTCTCTTTCTCTCTTTCTCTCTCTCTCTCTCTCTTTTTAGTTTAGCACCCTGTATTAGATTAGCAAGATACTAGATAAATATGTTCTTACCAGCCTTGTTAGGTATATTCTATCCCTAATAACCCCTACTTCACCCCTCATCATATTTTAAATTGTGATAGAGAAATTCAAATGCTATTCTCAAAAATGGTCTTCTTAACCAGCTGTTGACATCTCACTGAGTTCATGTAGAGTAATTTCATGGGAACCTCTGGAGATCATCAGTTAGCCATAATAATTTATTTTTAAAAATTTATTGGGGCAGCTAGGTGGTGCAGTGAATAGAGCACCAGCCCTGGAGTCAGGAGGACCTGAGTTCAAATCCAGCCTCAGACACTTAACACTTACTAGCTGTGTGACCTTGGGCAAGTCATTTAATCCCAATTGTCCTGCCTTCCTCCCTCCAAAAAAGAAAAAGAGAAAAAAATTATTACCAAATTCTTTTACTCATTTTAAAAATCCTTTTTCTGTTGCTGGCTGGCTAGTATATTTTTGTATGTTGTAATATTTTGAGGATCTAAGGATATAATATTGATTGCTATCAAACTTCTTTGGTTCTTGGACCAACTGGGAGAATATCATCAATTGTGTTCTGTTTGCCACCACTGCATAGAGAAATCTACAAAAAAAATGAATAAAAAATGGTGTTGCTTTTTATGAGGTCCCAGTGAGAGATATCAGAATAGTTTCCTTTTTAATGAAATGAGAATATTAGTTGATCCTTGAAGTCTATTACTATCTCTAAAATTCTATGAGTCTAATTCTTGATGAAATAAACCTGTTGAGATTGTCTTATTACAAATATAAGCTTCTTCAGTAACCAGTCCCAATATACCTAGAGCTGTCCAATGGTCATTAAGTCATACTCTGAGAACTACTGCTCTATCCCTGTGGGTGAACAACTGAAAGACTTAGGTCCACATGTACGGCTCAAATGTTTTATGGGTGATGGTTGAAGCCACTAGAAAGTCTTTTGTTGCTCTGATCAGAATAACATTATGTCCTTTTAGACTCTCGAGTCTTAAAATATTAATATTTTAATTAACCAGCAATAGAGAAAAGGGTTTAATAACAATAGCTAACATTTATACAGTGCTTTAAAGTTTACAGAATTCTTTATATAAATTATTTAATTATATTCACACAACCCTGTGAGGTAGGGGCTATGGCTATCTCCATTGTATAGATGAGAGGTTCCTAAACTTATTTGGCCTACCACCACCTTTAAAAAAAATTACTCAGCACCCTCCTGGAAATCTACTTTCTTTAATTCTTTAATGTGTGTTTTTTTTTTAAATTGCATCCTTTCAAAAAAATAGTTTTTTTTTAAATGATGCATCTTAAATTTAATAATTGTGTCTATTTTTTTCTTGCATTGAAATTTTGGTGATGCAATATTACATTGTATAACTGTATAGTATCATATTGTAAACAAGTCATTACACATATTCCTGATGATACATTCTGGACTTTGCAGAAAGACATGCTCATCTGCCAACACTTGCTTGTTAAGACCTATTGGCCAGCTTGACTACTGATTGGTTATAACTTGCATTTTCTGTGTTTATTTAGAAAATAATGTGATCACTATGACTTAACTCTGTTATACAACAGATGAAACATGTACAAAGTTCTTCAGAATTTTCTTCTTTTCTTTCCTTGGTTTACCACTACTCCCTTATTTTTATTCAATGTCCCCCAATTGCACCTGAGGCTACTACTGCCCTACTGGATCATTCCAGTGCCCCCCCATAATCATTCCAATTATGTGAGGTAGGGTTTGAAATCAGATCTTTCTAATTCCAAGTTCAGCATTCTATCTACTATACCACTAGCTGCCCTCTTTAAAAAAATTGTAAAGGAATTAGATGTTAACATTTTGAAAACAAATTATCATAGACATTCTTGGCTCCAACCCACCTTTCCAGCCTCGTTTCACATTATCCTTTCATGCCCTCGATTTTCTAGTCAAACAGGATTGTTTGATACTTTTTGCACATTCACACACTTCCCCTTTCTCCCCCTATACTCCCCTCTACTTGGAACAGATTCCCTTCTCATCTTTGCCCTTTGAAATGTCCACCTTTCTTCAAGGTCTAACTGAGATGTCAACTCCTGTCTGAAACTTTGCATGATCTCTGTACCCTCACTCCCCAGGCGTTGCTGTTCTCCCTCCCAACATCATCTAGTTTTATCTGTATATGTGTTAGGCCTCTTCTGCTTCCCTTGGTAGAGTATAAGCATTTGAGAGCAAGTACTGTTTGATTTTTGTGTCCCCAGCGCCTAGCACGCAGCCAGGACTTAATAAAGTTTGTATTGAACTGTCAGTAATACTGGTGAGCTCTCGACTAGACCACCCTCCCCTTTCTTTTTGCTTGCCTGTATTCACATCTTTCCAGATAGTTGCTGATTTCTAGCTCTCTTCAGTACCCTTTCCTTCAATACCCAGATAATACAAGTTTAGAGTTATTCTAGATAATAGAGTTTATTTATAAATCATACAAATCTTCTCCCCCACCTCTCAAAAGAGTCAAATCAAGGAAACAAAATACTGTACAAAGTATGGAAGAAATCTTTCAGGGAGCATGAGGAACCATGGAAGAAACTGAGCCAGCTCTCTCAGGTTAGGCTTATGGCAGTCCATATTTAATGGCAAATTGTAACTGTGGAGTAAGAGTTATTCATAAATGTATACCCAGGGGTGTAAAGAACTATAATATATGAACTGACTTTGGAGTAATATGTAATATGCTTAATGTAACATTGCAACCAGGGGAGCTATTTTTTAAGAATAAAACAACTAGAGAGTGTAAACATCATTAATACAGAATGAGTGACGTGTAAGTTCTCAATGAACAGGGGATTTTCTCACTCTGACAGACTCCAATTGCAAGGGCACTTTGCTGCTAGTTGCTCATGTTTTTAAAAAAAATTCCTTTAAGATGGAATTCATTTGAAATAAGACCCACTGGGACTGGGGGGTAGTGGAGGTTTTTGAAATATAGCTCTCACTTTGGTTGGGACCCCTTGAGAGTAGCAGCCACTGGTCACCAAGGCAAACTGGAGGAAGTGAAATGAGTCCAGTGGCTTTTTCAGGTGATGCTATTGGCTTTCGCAAGAATTGTTCAGACAACTCAAATGAAAACAAGTATTGTATGGCCTTTTGTTTAAATTGACAGTTGTTCCATTCTCCCTGATTTCTCCATGGTCTTTGGGAGTAGGTTTCCAGCAGAAGTTCTGGGTTTGGTCCTAGATCACAATTGGACCAACCAAGGTCTAGACACAGGGGTGGGGAACCTGTGGCTTTAAGTCCACATGTGGCCCTTTAGGTCCTTAAGTGCTGTCCTTTGATTGAATCCAAACTTCATAGAACAAATCTCCTTAATAAAAGAATTTGTTCTGTAAAACTTGAACTCAGTCAAAAGGCCACCCCCAAGGACCTAGAAGGTCACAGGTTCCTCACCCCTAGTTAGAGCCTTATAGGATCCAGAATTAGCATCTCTATTCAGCACTTGGGTCTGTCTGCACATCCTAGACCCCTGGTCACCTCAGTGGGGGCCCTGTAGGTCCAGGACTTCTACTGGATATCCATAACAATAGACCATAGAGGATTCTGGGAACAGTGTGGCTATCTCAATTTGAATAATAGTTGTTCTGTACCAGTTTGCACTTGAATTTCAAGGATGGAGGAGGAATCATTCAGTCTGTTGCTCCAAAGAAGGAGCTCCATAGAACTATGCAACAACACTCCCCATTAGTATCCATGGTTTCATTTTCTTTCTTCCCCAGGTGGTCGACTACCAATAATTCAGGTTGGGTGAACTGTACATTCTGTGCCACCATGAACAACTTAGTTGTGGGACATGCAATTATTGTTCCATTTCTCTCAAACTTAGGGAGGGAGAGGAGGAGAAGCTTATAGAGCCACAGGCTCCTTAGAGGGAGTCTTGGATTTGACCAGTTTCCTTGATATTATCCCCTATTGTGTTAGTGAGAGCATGAACTCCAGAAAAGACCTGGTCATCTCAAGTAGCCACTTCATCTCTAAGCATGACTGTGTCTTTTTCTCCAATATTTTGTAGATGATTTCTTCAAGCTATCCAAGGATAAGTCCAGGATTTAAAACATATTTGTAGTCAATTGGTTCACCCTTCTGTTCCACATAGATAATGCTTCTTGACATGACTTGGGTTCACAGGCTCATAGATGTACAACAAAAAGCATTCTTTCAGCTCATCTTGTCCAGTCTTCTCATTTACTAGTTGAGGGAATGGAAGGCCAGAGAGGGCACGCTGACCACAAGTGTTGAGCCAGGCTTATATCCAGGACAGCTGGGTGGTGAAGTGGATAGAGTGCCAGCCTCTAATCAGGAACAGTCATCTTCCTGAGTTCAAATCTGGCTTCAGATACTAGTTGTATGACCCTGGGCAAGCCACTTAACCCTGTTTTCCTCAGTTACTTCACTGTAAAATGAGCTGGAGAAGGAATTAGCAAACCACTCCAGTATCTTTGCCAAGAAAACCCAGACGGGGTCACAAAGAATTGGACATGACTGAAACTACTGAACAACAACAACCTCTAACCCAGTCCAGTGTTCCTTCCATAGAACCACATGGTTCAGCAGAGTTTAAGATGAGTTGGCACCATTTGAATAATGACCACAACTAACATTCTTATTGTGCTTTGAGATTTGTAAAGCATTTTATAACAACCCTTGTTGGAGAAAGTCAATTATTAGTTCCATTTAACAGATGAGGAAACTGATGTGTACTTGTGTGTGTGTGTGTATGTGTGTGTGTGTGTGTGAGATAAAGCCTGGAGGAAAACAACTAAAATTGATCAAAGTTGGAGAAGAAGAGCCACGTAAATTAAAAATTATACTACTGCCAAGATAGTGCAACAGGGAAATCGTATCACATAGCGAGATCATGTTTTTAGCTGGTACCAGGCCACAAAAGTTGTGTTAGCTTGCTCTCTTAGATAGCAAAACAAGTTGATTTTGGTCTGGTTCTGTGATATCATGGGCACAGGAAACAATCGGGAAATTCCCTCCACTCAAAGATTGTCAGTCAATCCATGATCATTTACTACTACGTGGTAAGTGATGGGAATACCAAGAAAGGTAAAAAAAACTGCCTTCAGAGAACTCACAATCTACTGGGGGAGATGACATGCAAACAACTGTGTAGAGACGAGCTGTCTACAAGAGAAATGGAAAGCAGTCAACAGAGAGAAGGTACGTTCTAGAACGAAGAGGGATTAGCAGGGGAGATTTTGTCTGGGGTTTGACAGAAGCCTGGAGACTGGGATGAGGAGGGAGAGCATGGTAGGCATGGGGAAGAGCCAGTGGAAATGCCTGGCTTCAGGAGATGGAGTGGCTTGTTTAAGGAAAAGCAGGGATTGCAGGGTATGTGGAAAGAGTGGGTGTGGAATGAAGTATTACCTGTAAGAAGTCTGGAAAGGCAGGGAGACGCTGGGCTAAGGACAGCTTTGAAAACCAAATGGAAGATTTTCTTTTTCATCCTGGAGCTGAGAGGAGCTGCTGGAGTTGAGTGTGGGAGTGACCTCTGTAATTTATAGTTTTTGTGCCTGGGGTACACAATGGCTAAGTGGCTTGACCAGGTGGTCTGTCAGAGGCAGAAATCTAACCGAAGTCTTGTCTCTGAGGCCTGCCCAAAGGTCCTTTATACCATATTGCCTCACACTAAAAAGAGACAAAATAAAAATGTTTTGCTTCCAGAATGCTGCCGACTGCCGGTGACTCCTGGCCCATGGAAGATACTCACTCTTTTCTGTCTCCCCACCTCAGGGATGTGGTGTGGTACAATGGGAAAGGGCACTGGACCTCAAGTGGAAGGGTCCAGGTTCAAATCCTATCCCTGCTATTTATTGCTTGGGTGACTATAGGTGAACTACAGAATCTCTCTGGCCATCAGCTGACCGTTCTGTAAAATGACGGGGTTGGACTGGATGGCATTGGAAGTCTGCAAGTCCAGCTCTAAACCTTGGGTCCTTATGGACTCCACTTAGCTTTGAAAATGTTTTTATCTTCTTCCTTCTTGCTACTTCTTCTATGATTGTTTTTTTTTGTTGTTGTTGTTTTTTGGTTTGTTTTTTTTTTGAAGGGCAGTTGGGGTTAAGTGACTTCCCAAGTTCACACAGCTAGTAGGTGTGTCAAGTGTCCGAGGCCGGATTTGAACTCACGTCCTCCTGACTCCAGGGCTGGTGCTCGCTTCACTGAGCCACCTAGCCACCCTATGACTGGTTATTTACCTATTTCCTAGCTTCCTCTTGCCTTTGGTAAGGGGCGTTCTAGGCTTTGTTATCACTGTTCAGTTGTTCAGTTATGTTTGACTCTTTGTGCCATGTATGGGGTTTTCTTTGCAAAGATGCTGGAGTGGCTTGCCATTTCATTATCCAGCAGATCAAGGCAAACAGAGGTTAAGTGACTTGTTCAGGGTTACTCAGCTAGTTGAAAGAGGGCAGATTTGAACTCAGATCTTCCCAACTCCAGGCCCAGTGCTCTATCCACTGAGCCTCCTAGATGCCTCCCATTCTAGCCTATCAACCCCAAATATTTCTGCCTAATACGTGTCTTTTCTTCTTCCTAATCACTTGCTAGGTTTTATCTTAACACTTCATCATCATAGCTGGGAAATCCGTTAGAATGAGGCATATCAAGAAACAAATAGAAAGAAGGGCAAAGGACGACAAAGAAGGAGTGGCCATTCTTAGGTGTCTGCACTGGTCCCAGAATCATGGAATCTTATGAAGGTTGAACCTCAGCACTCATTCTAGTCCACCTTCTTGGATTTTAAGCCCAAGAGGCCTTTCTACAAGGTCCCTGACAGACTCTGCTCCACCCCTTCCAGGGATAGGGGCTGTTTTCTTGTGCATCTTCATAGCTGCTTACCTTCAGCTTTCACTGGTCCCCACCCCCAAGTAAGGCTGAAGACCTTAAACCAGGGGTGGGGAACTGGTGACCTCGCACATGTGGCCCTCTAGGTCCTCAAGTGCGGCCCTTTGACTGAATCCAAACTTCACAAAACAAGGCCCCTTCATAAAAAGATTTGTTCAGTAAAACCAGGACTCAGTCAAAAGCCTGCACCCAAGGACCTAGAAGGCCATGTGTGACCTCGAGGCCAGAGGTTTCTCACCCCCAGCCTAAACCCTTTGCAAAAATTCCTCATCCAGAGCTATCAACCTCTCCTTTTTATTTCAACTCCCAACAGAGTCCAAGTTGTTCACTCATGAGCAGAATACATATGCAATGGTCTTTAAAATCCTTTGATTCTTCATCTTAGCAGAGAGGTCCAAGAGGTGTGGAACTCACTTGAAATACGTACTGTAGTCCCAAACTCCCTTCGCTATTCAGCACATTTGTAAGTATAGATTGATTTTATTTTTGTATTTATTTTTAACTTAGCAAACTCAGGCTCAAGGAAGAAGTCAAGAGAGGAAAGGGGTGTAGGAACATGGAAATCATTTAATTTTACAACCTGTTCCTGAGCCTTCACATTCAAGCCAAGGGATTATCTTTAAGTAATAGAATGAATCTGGGGAATAATGGCTATTATTTATGGAATGCTTTAAGAAATGCAAAACTCTTTAAAAATATTATCTCATTTGATCCTCACAACTATCCTATAAGGAAATTGCTATTATTATCATCCTCTATAAAGATGAGGAAACTGAAGCAAACAGAGGTTAAGTGACTTGCCCAGTCACACGTTTAGTAATTGTATGAGGCTGGATTTGAACTTGCATCTTCCTGACGCCAGGTCTAGTGTGCTCCCTGGGTGTTTTCTTTTCTTTTTTTCTCTTTGGTAGGGGGAAGGCAGGGCAATTGGGGTTAAGTGATTTGCCCAAGGTCACATGGCTAGTAAGTCTTAAGTGTCTGAGGCTGTATTTGAACTCAGAACCTCCTGACTCCAGGGCTGGTGCTCTATTCACTGTGCCACATAGCCGCCCCTGTCCCTGGGTGTTTTCAAGCGCTTGTCCCATACCTACGCCCTGGTGATTGTGGTGTGTGAAGAGTAACATAAGATGTCTTCAGTTCATTTGCTTGATATTTTCATTAGCACTGTTTTCAAAAGCAAATTAAAAAGGAAACCATCAAGAAGAAATACTCATCAACCAGTAATTATTCAGCATATTCAGCAGACAATTTGAGGCCAGTAGGTGGTACAGTGCACAGAGCATTGGACCTGGATTCAGGAAGACCCGAGTTCAAATTCTGCCTCAGATATTTGCTAGCTTTGTGACTTTGGGCAAATCATTGAACCTCACTGTACCTCAGTTTCCTCATTTGTAAAATGAAGATAATAACTGTAGTCCTTCCCTCTCTGGGGTATTATAAGGCTCAAAGGTGCTTTGCAAACCATTATGTGCAGTATAAATGCTAGCTGGGGGGGGCTAGGTTTTGATACCATCCCTATTGCTTCCCTTTGCTCTCAAGAAGAAGTGTCCCTTCTCTTCTCTGAGGCAAATCCCTCCTTTCACCTATGCCCTTGATTTCATCTTTTCCAATCTCTACTATACTAGTCTCATGAACTCCTTTACCTTCCTCACTACTCATTCTCTAATTCCTGTTAATCACTACTAAAATCGCTCTCAAAGGTCACCAGTGACCTCTTAATTACTAAATATAATGACCTCCACTTAGTTTGTACCCTTCTTGATTCTTCTGCAGCAGCGAACAAGGTTTACTAGCCCCTTATTGAAAATCCTTTCTTGACTTCCATATCATTCCATTCATTACCCCAATTCTCCTGCTTCTTGGATCACTTTTTAATTTCTTCCTCCCAGCCCCTAAGTATAGCCATCCCTTAATGTTCTATCCTAAGTCACTTTTGTGTCTATCCTTCTACATTTTCCTTAAACAGATGACTTCTAAATCTACATCTCCCAGCACTTAATACTCACCAAATCCCAAATCCAAATCTATTTCACCTCCAAAGCCCTTCCCCTCACTCTCATGTTTTCATTTTCTGTCAATGGCACACCATTGTGCCCAGCATCCAGGCTAGAAGCCTGGAAATCACCTCTGACTTCTCCCTTCCCACACCTCTCCTCTTCATTCTTCCCATTACAAAGCCTTGTTGATTCTCATTCATGTTGCTCAAATTCAGCTCTTCCCTTCCATTTTGAGTGCTGTAATCTCAAATGAGGCACTCATTCTTGGAACAGCCTTCTGACCAATCCACCTGCTTCTAATTCTTATCCCCACTAATCTAGTGGATATTCTAGTGTAAGATTCATTTGGCAAATTCAGATTCTGATCACAGGCTATTGGCTGCAAAGGTCCTTTAAGGTCACATGGGAAGGAATCCATTCTACACATCCCTGAAAATAATCATTTAGTTTTGCTTGAAGACCTCCAGCCAACAGGAAACTCCCAGCTTCCTGAGGCTCTCCATTCTACCTTTGGTTAGCTCTGAGCATTGGAAATCTTCCCCTACTTTGGGCTGAAATGTGCCTTTCTACAACTTCCTTCTACTGTTCCACCTCTACTCTCTGGATCTGAACAAAATGTTTAATTACTCTTCCACACAACAGATCTTTAGCTTTTTGTTGTTGTTCAGTTGCTTCAGACTCTTCGTGACCCCATGTGGGATTTCCTTGGCAGATACTGGAGTGGTTTGCCATTTCCTTATACGGCTCATTTTACAGAAAAAGAAACTAAGGAAAACAGGGTGAAGTGACTTGCTCAGGGTCACACTACCAGTAAATGTCTGAGGCTAGAGTTGAACTCAGGATGATGAATCTTCCTAACTTCAGTTTTGGCACTGCTACCCAGTTTTTAACTACTTGAACACAAATGTCCTTTAAGTTTTTTCTTCTCTGGTATAAATATCCCTGATTCCTTCAGTCAATCTTCACATGGCATTATTTTTTTAAAAAAATTTAGTTTTATTTATTTTAAATTTATGAAATAGAAAAATGTTTATGATTTTTTTAAAAAATTGAAATAATTGATTTTATTAGTGCTAAAATTCACATTTTTAACTCCCTAAACTTGTGAAATATATGAACCTGTTGCCTGAATGAAATTCTCATGTGTTACTTACAGCTTGAAGTTATCGTCTCCTAGCTCTGCTCCTGATTACTTGTTCAGCAATTGCCTTCCCTTCTCTGCAAACTAAGGGAGAGGCATCCCAAGATCTCTATGTCCCTCCTAGCTCCACGTCCTTCCTTTTGACTTGAACCCCCTGAGATCAGCTGAGTTCATGAACTCCTTTATCTTGGGTTTCAAAGGCCTGTTACTCTTACCCTGTCTAAAGAGAATTCTCCTTAGGGAGCACACACACACACACACACACACACACACACACACACACACACACACACACACCCACGCACAAAAAAAAAGGGCTCGCCAGGTCTGCCTTTGTTTTTATCTTTATCCTTCCATTCACCCAAAGGAGCGATCTTGTTATTTTTTTTCTTCCTCTTGCCCTCAGTATAGGGGGGTTGGGTTGAGATTTAAAGCTGGAGGGGCCTTACAGGTCATTTAGTCCAACATCCTCATTATACAGACGAGGAAACAGGCCTAAGCAGGGGAACTCGATTTGCTCAAGATAACGCACTAAGTGGCAGAGCCTGGTTCAAATATGACCTCAATACTGAATTCAACATTCCACCATTTTCTGTGTCCTTACAATTCATTACAAGCTACAGCTTATTCTGAGGTTGGTGTTCCTGCCGAGTGTGGATGACCACTGGGATCAGGACTGGGCCTGTGATTTCATTGGTATCGGGAACTCTAAGATAAGCAAATTCCCTTAATAAATATAGTTGGGTATCTTCTCTGAAAGAAGCAGCTAGCTGGTTTAGTGGATAGAGAGCTGGGCCTGGAGTTCAAATCTAGCTTCAGACACTTACTAGTTGTGTGATCCTGGGTAAGTCACTTAACCTCTGTTTGCCTTAATCCACTGGAGAAGGAAATGGCCAGCCACTCCAGTATCTTTGCCAAGAAAACCCCATGGACAGTATGGTCCAGGGATGAGAAAGCTGTGACCTCAAGGCCACATGTGGCCCTTTAGGTCCTCAAGTGCTGCCCTTTGACTGAATCCAAACTTCACAGCATAAATCCCTTTAATACAGCGGTTCTCAACCTGTGGGTTGTGACCCCTTTGGGGGTGGAACAACCCTTTCACAGGAGTCTCCTAAGACCATTGGAAAACACATATTTCCGATGGTCATAGGAACTGAGACACTGCTCCTCTATCCATCTCCAAGCAGGTCCGCCCACATGCAGATATGCCCACATACAAGTATTGAAGGGTCATGGCATTAGGAAGGTTGAGAACCACTGCTTTAATAAAAGGATTTGTTCTGTAAAATTTGGACTCAATCAAAAGACCACACTCAAGTACCTAGAAGAACCTCATGTGGCCTTGAGGCCACAGGTTCCCCACCCCTGGTATGGTCTATTGGGTCATGAAGAGTTGGACATGACTAGCCAATTGAACAACTCTTTCGTGAAACTTAAGAGTCTCAGCTGTCTTTAGCACTGAAAGATCAAGTGATTTTCCCAGGATGTTTTGGTTTTGAGGCCAGCTCTCTCTTTCCCTTAAGCTATACTGCCACTTACTTACCATTGTTTACATCTATGTTACAAGTCTTTCACAATCCAAATTGATCAATTAATTTCCTGCCTCCTCATCATAATTATTTGTAGTCACATTGTAAGAATTTTACTCAAGATCATCCCATCTCTCTTGGGCTAACATCCTCTGTGCAACATCTCTTCTTAAAAACCTTGGTGGCTTTCCTCTGTCTGCTATAAATTAAGTCTAAACCACTGCCATGTTCATACTGTACGCCCCAGCCAAACTGGCTCACTTGCTATGTCCCACATTTTCTTGCCTTGATGCCAGTGTCTCCCTCTATTCACAATCATTTCCTGTCCTCTCCAGCAGGAAGAAACTTCACCCGCTGAACTCACCTGGCATTGTTTGTTTCTCACAGTACTTACTACATTCTACTGTGTCCTATGCTGTGTACACGTCTTCTTCCCTTCTAGATTGCAGGTTTTAAAGGAGTGAGGAACTGCATCCTACTTATCTCTGGGTTCGGCAATTTACATTACACAGTGTTTCCCACATAGGAGATACTCACTCCGTGTTGATGGAATGAGTGGCCTTCTCCACTGTACAGCTTACCTGTTGGAGTAACTGCGCTTCCCTTGGATGCAGGCATGCCCTGAATAACCAGGGAAAATGGGGAAGTGAAGTAAAAAAGGAAGATCATGTTATACTTTCTACCATTTACTTTTACTGATTTCTAGGCAAATAGTGAGCTTTATTAGCAGTGAAATTGTGAGGGGGGAAGAAGACACAAAAGAATGCCTTCTTACGAACCACTCTTCCCTGTTCTAAGTAGGTGTCTTCCTCAAGTGATGATGGCTGTACGTTGTCTTCTCCTTCTTCCACAAAGTGAAATCCTTGAGTGGTTCGTCATGTGTAACTCTTGTATATATTCTATACTGGCTTTTTAATTGGTGCCTTGTCACCTAGAGTGAGCAGATGAAAAATTTCCACTGAAATAATTTCCCATTCATGTGTTACCAAACAATCATGATCATTTTAAAATTCAGCTATTATTTAAAACAATTAAATGAGTAAAAGTCTAAATATTGGTAAAAATGCCCATGTTCCAAACACAACCATTATAATACCCAGCTCAGGTGTAAAAAAATAGTATAGATTATCATCCGAGGTCCTGCTTCCATAATTTCCTACCTGTGTGACCCTGGGGAAGTACCAAGTACTTTGACTTCTCTGCACATCATTTATTTTACTTCAAAAAGGAGAAGAAAGAAGATGTTGAACTAGTTGACTTCTAAGGTCCCTTCCAGTTGCATAGCTATGATGTTATATTTCCATGTCACAAAGACTTTTCAGATGAGTCAATAAATGAAGAGGTCCTGAAACGACTCCACTGGATATCCTCAAAAGCACATTCTCAGTGATGAATTATACTGTTATTTCCTTCTATCTTTCTGGCATACTCATTGGCCTAGGAGGACTGTCAATTTTGGGGTGAGAGAATTTCTAAATTTTAAGTAATAAATTAAGTCAGGAGTTCTTAATCCTTAGTTTAAAAAAAACTTTGATAATTTTATTTCAATGCGGTTAGTTTCTTTTGCAATGTTATAAATTTTATTAATGTAAAAACATTATTTAGAGAAGAGATTCATTAGCTTTAGCAGACTGCCAAAGAGGTCTGTGACACAAAAAAGTCTGTGTTCCTGACTTCCATTTTCTACGCCACAGATTGTGAGGGGTTCTAACCTCTATCAGAAATGATGCTGTAGTCAGAATTTGAAGCTACAAGGGCTGATTTCCCATGGAGGCACCAAAGTTCTTCAGGGACACCAAAAGCTAGAAGACATTTGAAGACTTAGTAAGAAACAACTGGTTGCTGCAATACACAAAAGTTTATTTTTGAGATTTTTTTTTCTTTTCTGAAGGCAAAATATAATAGAACTGAACATCAATGTGTTTTGTACAACAAAAACTTTTTTTTAATATGAGAACAGACAATCCATGAAGAATTTTTTTTAAGTCTTAGAACGGCTTCCCTTTTAAAAAAAAAATCATGCTTTCTCGCGGTCAACAAGGAGTCGGCATGGAAGATATCATGGCAGTCAGGTCGATGCTGGGGATGGGGGGGACAGGGAGGTGGGGAAAGGGAGGGGTAGGAGGGTGTTTCCCTTAGATCCTTGTCAGCTGGTGCCACAGACTGGATGGCAGGATACTTTCTACTTTCTCCATGACGAAATTTAAAGGGGCAAACAAAGTGCTGAGGAACTGCAAAGAAACCAGAGAGACATGAGAGTCAGAAGATAAAACCTCATCCAAGAGTGACGACACACATCTGTACTCTGCACTGTACACCTTCGCAACGTAGGCAGCCTCCCAAGGGAAGCACAGTTTATTTACATATATAGGGAATATAAATCATAGGGTAGAGAGCCTGGAGGAAGGAACCTCAGAGGCCAGCTAATCAATTTACAATTGGGAGAATTGAAGCTTTTCCAGGTTACATGACTTTCCCAGAGTCACACAGATATTCAGCATTGGAGACAAGATTTGAGCCCAGGTATTTTAGACTCTAACCATTCCATGCGTTATGGTGCACTGCCTCACAAGTGGCAGGGGCAGGATTCAAACCCAGGTCCTCTGACCACAAATCTGGGACAATTCTAGTTGACTTGCATTCCAGCCCTTTGGTTTGGATCAGTGAATGGGCAGTGTCTGCCAAGGCCCCTCTGCTTCTTGCACAGCCATTGTTCCACAGTTCTACTATGCCTGTGAGGCACACATTATACCCATCTAGTAGATGGAGTGACTGGTCCAAGGTCCCATGGCCAGTAATAGCTGAGACTAAAACACAGGCCTTCTGCATCCAACTCCCCTATGCCTCACTGCTTTTTAGTGGGTTCTACTGAATACATCAAGGCTCGGGATTTCATCGGTGTGGATATTCCCTCCATTGACATAGTGGGCAAGCCTGCCTTGACTTATAGGACTATGTACAAAAGCAAGGTTTATCAAACTCTGACTAATCTGCTAATGAATCTTTCTAAACAGACTGAGGCTAGGTCCCAGACAATAGGAACACAGTCCAGCTGGACTAGTGGTCAAAACCTTTTGTGCTTTGGATAGCACATGCCAGAGCTTAAGCTCCACCGGCATAGTCCTTAAGAATTAAGGGTTACACTACTCCATGATGAGGTTCTTAGAGAGTTCTTATGGAGGTCAGTCTATCATAGGGTTGAAAAAAAAACAAGCCCCAAACTCTCTAAAAGCATCTTTGTCCCTTTCAACTTTACTATTAAATTTAGTGTCCTCTTAAAAAAGAATACATTTTTAAAAATCTCTATCTTATTTTAAATCAAGGATCTATGCTTAAGTGAGAGAATAAGTTTCTATTATATTTTATATCAGATGTGATCTACCAACTCACTTTTAACTGTGTTTATATATAACCTGCCAAACTGACCAGTACAGGCAGAAAATCAGACCTAAATCAGACTGGTGAAAATAGTGGTACTTAGCTCTGTCAGAGTCATAGCCTTAGTCTCTTGGGAGGTACCATGCCATTGCATGCCAACTCATCTATTTATCCCATAACTGCCTCTATCTCCTTAGTTTTACCCATAACTTGGCATTAATGCCTCATAACTATACGTAGCAGAACAAATTGGGACAGAGTATGAGTATTAAAGAAAACATTTAATAGTCTAGGTAAATCTGTTTGGCTCATTTCTAGTTGGTTCTGCAAGTTTTGAGGGTTTAGCAGAAAAGCACAGTGTATATAGAGAGGTTTCTGATAACTTTCATGTAATCGCTCTCTGCTGAAACATTCAACATTGGTGCCTACCACCACAGTGTGTAGTTCAAAGACTGAAATCAGCTGATCCATACCTATTTTGTTTAGTAACCTGGGTTCCCAAGTGCTGTAGGGGGTCCTTTACCCTCAAAATTCTGAGATGCCACATCATATGTCATTTTAAGAGAAGGGCTTTAAAACCTCCAGGCGGAAGAGTGAGTCTGACAGCAGTAATGGTATATCCTGAGGGACAGTCCTTCTAACACCACAAATACAATGAGGAGAAATTTGGAAAACAAAATTACCAGTGACTTCTATCAAATTCCACTTTTGCCTACAAGATGATACTATGTTATTGGAGAACTGGTTGAAAGACCAGAGGATACTTAGTCTGGAGAAAATATAGGGTGGAACTGATGTCTTTTGCTATCTAAAGGGCAGTCAGATGGAGCACAATAGGCTGCCTGTGACATATGACTAATGATGAGTTACATGTGACAAATTTCAGGAAAGATGCCATCAATGACATGGACATGTAATCATGACATCAATGACATGTAAGGTGGCAAAGGGAAGTAGGCCAGACATGTAGCCAGATGGAGATGAAGAGTCTGAGTGTTATACTGGTTTTTAATGAAAGATTTAAAGACTCCGAGGAAGGCCTCCAGTAATCATGAAACCCAAAATAAATGATGAACTGAAAGGAGAATATCTGGTTGTGTCAAACGAGTTAAAGTTGCCTAGCCCAGACGAACAACATCCTAGAGTAACTAAAACAAGTGATAGGTATGACTGTTGCACTGCTATTGTAGGTTGTAAAAGATCATGGGGAGCAAGAAAAGCGATATCCTGATTTTTTTTTAAGGTGAAAGAGTAGTCTATGCACTATACCAAATTTGTTCACTTTAGATTCCTACAAAACTCTAAAACGCTCAATGTGCAATTTATAGTATTTAGTTTTAAAAAAAAGTGTTATTAAAAACCAGCATGGCTTCATCAAGAATAACCAGTTAGATTAATTGCCAGACTCACTTAGTTGTTTCTTCTACCTGCACTGAGTTATTGGACTGGCGAATCAGGGAAATGTTGTAGGTTTTGGTTTTTTACCTGGATTTTAGTGAAGTATTGGGCAAAACTTTATATGCTAGCTTTGGGGATAAGATGCAAAGATGACAGTGCTGTTAGGCAGATCTGGAACTGGCTGGATGATTTGATTCAAAGAATACTCAATTAATAAATTGGAAACAGCTTGGAAGATTCAAGTATTCCAGATATTTGCCCTTGGTCCTGTCTGTTATAATGACATGGATGAAGATACAGATGGTGTGCTTCCTGAACCTGAATATAGGACAAAGTGGAGAGGGGACAGATGAAATGGTGGATGACAGGACCCCCAAAATGTACGCAACTGAAATAGAGGCAAATGCAAAGTTGTAAGTGGGTACTCACTGACTTAATAACAGTTGAACAAATTATGGTATTTGGGTGTAATGGAATATTGAGCTATAAAAATGATTATGAATAATTCTGACAAACTTGGGAATGCAAGTATATGCTAATTCAGAGCAAACGACATTAAGCCAAGTCAACAATTCATATTATGTCCAGAATAATGTAAAGTAAAAAACAAATAGGAGGCTTCGAAACTCTGATCAATAGTGACAAATGATGACCGTAAAACTGACTGGGAGTGAAGCATGTCTCTCACCTCTTAGCACAGAGGTAGACTTGAAGTGTGGAATTAGGCATACATTTTCAGACTTGAACAACATCTTTATTTGACTACTCATACTAGTTCCGTGGGAGGGTCCTATTCAGAATGGGAGGGAGTCATAAGGAATTAACAATGACTGGCACCCCCGCCCCTACTAAGGTATTTTTTAAGATGAAAATAAAGGTAAAATTCTACACTTAAATTAGAAAAACAAACACCCAAGGGGCGGCTGGGTTATGCAGTGAATAGAGCACCATCCTTGGAGTCAGGAGGACATGAGTTCAAATCCAACCTCAGACATTTAACACTTACTAGCTGTGTGACCTTGGGCAAGTCACTTAACCCCAATTGCCCTGCCATCCTCCCCTTCAAAAAGACAAAAACAAATACCCAAATTCAGGAGTGGGGAGACATATGTAAATGAGACCATGTGAAAAAGACCTAGGAGTTTTAGTGGACTGTGAATTCAGAATGAATTAACAGTGTAACACAACCAGGTTAATTCTATCCTAGACTATCCTGAAAACTGCAGTGTCCTAAGTGATAGGGATGATATCCTAGTCTGACCAAATGGAGGAGTATTGTATTCTATTCTGGGCACCACATTTTAGGAAGGGCATTGGCAAGCTAGAGTGCTTTCTCAACAGGGAAACCAGGATGATAAACTGACTTAAGACTATGCCATGTGTAGAAGAATTGATGAAACTGGGGATGGTTGAGTCCAGAGAAGAAAAGACTTGGGGTAGA
Source organism: Pseudochirops corinnae (assembly GCA_028646515.1). Taxonomy (NCBI): domain Eukaryota; kingdom Metazoa; phylum Chordata; class Mammalia; order Diprotodontia; family Pseudocheiridae; genus Pseudochirops; species Pseudochirops corinnae. The sequence goes on along the minus strand of CM053585.1, from coordinate 450,669,943 downwards.
AAGGATAACAGTCTTCAAAGACTGACTGGGTTGGCATGAGGAAGGAGAATTATACTTGTCTTGCTTGGACCTTCGCTCTAAAGGACAGATCTAGGAGCAGTGGGTATTGCTACAGACACAGATCATGATTTGATGGAAGAATAAGCTTTCCAGCAATTAAAAATGGGCCCAAATGGAATAATTTGGTTTAGGAAACAGTTGATTTCCTCAGTAGAGCTTTTAAAGCAGAGGCTGGTTGCACACTTATTAGAGATGTTAAGGGACTTTTTAAAAAAAAATTAAAGTAAAAGTTAGATTAGATGGCCTCTGTAGAGCTTTCTTATAGAATTCTTTGTATTACCTATGGAGGATATGGAGAAGAATCACACAGAAGTTAATTCAGTTGCAGTCTGCACTAGTGGAGTAAATACCCACCATGATGAAATCTTAGACCCATTGAAGTAGTGTGGAAGACACATGAGTTTTTTTCCTATTTGTTCTAAAGTAGAGTCATGAACAATGAATGGAACTTTCAGACCGTAGCTCACTGTTAAGGGAAAAACAACTAGAACTGTTCAAAAGTGAAATGGGGATTAGCGGGCTCCCTCTTCATGGGTAGTTTTCAATTTGAGAATGAATATTGTTGATTGGATCTTTTTTCAGCTACAGATTCGATTAAATAATCTCAGGGGTTCTTTTTAACTCACGGTTCTGTGATTACAAGACAAGGCTGCACAGTGACTGGCTCAGAAATTTCAACAAGCAGGGAGGGGTTGGGTAAATGAGGTCCTGTATATAAAGCTGCCTCATGTCACCCCAGGAGGCTTACAGAGAATTACTATATTTTCAACTCTGTATACTAATGGAACTGCTATGTCAATGGGCTTCAATGTAAGGTATCACAATATTTACACTTGCCAGAATATGGCTCATGGAACAACCAGTGAGGTGATGGGAAGATGAGACTAAAAGTTTTCTTAGGAAGAAATGATTTTCTCCATCCTCGAAGTCCTCCTTAAAGGATGAACTAGCATGCCAAGTAATATTTGGAATCTAAAGGTAGAGGGTCTCTAGAGAGTAGCAGAAAGTCTAAATTCTGCATTTTAACAATAACAAAAGGTAGGACTAAGTATATCTCCAAGAGGTTCTTTGCCCTAAAATCATGCTGGATAAGGAGAGAGTTAGTGAAGAAAGGCATCAAACTTGGTTTTCTACCTTCAAATGCCACTCTACTCTGCTGTGTCTGTGAATATGGTCCTGTTTTACAATCAACCAAGGAAAAAAGCAGTTTCGTTTATGGTCTTGGAAAGGAAAGTTGCCTACAAAGTTAAGCCTGAATTAAGCACAACAGGTCCCCCTCCTGGGCTGGGTTACAGCTTGTCTATCTCAAAATGCAAAATTTCTGTTCAGATGGCAAAGACAGCTCTGTCCCGTCTCAAACTGAAACTCACAACAATTAAATCAGTGTTTCATGATGAGAAAAAGCAACTGAAATAATAATAAAGAAAGGAAGAGTGATACTTCAGTTGCTTGAGTCTCATTTCCCTGAAATTCCATTATCTTCAAGAAGGTGATGGCTCCCAATATGAATCATTAACATTTGAAACGCCCTCACTTATCTGAAGAAGTTCCAGGTGCCCTATAGCAAAGCGACAATTGACATTTCTCTGTAATCAATATCTGACTTCAAAAGCTTCTGGCCTATAGCTGAAGAAGAGAGGCTAGAGTCAGGGGTGGGGGTGGGACGCAGTGCTCAGTCTCAGGACAGAGAACAGAAAAAGCAGACAGGACACTTGAAAGCAGAGAGGGTCAGAATGCTGACCTTCCCACATTCTGTGTGAGCCTGGCCCTGGAATGATAACTTATTTATATGAGGACCCTTATCTTAGTAACCAAACATAAGATGAGCGAGTTTTAAGTCGCAGAGGCCAATAGCTTCTTCCCCTCCCCCCCTTTAAAAAAAAACCCAGCTAAATGCCTTTAATTGTACTATTTCACAGTAACAATACACACCTCTTTTGGTTTTTCTAACATCAACAGATCAACATCTTTGTGGACAGAAAAACATATAAACACACTGGACATTTCTTAAGTTCAACACAGCTTGCGGGGTGGTATATAAGTAGTCATTCGATCTCGTTTGCACTCACAAAATGACATTATCCCAAGGGCATTATCTATGTCCAAACTGAGAAAATCATTTTCACAAGCTGAAAATGCTTGCAAACAATCCGCAGGGCAGCAGTGATAACCTATGGGAAGTGTCTGAGGAGCCTGATGAGGTGACAGGGGTGATGAATGTGAAGAAGACATTGGGGGCAGGGTGGGGAACCGAAGTGAGATTGTGCTTGTGTCATCCAGGCAATCCATCTTCAGTTTCCACGAAGTCCCTTCTTACATTTTGGAATCTGCTAAACCTTCACGAAGGTTAAGATGAATGTGATCCTTTGGATTTAGTGTTACGGCTAACATAAAACAAAAACAAACAACAATAATTTCCAATCCTAAATAGTTGAACAAACTATGACCACCCATGCAGGAAATATCAGCACAGAGCCCTAAATTCAACTCAGCCCAATTAAATTAATTTATTAAGCACCTATTATGCATGAGAAACTAGGCTAGATACTGAGGATACAATGATGAAATAAGACACAGTCCCTGCCATCAAGGAGCTTACAGTCTAATTTATGGTTCATATAATTGATCATTTCATTCACCTAGACATAAAACCAAGGCTCCTGAAAGCTGAGAAAGGACAGATGTCGTTGGTATGAAGTCTGCAATGGAGGCAGTGGAGGGGCAGCTGTGTATTCAAGACATGGTGGTCCTCCTCTTGACAAGCACACTACTGTGTCTGCAGCTTTACCTCTCGCTGCCCCTTCTTACCCCGGCCAAAACAGACAACGCGATGAGAGTCTGGAGCTAAGCTTGTTCATGGGTAACAGCTGTTTTGAACAGGAGAGGCTGACGTGCATCGTAACCAGGCATTTACAATGGGGCTGGACGTTCCTCAAGTGGCAGCTCGCACTAAATCAAAGTCTTTGGGAAATGTGTTATCTCAATGAGTAGAACAGATTCAAAGACAAAGTTGTTTTGGAATAAGTCTTCTGATTTGTGGGGCTTTGGGGGTGTGAAAAGAAGACACCAAGGATGGTGCAGTGAAAAGGATGCTGGACTTGGAGTCAAAGGTCCTGGATTAGAATCCCAGCTTTGCCACTTTACATTCTTGGACAAGTCCTTTAACTTGGCTGGGTCTCAGCTCCTTCCACTGTAAACTGAGTGCTGAATTGGGTGATTGCTAAGGTCCTTTTCAGTCCTTAACCTGATGAGGATGATCTAGGGTGATGCAAATGTATACTGACTTTAACTTTTATTAAGTGGATTTTAATCTCTCTAGAGTTAAACTCTATCTAATTGTGGCTAGACTGAAAATGGAAGGAAGCACTGATAGATAATGGGACATAAATAAACTGGAGGGTATTTGGAGGAGTGTGAAGGGTTTATAAACCATGCCCTGTGAAAAACAGCTGAAGGCTTTGGGGACATCTTTGCTTGGAGAAGAAAAGAGAGGGGAGTGATAGCTACCCTCAAATAACTAACGGGCGGCTATGTGAAAGAGAAAAGACTTCTGTGTTACTTCATGGGACAGAAGGAGGATCAGTAGGTGGAAATAACAGGGAAATAACTTTTGAAAAACTCTCTAGGCATTAGAGCTGTCCAACAATAGATCAGGCAGCCTTGTAAAGTAGTCCCTTCTCTTACTGGGAGTGGTCAAGCTGAGACTTGGATACCACGTGTCAGAGACATGGAAGGGATTCTTGTACTGGTGAAGGCATTGCACTAAATGAGCTCTACGGTCCATTTCAGCTTCAAGATTTTATGATTTCAATTATCAATGGGAGCGGGGGCATTTCATTTGAATCCTGATTTTTATAAGAACCAACATAAATGCAGCTACAACAAGCTATACCACCCCCAAAACTCCCCTACCCCCCAACCCCCTCATTCAAGTTGCTAACCAGGCTGATTAAAAAATCAGTACACTAAAGTCAGAAATCCTCCCCCCCCCCCTCCCCCAACTTCTTTTTTTTTTTTAAACCTTGTCTGTCTTGAAATTTAAAGGGAGAGCCAGAGAAACCCAAACCCCACGGTAATAATGTGTTTTCTTATTTCTTCTGTTTGATAATCATCTGTGTGCCAATCTGCAAACCGCTTCTTCCAGCCCATGTCGTTTTAAGACGACCAAATGACCTAATGAAAATCATTTTCTGTAAGGACAGCCGCTGATGTGTTCTTGTGCTGTCACTAGAGATCGCCCAAGTCACTGAGTGACTTGTTGGCAGTGCCTTTCCCCTTTGAATGGCCCTACCATATAATGGTCTGGGTTGCATGTGAGCCCATGAGTGGATGGTACAACTCTGCACTTCCCTTCAATTCATTTCCTCAAAACGAGCCAAGGATTTATAGCTTTTTATTTTTAATTTGTCTTCATTCGATTAACTTCAAAAATACAGATTCCATTTACTGAATGGGAGAAGCTACAATATCCTAAGCTTAGAAATATGTCATATAATTCAAATGAGATAAACAAAATGGAATTATCAATTGCAGATTCCCTAAGCTTTTGCACAAGTGACATTCAATGCTTAGACTTCTCTGCTACTAAGGAAAATCCAGGCGCTCAACAGTCGGCAGTGGCTAGTTCAGGGCCATCTCCATTTCTAAAATGCAGGGTCTTGCTGGCTTCCCCTCTGGGTCACTTTGGCTTTGCTCTCGCTTTCCCTGAGGGCTCCATACTGAAGAGTACTCACAGCTTTTGCGAAGACCCCCATAAGCTCTGGGAACTGATGTGTCAGGAGGGCCAGCATGGCTGTGAAGGAACATAATCCAGCAGTGAAGAGAATAAAGAAAGGAAGCTCCTTCTTTGGGTAAACTGATACTTCATGGAAAGCTGCAGAGAAGACATGAATGCAACAGTTAGTGTTGACATGAAATGACTTTGTGTAGGGCTTCTAAGACACTGGCAGGTCACTGTGTTCTGGCAGAGAGGCCGCCCCAGATCTGAAGTACTTTAGCTTTCCCCCATGTGACTTTGGGCAAGGGCATTTAATTTAGGAGCTTAGTTTATTCATCTGTCAGATCAGCAGGCTGGAGGAGATGGCCTCCGAATCTATGAGTGAGGCTCCAATACAAAATGGTGAACCTTGAACAATAGTCCTGCCTGTACTCTCCCGTCAGGTTCTCTCATTCCTTTCCATATCCTATCTCTGTGTCTTTGTAATATCCTATCTCTGTGCTTGGTAAGATTGGTTTTAAGTGATCAGTGTTCACCCTCACAACTGAGGTTCCCGTGAAGAGGGGAGGGGTGAGTGGGAAGTGTATGGGGAAAGTGACCTTTGATAATTCTTTGTGTGACTAAACATTGCTTATTTAAAGCATCCTTATACTACCTCCTCACTCTGCTTTGAGAACACTGCTCCATACTTCACTGTGACAAGTATTAAGAGCCCACTACAAACAAAGCACTTTGTTAAATGTAGGGAATAGAAGGATAAAAAGAAAGTCATCCCTGCCCCCAGGAACACAGATTCCACCAGGGTGGGGAAGAGAACAGACAACCTGTGCACAAACAGTAAGCAGAGCTGATGTGAAGAAGCAAATAGTGGGAACATCGTCACAGAAATGCCCGTTTTATCTGGTGTTGGGTTCAGAAGTTTTTTTAAAGAATGCCATGTTCATGTGACAACTGCTGAACATGACAGAAGGAACTGCTGTTGTTCTGTCTGATAAATGCTCCTTCCCACCACCAGATAACCCAGCTGCTGGTGCCCCTGGAGAACCTCTCTCAGGTACTAAGCGTCAGACCTATGGGTGAAATAATAGGGCAGTTCTGCGTGTGGAATGTTTCCGGAGGACTCCTTGGAGGTTGAGGGGCAATCTGCTGAATTCACGGGCAGCCCGCCTCCACACTTTCTGTGTCTGCAAGTGTCCCAGCTTGTGTCTAGGAGAACCCCAGCTCTATACAGTTGCCTGGTTCACAGTTACAAGGTCTTCTTTGGGCCAAGAAGAGGATACTGGTCTCTACAAGAGAATTCTAATGTTATGGTGCCCCCAGGTCCCATTTTGTTCTTTCTGAGGTGGAGAGAAATAACAGAACGGGGACCACGACCTCGGTGTCAATGATGAAGCATTACCAGAAGCAGAAGCATAATTTGATTATAATTAATGCCACTGGCCAAGGAAACTGAAGATATAAAGATCTTTTCCTCAATAGCCCATGCATAATAAGGCAGTAAGCTATACACACAGACTAGAGTGAAGGAGAAGCCCAATTCATATCTTATGCTTTTTTCTTCAGGGATTAATGTACTGAATTTAAAACCCACCACTCTTCTACCTAAAAAAAAAAAAACAAAAACAAAATCAAACCACAGTTTTTTTTTTCTAGAAGGTGAGATTCAAATAATCTCATTTACTTGTACAATGTGGGCAAGACTTTTTTTTTTGAAGTTTATGAATTATCATTGTTTTAGATGTTCCTTTCAGAAACGTTAGGCTGGGTCTGACTAGCTCATAATTCTACAAGAAGGCAAAAGTAAAACTTAGTTGAGACATTAATACTATTTTCTTATAACTTTCCTAAAAAAACTCTCCTCCTACTCTCAAACTCCAGGGAGAGGAGAATGTTAGGTTTAAAGTGTTAGGCCATTATGCGCATTCTCTGGTACTGAGCATAAAGTTTGACAGAATCATAAATGCCATTTTGTAGTAAAAAAGAAAGATAACATCTACCAATTTCGTTTTAAAAGAATAAGGAATTTCATATTAGGCCTGGTTAAGTAAGGAAATGAGTAAGGAATCTCCTGCTACTTCAATATATGATGACAGCAATTAGTTCTGCACCTAAACCCCACAACTTGTGATTTATGACTAGTTCAATCATCTGAAATTTGCTATATATACTCCACCCTCCAATGTTATAGTATTCTTTACTATGAAGTATTCTGTATAATTTATGAGATATGGCTATAATTGGGGTGATTATAAAGGGTGGGAGAGAGAAAACTTAGCCAAGGTTTAAAGCTTATTATCTGAGAGAGAAAAAATGTCCTAACACAGACCACATAAAAAGCCTGGAAGTGATAGTTGTACACAGTTTACCCAAAACTGATTTGATAACAATTATTTAGCCCAAATTGTCAAAACAATGTTGTAATACACTAAATTCATAAATAATACTTTCCACATGTGGTATGGGTCACTAGATTGTTTGCCTGCAAAGTCCTCGAGGGCATTATGTGTCTTGTTTGTGTTTCCCTACGCTGATGAGGCTGTAAAAATTCTCAATAAATGTTAAATCAATTAATTAGTCAATCAATCTGATGCATATGGGAAATCCCTCCAACTCAGAGGATTGCATCACCAAAGAAAGCTTACCCTACCTCAATCTTCCCTCTCCGGCAATGATGGCAGGGCGTTTAGACCCCACTCTCCCATCCATTACTCATCCATATCCATAACTCCCCCTGAGTCAGCGCTTTCTCTTCAAATTAAAAGTCCTGGAAAATGCCATCGTACATGAAGGGATATGCTTCTTAATCTACTCCTGTTTCCCTCTACAGATCCCTTCTGATTCTTACCTGCAGTTTATCTCAAACCAGAGGGTACCTAACACATCCTGGGAACCCAATAAAAGGCAAATATTTTTGCTTTAATTCATATGTTCCTTGGGTTTTATCCTCTGAAGAATTTGGAGAGATTTGGTGAAACCACTAGCCAATCACTGCAAGCGCACCCATTCACCTAACCCATGTGAAAATAATTGAGTTACAAGAATAAGAATGGCTAATGTCAAGAAATACTAAATTTCTATCATTGTACTCCCCCACACCACCCAGGCCTAGATGCAAAAGCCATGTTGGCTAAAACCAGTAACATGGTATAGAATTCGGTTAAAACTTACATGGAAGCAGCTCCCTGTCTGCTGTTTCTGTACAGATTGGATAAGGGTAAAAAAGATGCCCTTTTTCCAAGGGATAAGGGATCATCCTAAAAGCTGAAAAGAAAAAAAAAAACTTATTATAAGCTCCATATTCAACGGCTTCATAATTTCAAGAAGGACTTTGGGGCATTTTTAGACTTTGGAGAACTACCCCCAAACAATGCTGGACTGACGTGAACTCCGATCCCTAGAGCAGATAAGTGGGCAATGACGATTATGATCTATTATTCACCCATTAATCTCACAGTTCACGTTGTGGGCGTATCTCACAAACTGGGGGTGGGGGAGGGGGAACCATCAATAATAATGACCTGACCCATCATCTGCAAAATATCCAAAAAATGTTATGAGCACTGACCCAAGAATGCAATTGGTAGTAAAGCGCTACAAGAACATAAATCTGAACTGATTCATTTGGAACATGTTACAAACGTAAAAATATGAAAGGCATTTTAACATAGCTTTTTCTAAACTTGTCCAAGTGGAATAAATTTTCAACCAAGATGGATTTAAAGGAAAGAAAAATTCAAAAATGCAGGATTGGGGGGGGGTCATTTTTTGTGCTTATGAAACTTTTAAATCTTCAAAATCATGTGAAAAATAATGGATCGAGAGAGAGATTGATTATCTGCATTTTGATGATGTCAAGCCACCTGAATTATGCTCTTGTGGCTTATGATAACACAGGCCCTGAGGCTGAATTATGGCTTTCCAATCAATCCATCCTTTCCCATTATCATGGATGTTATTCTCACTGATGAAATGTCACCAGCATGTTAGTCTCACTGTTCCTATGAACAGCATTCATTGAGGTGATTTTTCCTTAACAGATGTCTTTTAACTACAATACCTTGTCAATGGAGAACACAAGACATCGAATGCAATCTAACACCACTTCTCCCTTTCACACGCTCTCTTGTATGTGGCAGCAGGGAGAAAGGACTACATATGAAGGACGATGTTCAGCTTCAAAGACTGCGTTTACAGTAACTGCAGTTACATCCTAAGCTACGTAATTACCTAACCCATCTCAAAACGCTGTCAGTGTACATATTTATCTTTTGCATGCTTATTTCAAACAGGACTAAGAAACGCAGCATGTTCTCCCTCACAAGAAATGACAAGGTTCCATTGTAACCAGTTTCAGCGCACATATGGTATTTATTCTGGTGTCTGAATATTATTTAAAAGTAAAAACATTATGTATGTGAGTCCAGCATTTGGAATGCAGTCAATCTACGCCACAGTGGTATCACTCTGAGGTTACAGCACATTGCCACAGAGAGTATAAATCACAATAAACTCGGGATTAGAACAGAGCCAGTTTGCTGGCAGTCTGCTGGGGTAAAAATGTTATCAATTTTCTTCTAGTAACAGAAACCTCTTAAACAGAGATTAAAACATTAAAAACACTCCAGGCCTCAGAGCTTCTTAAATGAAAGGCTCACCCTAGTTCAATCAGATTTAAAAAAAAATTCACACAAGGAAAGATGACTTTCTCTGGAAGGTATATGAAAGAGGTCTCTCTGAGCAGGTTGTTAGCACAAAGACCACTAGAAAGAACAAACTTTCTAAATAGGACTAACCTTTTTTTGGGGGGGGGGGGGGGAAGAGGGGAGTTAGAGGGTGGGATAAGGATAGGCCTTTTATTACTCTATATAAATATGATACACTGAAATCTCTTCCAGGAAGCAATGAATTGAAATTCACACTACAATATGTACAATTTTGATACCATTTCCCATAAACGATGAATGCTGAGATAGCATCCCCAAAATGTGGAAAAACCTATGGAGAATGTGCTTGACATCCAGGTTCTGTGCGTGCATTTTAAACAATATTAATGCTGCTATAATTAAGCACGTATCATGGTTCATATGATGTCAACCTTCTGCATTCAAAGTGCTTACACATGTGAATTTAAATTTCATCCATAGTTGAAACCGGATTTCCACCTCAGGGAGCCATTTTAAAAATGAAGTATGGAAACGCAAGGCCTTGAGAGTGTTAAACCTTAAAAAATACAGTGGTCTGTTAGTGCCTTTTCAGAATTCTGTGCCAAACATCTTTTCTTTTGGTATTTGGCATAAATATTGAACTTGCATATCAAGTGAGTCTTTTTCTTGGTCTGAACTGTTTTGGTTGGGAGGGGGCAGGAGGATTAGGGGAGAGGTCAGAAGCTTTGGTAGTACACAGCCATGCATTCACAGAGTGCGTGTTTATAGGGATGGGTGTATTTTTCCATGACTATAAATGCTTTTGTGGAGCTCTTATGGTCTCCTGTCAGTTGTCATCTGCTTTAAGCCCATTAAATAACATTAAGACTTTTGGCTTCACTAAACAAAAACAAATACAAAAAAATATTTTTCGAACTGGAATTCTATCCCTTATCCACCCTGTTGTGCTTAGGTTTACAAATGTGTGAGATAAGTCCTGGAGATCTCTGAGACAGCTGGATAATAGGTACTGCATGAACTCTTCCAGCCTTAACTCTACATTTCCTAGCTGCTTTTCATTTCAGACAGGATCCTCTGCTTTTCATTTCAGACAGGATCCTCCTCCTTCATGCTGGATAGAAAGTGGCCTTTTCTAAATGATATTCAGTTAAACCTGCAGTCATTGTCCAAGCACTGGAATATGCCAATTTGGGGGTATAAATAGCTCTGGAGTTATTATATGTAGAAAAAAGTAATTTATGCAACTCTTTCTTTAGTAGTTAGTGTTATGGCCCATGCTCTGGTTGGGGGAGTTGTAAGAACCCATGTCTGTCTCTTCCTCTGTTTTCCCACATAGAGGCTACTACTGAGGGCTCAGAATCATGCATTTTGGGAATATTATCTGTCAAGTTTCTGTCAGCATTACCCTTGGAAATGGAATTGCTCTGTGGGGAGGGCATTAGAATGCTACTAGGGGAGGGGTAAATGCCTCTGCAAACCTCCACAGCCCTCCATTCTACCTGTGCTCCCCAGGTCAAGGTTGACCACTGTGGCAACCTTCCCACTTAAGTGATCTATACCTGGAAATCTCCACAAAACATCTGGGGACCCACAGCCAGACATACCCACAAACCAATGAATTTCCAGGGACTTGCACGCACCCAGATAGTCTCACAACCTACTGAAACCTAACACCTCTGTGGCTCTGGGCAAGTCACAATCTTTTTTGGGCTTAAGCTTCTTCATTTGTAAAATGAAGGGGTCAGATTAGGTGGACTCTGAAGTATCTCCTAGCTCCAGCTCTATGAACTTGTTCCCTCTCACCCATGCTACACATCACAACCTTTCATCAAATCAATCATTCAGACCATCAAGTTAACTCTTCCCTCTCTGCACCCTCCAACTTGGCTTGCAACTCATTCCATCAGAACATGCAGGAGATGGCTTTCTGAACCTTCCGGCCACACTGATGATCAGACGAACATCCTCTCATGTATTCCTCTATAACATAGAAGCAAACTGACTATTATATGCAATTAGGCCTTTTTCAAGTTGTATGCAAAGCTACCAACTATTTAGAGTTTATCAACCGGACATATCTGTGCTAACTTTCCATAGCAACTATATGAAAATACATTTTTTAAGAACCTAAGGTGGCACAGAGGTTAGAGCACTGGGCCTGGAGTCAGGAAAACTCCTCTTCCTGAGTTCAAATGTGGCCTTAGATACTTCCTAGCTGTGTGACGCTGGACAAGTCACTTAACCTTGTTTGCCTCATTTCCTCATTTGTAAAATGAACTGTGAAGGAAATGTTAAAACCATTCCAATATCTTTGCCAAAAATAAACAAATAAAAAACAAATGGGGTCACAAAGAGTTGGACATGCCTGAATAAGACCACAACAATTTAATGGGGTTGTTTATTCCTGTCCAGTAGTCAGTCAACTAGCATTTATTAAGTGTCTACTCTGGGTCAGGCACTGTGCTGAGGATACAAAGACAGGCACAGAACAGACCCCGGTCCCAAGGAGCTCACAGTCTAATGGGCGAGAAAACAAACAAATGAATACTGATTTAACTTTACACTCCTCAATTTAGGTCTAGACTTTAAAAATATTTTTTAAAGACTTAAGGCCAACACATCTTATAGGTAGGAAACCAAAGTTACTTTTTCAAATTATTCAACCATTGCAGAGCAAGGATAATAGGAAATTTGATCTTTAAAAGAGTTATCCATCTGGTGCTAAATTAATTTCTGTTAGTATGAATGGGTAATGGGGAACCTAAAAGAAAAAAAAGATTCCTCATAGATAAATGTATAGTGTATGCATATATGTGGATAGTATTGGTGTAAGGAGGCTATTGATCTTTTTTTTTTTTTACCAAAGTCACAAAGTGGGAGGAAAAGACTTATTTTTACAAGCTTTTAATGTTTCAGTTTTAATATTCAGCTGGAGTTAACAACTGAGTGTCACTTGCCATCAAATTCAGAGACACAGTAAATGAAAATTAAAATCTCATACTATCTATCAAAACTGGGTCATTTTCTTTTCCCAAAGTAAAATCCATCTTTTTAAAAAGGAAATTAATGTCTGGTCCTTTCATGGCATCTATTCCCTCCTGTTAAGAAACCCCAAACAAAAATCTCAAGATCAACATATTTAATGAAGTGGCAGTATTTCCCAAAAAGAAAGTAAGGCTACATCCCAGTTGGCCAAATTTAAAAAAAAACCCAACAACAACAAAACAAACAAAGGAAGGCTAAGTGAACTGACCCAAGGTCAAATACTAGCCTTTGGAGAATAAGGAACTAGAAACCAGATCTCCAAAATCCAAGTTCAGTTTTCTAGCCACCAGACCACAGTGCCATTAAAAAAAATAAAGTAAATACTATTAAAATAAAGCCTTGAGCAGATGAAGTATCAGGGAGATCGTAGCTTATCAGCCTTGGAACCTGGGAAACTGGGCAGAGAAGGTGGCATATCTGAAGCAGGGTTTCATAAGGTATAATCCTGCTTTAAAAGGAAGCCACTACAAATGGGATTTCTCATTTATGTATATAGTTTATAGACCATATAGTCTGGTCACACTTGCAATGGTGTGTGCATGAGGATAACCAGAGCCTACAATGTTTAAAATGAGTATAATTCAGATAAGGTGGCAGCTGCTTAATGAACTAAGTTACATTGTAAAAACATAGTATAAAATTTTTATAAATAAAACATTTCTTTCCTTAGTGATTATCCAGACTTTGAGGAACATATTGTGTAATTTCAGAGGCCGGGGCAGTGATGAATCAAACGTTTCTGGAAACCTCTGAAATGTTGATGTACTTGTGGTGGTGAACTGAGATTTAAAAGGGGAAAGAAAAAAAAACAACATATGCTTCAAACCCATGCAATTTCAGTCATGCATCAGCTGGGCTCTGAAATTTTATTAAAAATAGAAGCTAATCTTCTGATTAATAGGAAATGATTTGATTCCATGGAATGATGGTTATCCCAATGTAATCATTCATTAAGGAAGAAAACCCCAAACCAAAAACCAACCAAAACTTGTGACTAGAATCTGAAATCCCCTTCTGGACAGTAAATATTTCACCAAAACAATCACTGTTATATGGGAATTTGGGGAAATTTGTCATGGTTAAAAAAAAAAAATCCCCTCTCCTCCCTCCAGTCAAATAAGCCCTTGCTACTTACCTCCAACCTTAAAAATAAAAGCAGCAAAAGGGCATTACTTCTAAGGGAGGGGTAAAATTACTTGGGCTAAAAACTAGGGTTTTTTGCCTTGAAAGCAAGAGATGTCAAAATACACCACCAAGTGGCTGATTTGATGAACTGCAGCTTCCTTTAGCTCCCCCAAAAGGAAAAAAACCACCTGCCAGCAACTAGTGCAACTTCAAAGAAGGCTCCAGCACAGGACTGATAGCTCTTGGCATCGTGGGGCCCTCTGACATGAAAGGCGAACCACACATATGCTTCCACTAATCTTAAAAGAAACATGGGATCTCCCAGCCTCATAGGATGGCACACAGAAGAGAGCAGCTTCACTGAATTTTTCTCATTAGTGGAGGGAATGTAGCTATGAGCTGGACGTTAATCAGGTATGGAAGCCCAAAGGGTGTAATTCATGTACATCTTTGTTGCTAGATTGTCTGGCACATGGACAGATGTTTTAAAAATGGACTGTAAAATCTCTTAAATTGCCTTTGGGGACAGTCTTTTAGATGAAAATTCAATATCACGTTCATTTATTCAACAAACATTTAAATATCTATAATGTGTTATGCACTGTGTTAACTATTACTGGGGATACAAAACATAAGTAAGGCGTGGTTACTGCCCTAAAGGAGCTTATAGTCTAGGCAAAATCATTTCATGTTGAAAACATTCTAAAGTAAGTGTTTTGAGTAGCTTGCATTTATCTAATGCTTTAAATTCAGAGTCTCATTTGATCTTCATACCAACCCAATAAAGAACACAGTATGACCACTAATGCTACCACTTTACAAATAAGGAAACTGGATTTTAGAGAGAGATGAAATGCCTTCTTCACATTTATAAAGCTTTACGGCAACACCAAAACATGAACGCCAGTCTTCCTCCACCAAAGCCAGAGCTCATCCTGCCTCTGCCATGCCAAGTAACGGCATAATTTCTTGTTGAATTCTGCAAAGAATGGTATCCGATTTCCCCTTATGTTGTTAACCCCAAATACAGTGGGGTCATAAGATCATATGCTTAGCAGAGGTTCTTAAGTTGGGGTCCCTCAATTTGTTTTTAAAGTGTTTAGATAACTACCAATATAGTTTCCTTTGTTACCCTATTTTATGTATTTAAAAACAGTCTGAGGAGTCTTTAACCTTTACCAGTTTACCAAAGGAGTTCACGACATAAAAAGGTTGAGAACTCCTGATTTAAAGTTAGTGTTTACACCAAATGACATGTTTGAATGGTTCTTAATAACAAAGTGTTACACAACTATAATTTTAAAATTTTCTAAACTAGTGAAAACTTCATAATTCTTGTTAAAAAAAATTTATTTTCTAAAAATGGAGTCATTAGGTCTCTGGTATAAGAGCAGAATATGAGAAATTAGAATTAAGAACAAAAGGATTTTCATAGTAGGCCTTAATCATGTTGCCAGCGTGGCCACAAATACCATGTAAAGGGAGGGCGTGGTGGTGACCACATTTGATATCAACCTTAAAGCTGGTACACATCGTAGCCTCTCTTAAGTAGCTGTTTAAAGGTCTGTCACTCATAAAAGGACCTAATCCCTTGTTTAATACACTATTGAAGGTACTGATTTCCAGAAGTTGAGGGAGTAGATGATTTATTAGTCTCAACTTGTTTTATTTTCAAAAGGTCTTCTAAACATTTTTCAGATTTAGTGGACAAAT
The DNA here is from genome assembly GCA_028646515.1 of Pseudochirops corinnae. Taxonomy (NCBI): domain Eukaryota; kingdom Metazoa; phylum Chordata; class Mammalia; order Diprotodontia; family Pseudocheiridae; genus Pseudochirops; species Pseudochirops corinnae. The sequence continues at coordinate 450,654,619 of CM053585.1, read as the reverse complement.
AGATGTTAACCTAATTCATTCATTTATTTGTTAGTTTATTTTATAGGGCCTGACTGCATCTCCTCTCACTCTTTGCCTTTTCATGCACAACCCTCGTAATCTTTCATGTTCTATACACTCTGGAAAGCTCCTTTCCTGCTAAACCTGTCTCTCCAATCATTTTAAGTTGCCTTCTCTAGTTCCATCATGTTTTTTTCTTCAGGTTCAGTGTCAGGATTGAAAACAGTATTTAAGAAAGGTATTGGAAACAGAAAAAAAGAAAACGCCTCATGAAAGGTAGGTTATCATTTTTTGCCTTGTTTCTAATATTCCTTTGTGAAGAGCCCTAGTATTTTACTGGTCTTTCTGGCTACACGTCCACATTGAGACAACGTCCTTTAAGGAAGAACAGACAATGGCTCCCAGACTCATAAGGGCTATCAGTTGTCAACTGTTGTCCATTATTCCTGGAAGTATCATATCAACATACAGATGTAACCTGAAACCCCAACAAATCAATGGGTACGTATTTGGCACAATGGATGGAGAGCAGGGCCTTGAGTCAGGATGACCTGTCTGGCCTCAGACATTTACTACATGTGTGACCCTGGGCAAGTCACTTGACTCTTATCTGCCTCAGTTTCCTCAGCCATAAAACAGAGATAATAACAGCACCTACCTGAAAGGGTTTTTGTGAGAATAAAAATGGGGTAATATTTATAAAGTACTTAGTACAATGCCTGCTACATGGCAGGTGCTTAAGAAAAACATTCTTTCCTCATTCCTACATACTTACCTGCTCTGAAACTCACTGGTCACCTCTTTGCCTACCTACAAACAACCAGTCTGAAGGTTTACTAGAGTGCTGTAGTGACCGGCTATTATCTGAATCAAAAGTCTGCCCTGCCCACCTTTTCATCCTTAAATTCCTTCAGAACTGTCAGGTAAATGCTGTAGACCCAGTGATTTATCGACATTATTCTTGTCAATCTTGCTAAGAAAATTCTAAAAAAATAACCACTATTTTATGTAGTAGCAACTTGTCCAATTCACATGACTGGCAATCTCCCGATTACTCTTCTCATTAAAAACCAAGGGAAAAAGTTCATTCAGTGTGTCAGCCTTATCAGCCCCCGAGAGTTTTCTTTGACAGTTTAATTTTTCATTTATACTTCACTGGCCAGGCTTTCTTTGTCAGCTTCTCAGATCTCATTTGGACTGCCCTCCCAATTTTCAAAAATTCTTTCCTCCACACTCCAGCAAAAATCTCTTTCCTTTCCCAGATGGGCTTGCACCTGAAATTTCTGATCTTTGCCTACCTCTTAAAAAATGTTTTTTCAGGATTCTTATAGGTTACTAACTTTTACATTTTTATCTTTTTTTTTTTTAAATCCCAACTGTACAAAGATTCTTCTTTTGGAAAACTAAATGCCTGTGTGATACATTTCTAGGCTTTGTCAGTACCAAACACAAACACTTTATGTGTCGTAGGCACTTAATAAATGTTTGCTGGATTCCACTCTTGCATTAGGATGTTGTACTAACAACTATAGTAATTACATACCTAGTTACCTGGATTGCTTGCTGTCCAGTAATTAGAGGATTTAGACATGTCTGGGTCCTTAGGGATCCTCCAGTCTAATCCCATTATTTTGCAAATGAGTTATTTGGGAGCTAAGATGACCTTTTCAAGGTCCCTTAGGTACAAAGTAGCAGAATCATAATCTAAACTCAAGTTTTCTCATTCTAAATTCATTGTTCTTTCCTTTTATACATCGTTGCCTGTAAAACTAAGTCCAAAATATATCCTGTCCTCATTGGTTCTTGAACTATCTGTGTAAGAAACATTCCTCTGCCCCATCTATAAAACTCAGCTGCTCCTCTCCTCCCAATAATGCATTTAATTTAATTTTTAAAAATAAGAGTGGAAAGAGAAAGGAGGGGGCCAGGTTATGAAGGGCTTTAAGAGTCGAACATAGCATTTTATACTTGATCCTGGAGGTAATAGGGAGCCAATAAAATTTAATGAATAGGGCAACGATGTGTTCAGGAAATGCAGTGTGACAGCTGAGTGGAGGAAGGATTGAATGGAATGGAATGGGGAGTGGCCTGAAGCATGAAGCAGGTTCCTGAAATAGTCTAAGTACAGATGAAGAGAGCTTGTGGCAAAGTGGTTGTCAAAGGAGAGGAGGTTGATATCCATAGAGCTGCAAAACTGATAGAAGATGGGAAGGAGAAAAAGAATGAGGAGGAAAGGCTCATACCTGGGCCTGGGTGGCCCAGACGATATCAGTGCCTTCTCTAGCAACTGGAAAGTTAAGAAGAGAGGGGGGTTTTGGAAGAAAGATAATGAATTCAGTTCTGGACATGATAATTTTAAGATATCTCCACTGAGGTTACAATGTCCAATAGGACAAGCTGGAGGTAAAAGAGTAGATATCAAGAGAGATTGGGGCAGGACAAGTAAATCTGAGGGTCATCTGCAAAGAAATGATAACTGAGACCATGGTCTAGCAGTCTTTGTTATCTTTTTATTATGGAACTGTGTAATATCAACCTAGAGGTACTATAGTATTTAATTTTCCCAATAAGATTTTTATTCCTATTTCAATTATCTCTAATTATGCCACATCTTTCCCCACACCTCTCTATTCTTTTCTGTAGTCTGTAGCCTCAAATCATTGTGTCTCACCCTCCCACCACCAAATGTCTAAGACACCCACTAAAGCAAGACCACTACTTAGCACTGAGTATTTTAATTAATCGGTTTATTCAGGTTTCTAACATTTATATGCTGTGTCTTGGCTTTTTGGTCCCTTTCGTAATCTGTCTGATATATGGTTTGATGGGTCAGAATTCCTTTTATCTCATCCTCATATAACTTCTTATATATTTGAGAAAGACAAACATCGACAGTAACAGGCCCACAACCAGATGGGAGCATTTATGTACTCATACATGTCATAAGCCCAGGTGTACTTTCTGGGCTTGGATAACACACCTGGAATATATTATTACGGGGGAGGGGGGAAGAGACCAACAATAAAACCAACAACCCTCAAGCTCTGGAAGTAAATTATGTAACTAGATAATATTAACTCTCCAAGGGAACTCTTTTCTTACCAGTCTATCCTAGCACCCAGTGGATTAAGAAGACTTAAATTGCTTGAGTCTCATGCCTGCCAGTTTACTCTCTCTAGCACCTATTCTAAAACTTTTACTTAATTTCGATTCGACAGACATTTATTAAGCACCTATTACAGGCACGGAAACATACCACACACTGAGAAAGCAAAGACAAGAAACAAAACAGTTCTAGCCCTTAAGGACCTGCATGAGGGGAAGACCAGAAAGGGGGAAGAATCATAGAGCACTGGGTAAAAAAAACACCACTGAGAGAATATTTACATTTCAATGAAATGCACTACATGTTTCCAATGAAACTGACACAACCATGATTCAATTAACTGCATCACATGACTTTTCCCAGATTTTTCTGAAAAACAGTACACTTTGACTTCTGTGTATTGAAATCTACTTGGTATATTTATATGTAGTTAAGTTTAAAAAAAACCACCACTTTGATAAGAATTCACATTTAAGGGTTACAAAGTCATTTCTTCACAACAACCTTATGAGATAGCTAGTAGAAATATTATCATCATTTTACTGATGAAGTTTCTGATCCCAGAGAGATGGAGTGACTTGTTTATAGTCACACAGCGAATAAGCAGAGAATCTGGACTGGAGTACAGGCTTTCAGACTCGCCACTCCTTTGCTCAAAAACCTCTCATGTTGCATATATGGTAAAGTAAAAACTTTTCCAGTCTGTCATTCAAGCTTCTCTGTAATTTGGCCTCAATCTACCTTTCTAATCTAGTCTCCCATTAATCTTGTGCTCCCTGATATTTTCCTGACACCATTTATGCATTCTCATTTTAGAGCCTTGGCTCATGTGATGTTGCCTACAGGGAATTTACATTTCACTCCCTTCAGAACCTGCCTTAGCCACGTTCCATCCTTTCTTCAGTTTTGTTCATGTCCCAGCTCCTTCATGAAGCCCTATTTCACGACTATAGAGCACACTCACTTCTGCAAACTCTCAGTCCTTTTAGTTAATTCTTACTGTCTCTACCATGCATACTTTGCTGGAACTAAGATGAGTTCACTGATGTGGTAATACAGTGGAAGATCACAAGTTACTCATGTCTTCTCATTCTATATTGCTCTGATCCATATTCGCTGGATGTGTGGGGGTATTATTCACAAGATACTTTAAGTAGCCTTTTCTTTTATTTAATTTTCATGTGTGTATGCCTTTCCTTCCCCAGTTATATTACAAACTCCAAGGACAGGGACCTTCTTTCTGCATACCCATCTTTTGTCTCTTAAAAGAGTAGGAAGTTCAGTAAATATTCTCTGAATGGTTGACTATATACGGTTTGTAGATAGACACATCCTCTACTCTTTTGAACTCAGCTAGCCTAGCTACGAGATGGAAAAACAGGTGTTGTTTGGTGAATTACCCTGGAAAAATTATATATGAAGAGAGTATATACATATAGGAGCCTAACTCCATACCACATATTACTGTACAGAGACAAAAGCTTCTTATGCTTTGACTGTATGTTTGCAAAGAAATGGTGATGAAAGCTTTCATCTTCATGATTGTATGAACTTCTCTTCTCTCTTTAAAGGTTGCATTATCACAATAATATTCACCTCAGTGGGGAATTGTGAGTCTAATTAATTAAATGTCTCTAAAGTGATTGGAGATCATAGATGAAAGGAGCTATATAAATGCAAATTTTCATCATTCATCATAAGCACTCTGGGTAAAACAGGTTTAATATCTCTTCATGTTCTTTTTTTAGGAAAATGTTTCAAAGAAAGAATATTACTTACTGCCTTCCCACGTACAATGTAAAAGATTCAAAGCCCCTTCCACCCTCTTCCAGTGCTGAAGATGAAAGAAAGCATAGGCTATTGCTTCACTGTCTCCTCTCTTCAGAATATGTTCTGGGGGTAGGATTAAGCTTTTCATTTCTAGTAGGTACTGAAATAAAAAAGGCAAGAGACAGATGTGTTAATATACAGTAATTTGGAATTCAACAATGTATACAGAAAGATCAATTTCCCTAAAGTACTATTCATGAGTATTTCATCAAACCTGAAATCTCATTAGGACATTTGAAGGCAATTATTGAAACATCCAGGCCTTCCAAAGCTTGCTGACAGATGGTTAATGTTGTAAAAGTCTCCTATAGTGGGGGCCAGAGAGAGTTTTAGGCATAGATCTCTGATCAAAAGAATAATTAGACTCAGTCACTATTAAAAAAAGAGAGATTAAGTTTGGATGCAATTATAGGTACATATTTAATTTTGTAACCAAGATAAAATATGTAAAATGACCACATATAAACTTAAGCATCATATGACAAAATTAACCACTTTAAAGAGACTTAGACTGAACAGGAGGGACAGCAACTGATTTTAACCACACAGACCTGGCAAAGAGAAAGCTATGGTCCTTTTATCTATTCTAAATTGAGCTATTGCTATCTTGCTGGTGGTTCCATCTTGCCTCATTATGTCTCTGCAGATAACGTCATATTCTAATTTACTGGGAAAACTGAGACCATCAAAAATTCTCTTAATATCTTCATCCATCCCCTCCTCCTCTCCAGTCTCTAAGGAAAAAGATAATACTTCAAATTGTCAAAGCAGACTCCTCGACTTTTGCTCTTGGTCTAATCTCATTTCTTCTCCGAGAGTTTGACCTTTCCATCACTCATTCTCTCATCTTTAATATGTTTTCATCTGCAAATATATTTAGGTCTTACTTGTAATTAACACACTCACATACACATATCACTTTTCTCTTGATTTTATCTCCTTAAGCTCTTATCCTGTATTGCCCCTAACTTTTCATTGCCAAACTCATGGAGAGTTATCTATAATCACTCTACTTCCTTACCTCCAACTGGACTTTCAACTTCTAATCCTCAGACTTTTAGCTGCTGAAACTTTCTTGTCAAGGTTACCAGTGATCTCCTAGCTTCCAAATCCAAGGGTCTTTCTCTGTCCTCATTTTCCTTAATCCCTCTGTTTTGAAACTATTAAGCATAATCTCTTCCTGAATGTTCTTTTCTTCTTGGTTTCCATGACATGGCTCTCTCCTGTTTTACCTACCTGGCTCACCACTGTTTTCTGTCTTATTTGCTAAATTATCATCCACCTCCTTTCCCATTAGAGGGACCCGTCTGTTCCCCAAGGTTCTTTCCTGTGCCCTTTCATTTCCTAAATTCTTCTTCTTGGTTATCTTATCTGCTTCCATGAATTTTATTAACAATGCAATCAAATCTATTATACATCCAATCATAATCTCTCTTCAAATGTTTTTTGGCTTATCTGTCTTGGGTTTCCCACAGACATTTAAATTCAATATATACAAAATGCAGTTCATTATCTTCACTCTATCTTAAACTCATGCTGAAATTTGAACTTTTCTGTTAGGGATATTGCCACCTTTCTGGAAATTATATTCCCGACCCTGGAATAATCTTAGAGCTAGGATTCTTAACCTTCTTTGTGTCATGGATACTTTTGGTAAAGCCTATGGACCCCTTTTCAGAGTAATGCTTTTAAAATGAATAAAATAAAATACATAGGGTTCCAAATAAAAAACCACTTGCACTGAAATAAAGATGTAATTTTTTTCCCATCCAAGTTTATAGAATCCCAGAAATCTATCTTCAGGCTAAAGCCCCTTAGAGAGTCTTCCCTTTCACTTCCCATATCCAGTCAACTCTATAATACCACATTCATATCTTTTCTTCTATTTTCCTCCTTGCCTCTACTCAAATGACTACTATTTTTATGCAAAGCCCTCATGACTTCTTGTCTGGACTGCTGTCATAGATTTCTAATTGGTCTCTCTTTCTAATCTCTCCTCTGTCTCATAAGTCCCTCACCCAACTTACAAAATCATTTTCCTATAAAGCAGATCTCATTACCTCTAGTGCAGTGGTTCTCAACCTGTGGGTCACGACCCCCTTCAAGGTCGAATGACCCTTTCACAGGGGTCGCCTAAGATCATTGGAAAACACATATTTCCGATGGTCTTAAGAACCTCCTCTATCTGTCTCCAGGTGGGTCTGCCCACATATGACTATTAAAGTGTCATGGCATTAGGAAGGTTGAGAACCTCTGCTCTAGTGCCTCTATATTGTCATAGAATAGAAGTACAAATTCCTTAGATGCCACATCACACAATTAACTCAAATGGAATTTGCAGTCCACTAAAATGCTCAAATCTTTTTTCCACAGGAGCTGCTATCTAACACTGCCTTTCTGGGGTTCCAAAAATCAATTTAATCACTGTAGACATTTACATTTATCCCAGAAAGACACAGATACACTCTGAAAGCTGCTCGGCACAGGCCAGTCAGAGGGGTGAAATTTTCCATTCCTGACATCCAAAGAAAAATGAAACTGCAACAGGTGCTAGGGATACAAAGGGAAAGATGACTCAGTTCTCACCCTCAAGAAACTTACAATCTAATATGACATGTACAAATGGAGTTACTTAGAATGTGACATGGCTAAAGAAGATATCAAAAGAGCTATAAGAAAATTTTTTAAAAAGGGGGGAAAATCCTTTGAGTTGGGGTAGGAGAAGAGAGAGAAATAAGGGTGGGCATTAGGGAAGGTGAGAAGTAGAGAGCCTTTCACTGGAAAGCGCAGAGGCAGAAGAATGTGGTAGGGCTACATGGGCAACATTTAGTAGACAAATTTGGTTGGAACAAAAGATAAGTGAAGGAGGACGATGTAAAATAAAGCCAGAATGGTAGGATTATGACAGGGTTAAAAGCTGGAAAGGACCTGAACGAGCCCTACTTTTTCATTCTAAAGATGAGGAACCTGCTGTTGATAAAGGCTGTGAGTTAGCCCCAGATCACATAGGAAATAACTGACCAAACCAGGATGCCAACACAAGACTTCTGATTCCAAGTCCAGAGCCCTTTCCGATATATCACACAAATTTCAGGGTGGAGTCAAGTTGTGGAGGCCCCTAAAATAACAGCTTGTCTATTTATGGGGCAGTTTTGCCCCATAAATAACGTTTGCCAAGGGCTTTACATGCGTTATGCCTCACAGCAATGCTGGGAGGTCAAGATTACAGATGTTAGTACCTCCATTATATAAAAGAGGAGATGGAGGAGGCTCAGGGGTCCAGGGGGCTTGCCTAGGGTCACAGCTAACAAGTGTCTGAAGCAGCATTGGGACCTGGGTCTTCCTAACTTCAAGACCATCACAGTATCTGCTATGCAGTGTGGGTTGGTTTTTTTTTTCCCCTCCCTCATGCCAGGTTAAAGAGTTCATTTTATTCCACAATCAAAAGGATCTCACTGAAGGTTTTTGATCAAGCAACTGCAATGTTATATAATGGTTGGGTTCAAACAAGAAGTTGATTTTGACATTAAGACCAACTTAACTCCAAAAATTCCTGTTTTCATTGTTGTGGGTACTGCCGGGATGTGTAGATATCACAACTCTGGAAACTAGTGGATAAAATGCCAGCACTTTATGGGCATGGCATCAGGAAGACCTGAGTTCAAATTCGACCCCAAACACTTGCTAGCTGCGTGGCCCTAGGTAAATGACTTAGTTCTGTTGGCAACTGTAAAAGGGGGATAATTACAGAACCTGCCTCACAGGATCATTGTGAGAATCAAATGAGGCAATATTGTAAAGCAACCCACAAAGTTCCAGGCACATAGGGGGTACTTGATAAATCCCTCCTTCTCCCTCATTTTCTTCCTTCCTTTCTCCTGCTTTCCTTCCTTCCTTCATTTCCTCCCAACCTTCATCCTCTCTTTGCTTCCTCCCTCTCTACCATGCACCAAAGTCTTCATGAGTTGTTTTAGCCAAAATCATTCATCACCTGGGGGGCATACTTTTATATGAGGCCCTGATTACTTAGCTAGGCTGGCCCTCATTCGAGAGCTTGGGGAGAAGCGGGGTCTGTGGTGCAGCCAGCAGAGCCTGGGGTCGTGGTGAGCTCCGGATGTGGTGGTAGTGGTTTGGAGGATGTCTAGTCACAGCTCATGAATCAATTCATTGGTAAAAAAGTAAGCTTGAGTATATGGACTAGTTTTTGCTTTTTCTTTGTATCCCCAGCATCTTAATAAATGCTTACAGATTCAGATTGGAGGGTAGGAAGCGTTGGAGAATGCACTATGCTGGCACTGCTTTAGGGAACCCAGGGTCAGCTCTACACTATGATAAAGCATTAGAGAGCAGAAGTCAAGATTAAGCATGAAAATAAAAACTGGCTCATCTGTTCAAATTTTAAAACAAGTTGGATTTGGAATTTATGAGAATCAATCAGAGGCTAAATTGAAAATAAAATATGCTTTTCTTCTTTCTGGTCTTATTTGGTTTGGGAAACACTTATTTTATGATTTTTCACGAGAATCTGTATGTGAAGAAACTCTTAGCCGAGTGAACTGGAGAGCACTAAAGGAAGGGGACCTATGGAGGAAGAGGGCCTGGCACCAGTAAATGGGGTGTAGTCTGTAAATTTGGGAAAGTCTAGTTATTTAAGAAAATTGTTTGCAAAATAATGGTCTAGTAACATATACCCCCCTCCTGAAATATCACTCCCCCAAAGTTTTAGGATCTATGCCCAAAGAAATGGTGTTATAAAACTAACCAAAACAAGTTCACACCATGGAAACTTAACTTCCTTGTTATCATATGGATTTTATGTCTAAACTAGGCTATGCCTATAAATTAGATTTATATTTCTGTATGGTTCCAAACACAATGTTGGCCCTAACCAGATAATGAAGACTAATAACAACAATGTGCTATTTTTTGGCTAAAGTTAAAATGCCTGGCACGATCCATTCTCAACATGTGCAACATTTAAATTAGAAAAGCATGGAACAACATTTCACATCTTACATGTCAAGAGAAAAATAAATGGAAGAGGGCAGATCCCTATCCACAAGTATGCAGAAATCAATTAGAGTAACTGAGGCTTGAAAATCAGAGAATTCTATCTGCCTGTCTATAATAACTATTTGGCTCCTACCAGCTAGACCTGCATACCAACTTATTTGGTCTGCCATCTTTCTTCTCATTTTCTTGCCAGATTTCCAAATAACACTGCTTCTAAAATACAGTATTTCTAAAGGATTCAGAAGCAACTTTTCAAAATATATTTATATCAAGATCCTCTTTTTATCCTCTAACACTCCAGCATTTACAATGAAAACCTACAACTAAGATGATGATTTCTAAGAGTTATGAAATGGTTTACTCCTCCCAATGGGTAGAGTTCAAGAAATGGCTGGTGAAACAACTATCACGAGCAATGATGATGGGATTACTTCATTGGTTTGGAGGCAGGACTAGATGGCCTCTAAGACATCTTCCTACACCAAGATCTCATGATTCAATAATAACAAGTTAGAGGAAAATTACATTAACTTTACCCTCTAAGTATCTATCAATGCTAGAGATTAATTTCAAATTCTCAATGGTCTTTTTTACTAACAGCAGCAAATGAAGTCAAGTTTAGGCAAGATGTAATGATGAGGGGTGGGAGTTGGGGTGTGGGGCTGTCAAGTCAAAAGACATCTGAGGAATAATTTTCTGCTAAAAGCAGATAATCTGATAAATTTGTGGATTTCTTTGCGGGAGAATTTTCTTTCTCCAAAGGTAAGGAAAATGATCAGAGGTGCTGTTACTCTAGACTTAATTATGATAATCAAGAAAGTAGCTGGCAAAGTGGAAATGCTAGGAATCTTCAATGATGAGTGGTCATGTTCTCTTACAACTCATTCTAGCTAAAGAAAAAATTAGTGGGTATGGTCAAATGTGTGAAATATGTGGCCCACAACACTCCCAAGTATAGCCTGAACCAGATGAAAATGTAATTGGGACACATTTGACAAAATACATTTAAAAAAAAAATAAAAACAGATAATACTGATATGTGGTTTTCTAAGTTAATATGTTGCCCACAAGGCTCTTTATGTATGGTTTAGATGAGGCTCCCATTTCTATCTGACTGTCTTAGAAGACAGAAAAACAGATTCTTAGAGAGAAAAGATTACAGGGTCATAGGAATTAAAGCTAGGAGGGATTTTAAGAGAGAATCTTGAGGTGACATAAAAATGTGTGACTTCAGCTCATCCTCTGTGGGTTCCAGTCTCACAGTACCAAGTGCCCACTGAACATCCATCTGGATGTCTCCTAGGGATCTCAATTCATATAACCAAAATGTAACTCATCGTCTTCCTCACCAATTATTTTTTTTTAAATTAAGGGTAGCACCATCCTTCCAGTCACTGAGGTTCACAACCATGGGGTCACTCTTCAATCTCCCTCATCTTTCATCTCCTGTTTATTGTCAAATCTGATCTCTATCACCACAATACCTCCTCTGTCCCAGTCTCTCCACTTACACAACCAATCCTTCTGAGTCTCATTTCTCCCCTTTGCAAAACGGAGAGAAGAACACCAAAGTAACGAACTCACAGGATTATTGTGAGGATCAAATCATAAAATTATATGAAATTCTTTGTAAACCCTAAAGGGAAATATTGTTATTGTCATTATCCAGGTCAATAATTAAGGTTATAAAGTCCAAAAAAAACCTGATGGCTTTCTTCCCCTTGGATACTCTCTCTACTGTGGGTTTCTTGTGAAACTATTGTTTCTTGGTTCTTCTACCTTTTTATCTCCCCTTAGCCTCAGACCTACATCTTCAACTGTCTGCTGTATAATCTGCCTCCATGGTGGGAATATTCCCCCAGCATGTCAAACTCAATATGTCCAAAACTGAATTCATCATCTCCCCTCCTAAGTATGCCCCTCTCATCTTCATTATTTCTATGGCATCACCACTGTCCTGGTTACTTGGGCTCTAGACTGCCACCACTTTGACTGTTTCACTTCTCTCCTCTCACATTTAATTTAGTTTCAGATGCGCTGCTGATCCTACCTCCACAATGTCTCTCTTACCCATTTACCTTCTTTCCATCAAACTCCCACTACCCTAGTTTAAGGCCCCCATCTGCTCTCCCTTTGACAGTTTTAATAGCTTCCTGACTCATTTCCCTGTCACCAAACTTTCCATTCTTTAATCTAGTCATTATATAGCTAACAAAATAATGTCCCCGAATCTTGCCATGTCATGCTCCTGTTCAAAGGCTTGTGTAGCTCTTTACTCTGTCTAGGATAAATACAAATTCCTTAAACTGGTATTTAAATTCCTCCCTAATTTGGTCCCAAGCTACTTTTCCCAACGCATTATCTGACTATTCCTCTTCAAAAATTCTAGCCAAATTGTAGTTTCTTCTATTGCAAATTAGGCCATATTTAACCTTGAGGATTCATGTCAACTTTTATCTCATAAGTAGAATGTGTACCTCCTTCTTTCTCTTCTGAGAGAATTTAAATTTTATCTAAAGCTCAGCTCAGGCACTGCTTTCCATGCATAATCTTCCCTGGTCCTCCAATTATGAAAAGTGTTCATTCTCCAAACTTTCCCAGAACACTTTAGCCTGAATTCTCTTTCTTAAGTGTGGCATTGCTGACTTTTCTTAGTGATCATTCCCCAGGTTTCTGGGTATGTTACCAAAGCATCTATTTGAAGTTCCCCACTGTCTCGTGAGGAGCAATAATGATACTCCACTCTTAAAGAAACGTCCTGAAGCCAAGGGGATACCAGCACATTCGAGGGCCAAAGTAAGCTATGGCATTTTATGAGTTTTCTAGTGACTCTAAGTGGAGGTATAGAAGGTGTTTAGGTGTTTGTATTTCAGAAAAAAGTATCTAAACATTTGATCGTCAGAGATACTATGTTGCAGGTTCCCATCTCAATCAAATCTCTTTAATAAATGTAGGTTAATCAAGCATTTATTAAGTGCCTACTAGGCTCCGGTACGGCCCAAAAGAGTGCTGTGCTAAATGCTGGCCAGATTGTACAAATCCTGGATTAAAGTTTCCTTCAGAGGTTCAAAATTCAGTTTTTTGTTGGTGTTGCAGCGAAGTTAATCTGGTAGCTTCTCATAGGTGAAAGGTGTCCCTATGCCTATATTAGAGAGTTATGAGTACAAATTTAGAGACAGTTGGGCCTAATCTGTCCTAGCTGGGTACTTACCTTCTTTCCTCATCTATAAAATGGAGATTTTGTAAGACTGTTGTGCCCAAATTATGGTGTACCAACTAGAGGCAGTTTGGTGGGAGAGTGAAAAGACCACTGGGTCTGAAGTTAAGAAGACCTGAGTTCAAGTCCAGCTTTGGACAATTATTAGCTGTGGGACCCTGAGCATCGCTTAACCACTGACTGCCTCAGTTTCCTCAACTGTAAAATAAAGATAAGTATCTCTGTCATAGAGTTGCTGTGAGGATAAAATGAGATATTCGTAAAGCCCTTAGCACAGTGCCTGGCTGACTTGCCCCCATCTTGCTCTTAAATAATTATCTGAATATTATTATGTATGCTCCCGATTGGGAAGAAGAGAGAACCTTTTCAAAAGAAGTCAGTGCGGCTCCACAGGCAGCTCTGCACCAACCTCGGATTTTAACGGGACGCCAAAGACGTACGTGAAAGACTGTTGCTGGTTGTTTACTTTCTCTCAGTTTCCTCATTTGTAAAATGATAAAAAATAATAGCTGGGGCTCACACAGTGCTGTAAGGTCTGCAGAGCACTTTACAAATATTGTTTCATCTGATCCCCACAACAACCCTGGGATGGAGGCGCTGTTTTTATGCCCTTTTTACGGATGAGAAAACTGAGGCAGAGGGAGATTACGTGACTTGCCCAGGGACACACCCCTAAGCACATGAAACTGCAAACCTACTATGCACAACGTGCTCTTCCTTTCCCCCACCCTAGAGCCACCACTAGACACAAATAGGTGAGTGTGTGTGTGTCTGCATGTGTGTACACACACTTTAACTATATTTCTATATACTGTAGACCAAATTGTGTTAATTATGAATATTGGTATCTTAGCTATGCGCACACACACACACACACACACACACACACACTCACACACATTCACCTACATATTCTTACTAGAACTCAGATGACAGGGCTGAGAACTAGAAGGGACCTTAGAGTAAATATACTCCAACCCCCTTGGTTTATGAGAGAGGTAGTGTGGCACAGTAGATAGAGAAAATGGATTTCAAATCAGGAAACTTAGGATCAAATCCCACATCACTGGTGCTGGGAATGGGGTACAGCCTTTGTAAACCAAAGAGCACAAAAGAAATGTAAACTATTATTCTATTTGAGAAAACTGAGGTCAAGTGATGTGCCCAAATTCACATCAGTAATAAGCAGTGAAGCTCGAATTCTCACCCAGGTCCATGGTATGAAATTCAGTATTTCTTCACTACTCACTATCTTCTTTGAACCAATCTAGCCTTCTGTTATCATATGCTACATGGTCATGAAATCAACTTCTGTTCTCTGACATCACCTGTATAAACTGACTTTTCATTTCCCACATTGTCCTTTTTCCTCTGAATTAATGATGATCAACTAGAAGACATGAAAACACCCCCTCTGCCATCAAGCCCTCAGTTTTCTAGCTGGGTCTTCAAAGTCACTGGAAACGGAGTCTAAATTTCTTTTTCAAAGTATAACTGATGTCCATGTATATAGGCAAAAGTGGGTCACAGTAGTGCACTTAATGAGTCTGGAAAGATTTTTCTTCATGATGAAAAATAGTGAGTCCAGGAGATAGCATTATTCATAATTAACAAAATCTGATCTACAAACAGCTATCTCTATACTCTTTGTATAGAGTCATCAACCACAATGATGGTGGCGTAAATTCAAGTGAAAACAGCCATACCAGAATAATTTTTTTAATGTTGGCTATGAAAGACATGAACTGAATGATCTCATCTTGTCCTCTTAGCTCTCCAAGGGTAGAGAGGATTATAATTCCACATTATACACACATGTTGTTGGGGGACCTCAACAAATTATTTACTCATTCTGAAAATGATTCTGATAGCACTGAAGGTGATGTTAAATTACCCAGATTTTGATCAAATGTTTATATCTAATTAATATGTATCTGTAGAGGAATTGGCATCTTCTATAGAAAAGGATTTGATATTCTTTCCCCAATAAAAATCCAATTCAGTCCAATTCAACTCAATTCCATTCAATAAATATTGATGAAGCATTTGTTTTGCACTAAGCTCTATGTGTAATGAGAATATAAATATGTAGAGATGACACTGGTCCAGACCTCAAGGAATTTATAAACTACAAGTACATACATAATAAATAAAGCAATTAAGTTTCCTAAGAGAACTTTACACATATTTTCTCACTTGATCTTCTAATTAAAGTTCTCTAAACCTTTCTGATTATGTACAGCTATCAGTTTAAAGGGGGGGGGGATGTTCCCCTGAAGTGCATATTTGCGAATTTACCAATTATATGCATGTACTATTATACCAATAATTAGGTAGACTATAACTCTTAGAAAATATAAATTAGAAAAGGATGAGAAAAAGATGAAATAATATTTGATCCAAATGTCACAAGAGAGTCACTGGACTTTGTTTAATAGGGAAGTGACAGGGTTAGGATCTGTCATCTGGTAACTACATGAATAGGATGAACTGGAGGAGACCTGAGGTGGGAAGACCAATGAGAAGGGTATTTAAATAATCCAGTAAAGAGGTTATGAGGTCCTGAACCAGGGTAGTGGCTTTGTGAATAGAAGAGGAGGAATGTCAAAGGTTTTATGCAAGGAGAGCTTTGGCAACTGACTGGATAGGTGGGGTGAGAGAGGGTGTGGAGCATATGATGATATCAATGCTGTGAACCAGGGTGGGTGCTGGGGTATCAGGTGCCTGTGTTTGTGTTGGAGACATGCCTCCTAATTGGCTGAGGGATAGCGGGGGATGATAGATCCTTTCTTCCTCCAAAGGGCTGATCACATACACCATAGGTTCAAGGTATACTTTCCACTTTAGAGACAACTGATCTTAACAACCCTGTGAGGCAGTATCACAGGAATCATCACCCCCATTTTACAGATAAGGAAACTAGGTATCGTAACAAGTAAGTGGCTTGCCTATACTCACTTGGTTAGTAAGCATCCAAGGCACTGATTGCGGGTTCAGCTCTCTACCTCTTAAACCATATGGCTTCAAACAAATATTTTAGGTGCAAAGGAGAGGTCCAGGTTAAGCGCTATGAGAAACAGAGGGGAGACCACTTTTATTTGGTGTGGGAGTAAGTGTGGAAGACATAGAGAAGGAAGACTCTAGGAGGAGGAAGGCAAGTAAGCTGGACCTTGTTGGAAGAAAGGGACATCAGTGGGCTAAGTGGATGGTGTATTCTGAGGATAGGGAAAGTCATAAATAACTGATTAGCAGGAGAAGGCAATACAAGAAACTGGAACAGCAAATAGTTCATACCATTTTAAGAAGCATAGACAGATGAAACCTAATGAGTTTTGTTAATCACTGGCATACCTTGCTTCTGTGGGAGCTTCTGTGGGACTGGCTTTTTAAAAAGACTTTTCTCTTGCCTGCAAAACATCAATAACTTAACAAAAATACATTCTACTATCTAGGGTCTTCTGTTTGGGATAAGCAACTTCACTGTTTTCTAGAATAGATATTAAAGATACGTTTAGCAAATGTCTAGGAAGGGAATAAAGAGGCAGTGTGGTTTCAGGAACAGGTCATGCCAGCCTAAACTCATTTGCTTTTCTGGACAGGATTACTGCATTAGTAGATATGGGGAATGTGAATATAGTTTACACAGATTTTAGCAAAACTTTTTATAAAGCATCTCACACTATTCATGTGCAAAAGATGGGAGAGATGGATAACCAAACTCAAGGAGAAGCTGGTAATGATTCAATGTCAGCATGGTTAGGGGTCTCTAGTGGAGAGATCTGTGCTTGGCTCTAGGTATTTAACATTTTTATCAGTGACTTGAAGAATGGCCCAGATGACATGCCTTTAAGATCTACACATATGCGCGCACATGCACACGCACACGCGCACACACACACACACACACACACACCCCTGTTAAGAATTAGAGTTGGCTAAAGGTGATAGGTCCTTCCTTCCTGGAAGTCTTTAAAAAGAGAGCAGACAACCACATTTGCAGTTATATTCTTTATATGTGTCGGCTGGACTAGATGTCTGCTGAGGTTCCTTCGAACTTTCCAATTCTGTGATTCTCCTACAGTGTCTATTACAACCAGAACAGGATTTTTTTAAAGGACATAAGAAACTCAGGAGTAGCTTTAATAGTGACCCTTTGTCTAAATCACATACAGATGGGCAGTCTGTCTTTTTTTTTTTTCCTCTATGGGAAAAATAGAAAATCAAGTTTAGCTTTTTATGGTGATCTCATTGTCGTTTTGTTGATTTATGAGATTCCTTTTCATCAGGCCAGTGTGACTAAATTTTCATCTATTTGTACCCTTTACTGGCCAACACAGATATGCTAAGTAAGCAGTGGGGGCCAATCAGAAGCTTGGAA
This sequence comes from Pseudochirops corinnae, assembly GCA_028646515.1. NCBI lineage: Eukaryota > Metazoa > Chordata > Mammalia > Diprotodontia > Pseudocheiridae > Pseudochirops > Pseudochirops corinnae. The sequence goes on along the minus strand of CM053585.1, from coordinate 450,637,075 downwards.
TGGATTATTAATAAGCTTGGTTCTAAAGCATGTGTGGAACTACTCTTAAAAACAGTGATTAGTAAAGGAAAACTCCCCTGATATCTTAGATCTAGAGGGTAAAATAAAATTGGAAAGAATCTACCTATCACATCTCCTGAAAGAGATCCCAAAACAAAAACTTAGAGGAACATTAAAGCTGAATTATCAGGTCAAGAAGAAAATACTGTAAGTAGTCAGAAGGAAACAATTCAAATATCATGGAGCCACAGTCGGGATCAAATAAGATCTAGTAGCTTCCATGTTAAAGGAACAGAAGGCTTGGAATATGATATTCCAGTGGGCAAAGGAGCTAGGATTACAACCAAAAATCATCTACGCAGCAAAACTGAGTATAATCCTTCAAGGCAGTGGTTGTCAACCTTCCTAATGCCATGACCCTTTAATACAGTTCATCATGTTGTGGTCACCCCCAACCATAAAATTATTTTCATTGCTACTTCATAACTGTAATTTTGCTACTGTTATGAATCTATCTGATATGCAGGATGTATTTTCATTGTTACAAATTGAACATAACCCACAGGTTGAGAACCGCTGCTTCAGGGCAAAAAACGGATATTTAACCAAATAGAGAACTTTCAAGCATTCCTGCTGAAAAGACCAGAACTGAGTAGAAAAGCTGACATTCAAACAGAAGACTCAAGACTAGAGTGAGAAGGTGGACATGGAAGAGAAAACATAAGGGACTCAATGGAGTTAAACTGTTTATGGGAAGATGATACACGTAACTCCTAAGAACTTTATCCTTATTGGACAATCAGAAGGAGTCTACACAGACAAAGGGGGCAGGTGCGAGCTGATTATGTTGGAATGATCTCAAAAAAGAACATAGGGATAAGAAAGAAGGATGCACTGGGGGAAGAGGGATGGGAGAGGCAAAATGGGGCAAATTTTCTCAAGTAAAGGAGGCATGCAAGGAAGAGTTTTTACTGTGGAGAGGAAAATGTGGCAGACAATGCTCTAACTTCACTCTTATCAGAGTTGGTTCAAAGAGGGAAGAATATATATACATACTCAGTTGGGTATAGAACTCTGTCTTACCCAATAGGGAGACAGGAGGATAAGAGATATAAGAGAATAAGAGATATGGGGCAGGGGATAATAGAGAAGTGCAGACTGGGGGAGGCACTGGTCAGAAGCAAAACAGAGATAAGGAGGGACAGGATAAAAAGAGAGAGAGAGAGGATGGAGGGAAATGCAGTTAGTGATCATAAATGTGAATGGGATGAGCTAATCTACAGAATGGAAGCAGATAGCAAAATGGATTGGAAACCAGAATCCAACAATACATTTTGTGACAGAAAGACACAGAGTTGAAATGAAGGGCTGGAGCAGAGTCTTCAGCTGAATTGAAAAGAGCAGGGGTAACAATCATAACCTCAAAGTAAAAGCAAAATCAGACCTAAATATAAGAGATAATCAAGGAACCTACTTTGCTTAAAGGTACCACAGACAATGAAATAATATTTTAAAAGTTTACAGCAAGTTTCTCTGATAAAGACCTTATTTCTCAAATATATAGAGAAGTGAATTAGGTTTATAAAAATAAGAGCCATTCCCCAATTGATAAATGATCAAAGGATATGAACAGGTAATTTTCAGAAGAATTCAAAGCTATCTATAGTGATAATCATTTAATATCATATTTTAGCCAGAGTCTGATTTAATCAAACAAACTGCTTTTCCCTAGGTCTGCAACTTCAAAGACCAGAGATGAGATTCCCCTTATCTTGGGACTTACTCCACATGAGAGCAAAACAGACATCCTGAGACCATAAAATTTAAATAGACCCTGCTCTGGTCATTGTCAATTTGCATGTACAACCAAGGAACTCTGTATAGATGAAAAGAAATGGAAGTCATAAAGTTTGTGGTGTGGTCATCCTGAATTGGGATGGTTCTGAAATGTATAAAAAGTCTATGATGCCTCAGTTCATCAGTCAGGAATTAACTCTTGACTCCTTGAGCAAGTAATGCTAGCCTTAAGGGAATAATCAGGAATAAATAATGTAAATTTTATATTACCATCTGTTTGTCTCTTTAACCAAACCTTTTCTAGTGGTCAACAACGGTCACGTTAAAAACTCTAAATCACTACTTCTCAGAGGAAGGCAAATTAAAACAGCTCTGAGGCACCACCTCACTCACACCTATCAGAAATGACAAACGCTAGAAAGGATAGGATAAATAACGTCAGTGGATCTGGTCTCTAAAATAAAGATTTTTTCAGATATACTTCCAATTCATATTCTTTATACATACCCAATGATACACAAATTTGGGGAGCTTATAATTAGTTTATTTGGTTGACACTAGCTTAGAGGGCATTTTCAGGGGGGAAAACCCAGAGATAATGAAGATCACCCAATTGCTTCCTTAGGGAAATAAGACTAAAAATTGGTTTCTGCTCCCTTTTCTCTTCAAAAAACAAATATGGGGAGCCAAAAAAGGCCTGATCGAGGACTCAACTGACCTTCCCCAAGACTTCCTGGGTCCTTGATAACAAGCCTTGTCTTATCCAAGCTACTTCCCGGATATGGCTGACTATTCTATTAGTACTAATATTCCAGGACATGACTGAGATAAGGACACTTGAATCTTTGTCGTTTGGATCTTTAAAAACTTCGTTCTAAGCATCAGTAAAGGGAGTTCAAGGTTCTTCCTTGAGCTACCCACATTGTCTGGCTACTTTCTCTCTCTCTCTCTCTCTCTCTCTCTCTCTCTCTCTCTCCCTCACATTTCCGCTCACACCTGAGGCTGGTACTCGGGTGGAGCCCTACAAACAAACAAAACTTGCAGCAACATATTCACTTTTTAAAACTTTATATTAAAATAATATTTCTCAAATGTGCCACTGATATGTAATATCATAAAAAACCTAGCAAGGACATTTTAGTTCTGTTTTCATGCTTTAAGCATTTAAAAATACTAAGACTCACTACACACTGTGTTTCCTAAATTGGATTAAGAAACAATTTCACACTCTGTCAATCAGCCTTATGGAGATGCAAAGGTAGGACTGTCAACACTGTTTGCATGGAAATAAAGCTTTCATCCCCATAACAATGCCTTACAGACACTTCATCAGCATACGCAATCACCATGACGTCTCTCCCTGGATAAGCGAGCCTTCTGAAATCCTCATGAAATGGGAGTCTCTACACTGACAGGTGAGATTCTTTTTTCCCTTCCGTAATTCTTTCAGAAAATACATTTGTCATAAAACTATTTTTCCTTACTCTCTTGATTCCAATAGCCTTTTACACACCCTGTTGCTAAATATTATCATAAAGGTAACACATATTCAGTATCCAATTCAATTTCTTAAAATTTTAATTCAATCTTGACCAGTTCAGTCAACAAACTGGGACTGCCCCAGGCCAGTCAACCTTTTAAGAAAGCAAAGGTTATTTGGAGAGTTCCTTCATCCTCCTTTCCTTAACAATTCCCCAGGTATTCAGTGCCCACAGGCTGTCCCACTAAGCCCTGAGCTATGCCACTGTGGCATCTCACCCAGTGTACATCCAGTGACAATGTCTGAGTCTCAAGATAGTTAGACAGACTAGCTAGTTGTCTACTTATGGACTTGGATCATGTAAAAAACTGAGTCTTACACACCTGGTTAATTGTAACCCTCCGCCAGTGGCTCCTTTTCAGCTGTTTATCCCAACTAGCCCTGGGGTATCTTTGCTCTTAGAATCTGATTCTTATTACTGAGGTGGTGTGGGTGGCCTGGGAGAAAGGCATGTAATCCACATCCCAGGATGTTCAGGAACCTAGGCTATTGTTTGAATTCGAACAAACAAAATCTATTCTCTTATTCCTGAATGACTTACTCTTATCAGTGCTCAATTTTTCTCCCATGTTTCTAGGACAAGTGAGAGTTATCTCAGGGTGCAGCTATCTTCTTTCTGTCACTGTCTATCTGTGTTTCTTTTCTGTTGTTGCTGTTGTTCTAATGTCCATCCACAAGGCTTTACAGAAATACTCACAGGCAGCATTTCATGTAAGGTATTTAGAGTAGAACAACCTTTCATGAGGACGTTGCTGAACCCTGGCATGGGTGAAATGACAAACTAGGTTCCCATGTCCACAGATTAATAATACTAGGGGGACTTTCCCACTTCAATGACTAAAATTTATTTATTAAAAAGTTGTGCAATACCTAACGCACATTACATCTGCCACCAATGTTATAAAAAATTGCATTTTGCTTGAACAAATAAATCTTAAAGAAATAAAAAGGCGCCTCTTATTCAGGGCAAATCTCAAAACACAGAGCAAATATTAAGATGTCCATACGTTATTAACTCCATCATCTGACTGGATAGAAATTTGCTCATCTGTTTCTTCCTATCACCATGTTTTTCTATTATTAATAATAACATCACAATAGCTAACATTTCTATTAGTGTTTACCATGTGCCAGGCACTGTGCTAAGCACTTTTTGTAATTATCATCTCATCTGATCCTCACAACAACTCTGGGAGGTAGGTGCTGCTATATTTCACAGATGAGGAAACTGAGGCAAACAGAGGGCAAGTGAATTGCCCAGAGTCACACAGCTAGTAAGCGTTTGAAGCCAAATTTGAACCCTGGTCTTTCCAACTTCAGGTCCAGTGCCCTAATCATTGTGTCACTTGATGAGGTGTGGGACGGGAAGAGCATATTTTAAAAACAGGAAATTATTTCCTTATCACTGTGTACTCTAGATAGAAATTAAAAGAATTCGGGACTGGGAATAAGGAAAGCAAAATACACGAATAGGTCCTTTGCTAGGGTTCTAATGTAAAAGAGAAGAAATGAGTTCATTCAGTGTTATTATTACTCTGAAATATCCAAGTGGCACACGTATAAGTGAACTATGCATGTGAATAAATTATGACTTAGAAGTCAATAAAATTTATGTATTTTTAGCACTAATAAGTACTCAATATCATACACCTGATAAATTGCTTATTTTTTGAGACTCGTTACTTCTTTGTAGATCTCTGGGGCACTATTTAGTTCACAGGAAGTGTGAGTTTACTAACTGGACCTTAGTGTCCAGAGAGAGTTCAATGTAACTTCCTCCCATTCCACCCCCCAAATGAGCAATTTAATTGTCTTCTCCCACAGCTTAAGTCACATTTATAATGGGAAGTGTAAAACCTAGGTAATATATGAGCAATACTAAGCCATACAATGCTTAATTCCTTGTGCAGTTTTTTTTTTTAATGTTAAAACTTGAACTATTTTGGATGGAATTTTTAAAAAATTTATTACGTCTTCCTTACTTTCAAAAATAAGAGTATCCTAAACATTTTATTGATAGCTCAGGGTCACCATTATGACCTTCAGTTACTATACTAAGATTGATGTAATTTTCTTTTCCCTCTCTCGTGTTAACTTCATCAACTATGCTTTTGATAGTCAAGGCTGTCAGAAATCATACTAAAACTGGGAAAAGCCACTAATGTCCCTTTTTCTTGCACTTCTATAAAAGAGTCACTAAAATCAAACAGATACTATCTATAACGTCTGCTCTGAAAGGATAAATCGGCATTATTTTTAAAAATAATTAGCATATGTCCGGGATGACACAGTCCTGCCTACCTACATGGTGGTGGATTTAAAAAAAATGATACATCTATGCAATATGTCTGTCTGTGTGTACGGTGTTTTTAATAAGCAGAAATATCCCTGCATTTGGAAAAAAATTTTTTAAAGGTAAAAATGACTCATCTTTTATATCTGACAGTAACCTTATATTTAATAAAATAGATTCAAAGTTTCCCATGGGGTTCGCTCAGTGCATCTGGAGCCTGGAGAAAGGTCTCCTTTGGCAAAGGAATACCCTTTTTCAGGGAATCCTAGTCACCATTACTGTATTATGACTTTTTTTTACTCCCATCTTTGCTTATATGCTTCCCCCCCCCCCCTTTGAGGTTTATGAATTTCTACACCAAGTGGTTTGTGTGTATTGTTCAACCTTGTTTGAATTTCTGTTTCAGGTAAGAGTGAGGTTCCATCTACCCCTTCCTCTATATTTATATAATTTCACATATCCCAATCAGGAGAGAGAGCAAGTTTCTCCTTCCTCTATTAAAACCCTCAGAACAAAACTAATCCACCCTCAGGCCCTCCATTTTTCTTATTTAACTCCCTTAATACCCTTTGAAGACATTAAAATTCTAAAGGGACACTTGATTCTTCTCCTCCATTAGAAGTTTAGCATGCTGTCATGACTGTAGTTCCTAGTTATTTCATATAAATTTACTTTCTCAGAATGTTCTTAAAAACTCTCATATTTGTATTTGAAAGCTCATACTCAGCTCTGGAATCTTTATCAGGAATGCTAGAAAGATCTCTCTTCCATTAAAACATTTATTTCTTTCCATTTAGGTTTATGCTCAGTCTTGCAGGGTACATTATTCTTGGTTATAAGTCTGATTGCTTGCCTTCTGGAATATTGTATTCCAAGATCTCCAGTTTTTAGTAAACATATCAAGTCTTGTGTTACCATGACTCTGCTAACTACACTGATTCTTTCAGGATGCTTGCATTATTTAGTCTTTGATGTAGAAGCTCGGGATGCTGGCCATGACATTACTGGGATGTTTGCCCTAGAGTTCCTTTTAGTGGGTGACGAGCGAGTTCTTTCTAAATTTGCTCTTTTATTTTAATATATCTGGGCAGGCAGGTTTCATTTATAATTTCTTGAAATAAAATGTTCACGCTATTTTAAAAAAATCTTTCTCAGGGAGTCCATTCTTAAATTATCCCTCCAACTGTTTTCTAAATCAGTTTTTAAAATATTAGAGCTCTTTTTTTATTTTAAAATTTTGTTCTAGTATTTCTTGCTGTCACTAATTTCTGTTTGGTCTATTCCAGTTTTCAGGGATTCCTTTCTTAGGTAAAGTTTACTACTTTCTTTTTTAAGCTATTTATGTTCTATTTTTAAGTGCTTTTATTTCTTTATATCTGCTTCATTTCTTCTGAAATTCATGTGGTCTTGATGGAAAATCTACTTTTCCCCTTCAGTCTCTGTGGTCATCACAGAATTACATATGCAATAAATTTTTATCCTTAATAGTGTGGGTTTAAAATTTTTTTTATTTGTCTCTTCAGCTTTAGTTGATGCCAGGGCCAGTCTCTGCCTCCGTTGTACTTTTGGATGGGATGATCAGCCTTGCTTGGTCTCAGCACGGGTTATTACACTGCCCCTCCACCACCCAGTGTTGGCCTCCCTGAATCTTTGAAGTTCAAAGCTCTGGATCTTCTGGCACGTTAGGAGAGAGGGCCAGGAACCTCAGAGCACCTGAATTGGGTCAGTCTCAGTCTAGATGCTAGCTATAGCTCTACACTGGTCTGACAAGCATCTTGTTGGTTACTGCCTAATTCTTCTCCCTGTGCCAGAGAAACCAACTCGAAAACCATTAGTCCTTCTTTTAGATGATAGCACTTTGAATACTTGAATTCAGCTCTAATATCATCCTCAAGTCTCTTCTTTTCCAGGTTAAAAAGCCCCACTTTCTTCAATTGATTCTCATCTGGTATGACCGCCAGTCTCATTATCATCCCACTGTCCTCTTCTGAAATTGTTCTAGCTTATAAATGTCTTACTTTAAAAATATGGCACCCAGAAATGAACTCAATATTCTGGCTATGGTATGACTAGGATCCCAAGACAATTACCTTCATTTTAGATACATGGCTCTCTCAATGCTTCCTAGAAGAGCATTAGCTTTTTGTGGTGACCATGTTACATTGTTGACTTTTACTGACTCCTATATTTCTTTCAGACAAACTACTATCATGCTCCTTCTATTTTGTATTTGTAAATTGAAATTTGAAAACTAAATATGACAATTTGCCTTTATGGCTATAAACTTCATCATATTAGATTTAGATTATCCTAATCTGACAATGTCTTTTTTGGAATATAGTTCTGTCATTCAATGGATTAGCTGGTTTGCTAGCTTTTGTCTACAAATTTTATACATTTTCTATGCCTTCAACCAAATCATTAATAAGATGTTGAGGGGCGAAGCCAAGATGGCGGCATAGCAACAGCAACATATTGCAGCTCTCACATAGCCACCCCAAAATACCCATAAAATAGGACTCTAAACCAATCCTAGAACTCCAAAACACACACGAAGATACTTCCCACTAAAGTCAGCTCAGCTACGAGGAGCCATATCAGCAATGCGAACCAAAACCAGCCTGGCCTGAAGCCACAGCTGTGCCCTGGGGGCGGCTGGAGGGGAGGAGCGGAGGAACCTCTCAGGTGAGCGGATTAGCACCAGCTGTGAGTGGGGATTGCGAAAGGGGGAGATAAGCAGTCTGGCTGAAAGGCCTCCAGAGCAGAAAAGCGAAAGGCAGAGGTTTTGCACCCGCCTCCACGTTGCAGCTTCCCGCCCGTGGCCTGCAGACAGCAGGGGGACTGAGCGATTGTTCTCAGGCCAAGAGCTCTCGTGTTGAGTGGCCTGGATCTGGATCGCTGTCTTGGGCCTCGGTCCTGGAGTCTACATTATCCAGTCAGCCGGAAGTAAATAGGAAGAGTCCCAGCATCTTCCTG
>CM053585.1:450605157-450627969 GCA_028646515.1 Pseudochirops corinnae | reverse complement strand
GCCGCCATCTTGGCTCCGCCCCCCCTAACTCTCTTTTCAATGCAGCAATTTTTTTCTACAAAATCCCTGACAAATGATCATCCATCCTCTACTTCAGTGGTTCTCAACCTTCCTAATGCTGCAACTCTTTAACACTTGTATGTGGGCTTATCTGCATGTGGGTGGACCTGCCTGGAGATGGATAGAAGAGCCATGTCTCGGTTCCTAAGACCATTGGAAATAAGTGTTTTCCGATGGTCTTAGGCGACCCCTGTTAAATGGTTGTTCGACCCCCAAAGGGGTCATGACCCACAGGTTGGGAGCCACTGCTCTACTTAAATCCTCTTCCACAGTAATTGAGGCCACCTATTCCAGAGCTGAACAACTCTAGTTAGTCAAAAGCTAGCTCTTTAAACCCCTAGTCACCCTTGATTGATTTCTTCTTCTCCTTTACCTTCCCATATCCAATTAGTTCTTAAGTCCTAGTGTTTCAATCTCCACACATTCTCCCTCATCTGATCCCTTCCTAGTACAGACCCCGGATTATTGAAATTACCACCTAACCGTCCTCCAGTTTCATTTTCCAATTTGTTCCTCATACACATGCCAAAATAATCTTTCCACAGCATAGATCTGACCATGTTATTCCTTTGCTAAAAAAAAAAAAATCTTCAATAGCTACTTCCCTATTTTGTCCTATTGCCCTTAGAATAAAACCGAAGCACCTCAAGCTTGAGTTTAAGGCCCTGCACATGCTGGTTTCTCCTTGTGTTTTCTGCCTAATTTCATATCACACTTGTCTCATCCCACTTGTCTCTAGATTCCAAACAAACTGGGTGTCCAGCTGTTCCCTAAACTGCCATTTCCATGAATTATCTGAATCTGCCACCTACATATGCCCAGAAGGTTCTTCCTCCCATCTATACTTCTCAACCTTGGCTTTCTTAGGTTCATTTCAATTTAGCCTCCTCCAAAGAAGTTTTCCCTCATCTTCCCAGATGTTAAAGTTCTTAAATTACCTTATGGTTACCTATGCATTCACAAGTTGCCCCCCCAAGGGTAAAATATTGGATCGAGACTGTTTTGCATTCTTCTTTGTAAGTCTAGCAAAACTCTGCACAGAGTAGGCATTTAGTGAATGTTTTTAAGTTAATATTCATCCTCTAACAGATATAAAAAACAGTGCAACTTTACATATTTATATGTCAACCTAAGCAACTAAAAATTTAAGATGTTCTGCAGACATTTTAACCCCAACAAGTCCAAAACTGAACTCATCATCTTTCCCCCTCAACACTGTACTCACCCTAACTTTTGTATTACTGTCATATTACTTATATCTCCTCCCAGTCACGCAGGCTTGAAACTCAGGGGTCATCCTCCACTCCTTACTCTTTCTCAGCCTCCATATCTGATCTGTAGCTAAGGCTCATCAGTTTTGCCTTCAACACATTTCTCACCTAAGCTGCTTTCTCCTGACACTGTCACCAGCTCACTCCTATAGAGGCAGTAGCTTTTAGGTTGGTCTCCATGCCTGAAATCTCCATTCTGGTCTGTCCTCCACTCAGCTATCAGAGGGATCCCACAAAAGTGTAGGACTGACCATGTCATCCTATGCAGTAACCTCCAGTGGCTCCCCAATACCTTCAAACATAAAATCCTCCATTTGGCCTTTGCAGCCCTCCATAAGCTGGCTCTTCCTGACCTTTCCAGCCTTCCTACATCTCACCTACAATCCAGTAACACTGGCCTCCTTGCTGTTCTCACCCAAGACGCTCCATCTCCCAATGCTACATTTTCACTGGAGGTCCCACGTGCCTGGAATTATTTCCCTCCTCGTCTCTGCCTCCTTGTTTCTCTGAGCTCCTTATTTAAGTCTCTGTGAAAATCCTACCTTAGACAAGAAGTCTGGCCTCCTCCTCCTCAGCAGTGCCTTCTCTCTGAGATTATCCCAAATTTATCCTGCATGTATCTTGTCTGTACATAGCTGTTTGTATGTTGCCAACCCCGCCAGACTGGGAGCTTCCTAAGGGCAGGGACCAGGTTTTTCTGGTTTTTGTTTATATCTCCAGCACTCAGAAGAAGGATTTTGGGCAGACTGGTAATCACTTAATTGCTGATTTGACTTAAAAAACAAACTCATAAATTCAACAGTAGCAATCTGCTTTTCCCACATTTATGAAAGTACTCACTCCTGATCTTTTTGGATGACTCTTTTGTTATACATTTAAATTTAAATGGCACAGATAAGTGGTACAACAGATAGACTGTAGGTCTGCAGTTAGAAAGATCTGAGTTCAAATATGGTCTCAGATACTTAACTATGTGACCCTGGACAAGCCATTTAACCTCTCTTTACCTCAGTTTCCTCAACTGTAAAATGGGGTAACAATGGCATCTATCTCTCAGGATTGTTATTAGGATTAAATAAGATAATTTTTGTAAAGCACTCGGCACAGAGCTTGGCACATAGGAGGCACTTAATAAATGTTTGTTAAATTAAATTTTTAAAAAATACCTTATTGTACTTTTATTCAGCGTATTACATTTTAAAGTTTTTTTTTTTAATTATTTACTCTTAGTTTATAACATTCAGTTCCATAAGCTTTTGAGTTCCAAATTTTCTCTTCTTCCCTCTCTTCTCCCTTCCCCCACTATGGTGGCACGCAATCCAACACAGGGTGTACAAATACCTTCACATTAAACATTAGTCAAGTTGTAAAGAAGAATTATAACCAATGGAATGAACGAGAAACAAGAAACAAAACAAAAAAGAGAGAGAGCAAGTAGTTTGCTTCCAAAGCATTCGTACTCCATAATTCTTTCTCTGGATGTGGATAGTCCTTTCCATCATGAGTCTTTTGGAGCTGTCTTATAGCCTGAGCATATTAAATTTTAAGCCATTTAAGTCCTTCCAAAAATAAATGGGGGCTATGCATCCTAAATAAAGAAATATTAAGATATAAGCAACCCTCTGTCACCTCAAAAAACAATCTTGCTTCTCATGGATATTTTTCATATCATTTAAGCTCTAAGTTTCTACCAGTTTAAAATATCTTTAGAGGATCAGCAGACCATGGTGATGGCTATTTTAAGAACTATTAGGAAGCTTTTGAACTTTTTTCATTTTATGAGATGTTTCCTGAAGTGTTTAACTTCTCGTTGTCTATATGATGTCCAGGGGAAAGCAGAAGAAACCTGGGTTCTAAATGAAGAGAATATTTGGAAGAGAAGCTGAAAAGGAAACAGTACGGAAGGGCAGACAAAAAAGAAGAAGCTGTAGCTAAAAACTAGAAAGGCACACCATGCATTTTCTGGGTTCCCTCAGATCCTACCTGTAGTTAGGGCATATGTGAAGTTGAGAGTAAAAGCAACCTCGTTAACTATAAATCTTCTGATCTTCTAGAGCCTATAAATGGCTCAATATAAAATTAATTTTAAAGCAAATTATAAAATTAATTTTAAGTGAGTATATGTAATGCAGTGTAAGACTGGCTTGGGTGAGTCCAGGGAATGCCTAATAGAGACGTTATTTAGATTGGGTACTAGCTTGAATGAACGAAATGATATTTGGCCTTGACAGTTTAACCTCTCCTGATTTCTCCACCAATAAAATAATGATAAAGACCATAGACTTGGAGCTGGAAGGGACTTAGGAGGTCATTTAGTTCAGTGGTGTCAAATTCAAATAGAAATAGATCCCTTCTGGCCTGCATATTGACTTAGAAAACTAAATTAACAACATTTATGTTATTTTGTTAAACACTTCCAATTATACTTTAATCTGGTTCCTCCTCACCTGATTTAGGAGTTTTGCACCTCTGATCTAGTCTAATCACTTAATTTCACAAAATAGGAAACTGGGGCTCAGAAACGTGAAGGGGCTTTGGACACTGGCCCTCTCTACCTAATACCCGAGTTCTTTTCTACTATATCATATTGCCTCTCAACCATTATATAAATCTGTAGGATGGTCCACTATGAAATTCTTCATATTTTGGGCTATTTAGTGTATTTCTAAAATTATGAGAGGAAAAATAAAAAACACAGGAGATCTCTGTTGTTGCAGCGGCATTACTTCTTTGGTTCCAAATCATCTCCCACAATCTAATATGAGCTTTTTTGGTTCAAACACAATTCAAGGCCAGTGTGATGTCAACTAGAGGGGAAGGCCTAGGGTCTGACTTCCCTCCAGAAACAGAGGGGTGTTTCCCAAGAACTTCAAAGGCATGAGAAACCTAGAAGTCCTGATAGTGTCTTCACTCATGATGAAGCTCCACATGGGCCTTGGCAGTTAAAAAATTTTTATTCCAACAATGCCCAGAAAATTTCATCTTTTATTCAAAGGCAACGACCAGGCCACTGTGATCCAGATGTTACTCCCTTTTTCTGAGCTGCATTATTACCAGCCCTGACAATGTCTCTGAGGGCCCCACAGAAGCTGGACCTGGGGCAAAACTAGCAACTCAGCAACTCACTTAATGGTGGCAGCTAGCCAATGAGGCCACATTATCTCAGCAAATTATGACAATATCCAGATAAGGACTGGAATAGGACCAACAGTTTATATTAAATAAAACCCAGATGAATTTGGTGAATCTGAATATATGCGTGTTTTATATATGTGTGTGTGTGTGTGTGTATGTGTATATATATATATACACATATATAGAAGTCAATACATATATATATTGTATTGTAGAAGTATATTGTATATGTATTGTAGAAGTCAATACATATATATATATACACACATATATATATGTATTATATTATATCAAATTTATCTATATTTCTATTCACATGAGCTAGGCTAGGGCATATTTTTAAAAGTACCTTATATTAAAAGATGCTGGTCTAATGTTACTTTTCTATATAAAAGTTGTTGAAATGGCATACTATCCATAATCAAGATTTTTTTATGCTGATGGATCATCCTACTATGTAACAAGACTATAGTCTTCATTTTATAATAATCTGTAAGGATTGTTGGTAGATTTTCCTTTAGGTCTCAAAACAACTTGGTATCTGGTCAAACTATGCCATTTCTGGTAGCCTCATACCTATAAGCTTATTTCTGTACCAACAGATGGATCCCATGGTTGCCTTAGAGCTATTCTCCTTTCTTTCTGGTCTCTGGAGGTATTCAAATAGAATGTAGACTACTTCTCAGTGGTGCTCTTGAGGGTTTTCATAGTTCTAGTAAAGTGTGGACTGGAGGACCTCTGAAGTCACTATGAATTTATCATTCCTCCCACACTTGTAAGTATGCACAGTTATCAATTCTTCAACTGTATAGCTCAATGAACTGAGCCTCACTAAGCTTGGTTTCTCTCATTGGAGACTAAATGCATTTCGGACCTTTTCTTCTACTGTATTACCTTGCTATACATGCTATAAATTCATCTGGAAACTAAATCTAACAGTGGCCATGGGTCTCGGCTAAAGAGCTGTATGGTGATTGGTATAGCCTCAGATAATTCTGAAATTCATTTTTCTCAGGGGCAGTACTCTACTCCCCCCACCAGTTTCCACCTTGGCCTTGAGGAGCCTCTCTCCTGGGCTATGAGTAAAGGTAAATCATCTGGATGGCTGTTCCCCCTCCTAGGTTTGGCACTGTATCCCCCACATTCCACTGTCTTCAGCATTCCAGGTTTCCCTCAAAGGATAGTAAGTTAGCTTATGAGAATTCTCTCCAGCTCTGATCAGCAAAACAGAACCCATAGAGTATCCCCTATCTATCACAATGATTTCTGTTTCTGATGCCCTAACAGTTACTGGAATCAGAAGGAGGAGTGGGAAGATGATTTCCCATTATTAGTACAGATGTTTTTTCTGATGTCTCAAAGCTTCCTGCTATCCAGGCTTCACCAGGAAAACACGTGAAGCTCAGGAAGACAGTGATGTGGCACAGTGGCCAGAGGGCCAGATGTAGAGTCTAGAAAATCTGACTTAAATTCTTGCCTCAGACCCTTAGAAAGCTGCTGAAATTTTCAGCTTCAGTTTTTCCATATGTAAAAATAGGGATAACTGCATCTCCCTTACAGGACTGCAGTGAGGTTCTGATGCTTTTTAAACCTTAAAGTGGTATGTACATGACAGCTATTATTATTATGAAAAGGACAGTGAGTAAAGACTTTAAGAAAAATTTTTGAGAGTATAATCAGGGCTCTAAACCTTAAAGGCATGGGGGATTTAGAGCCTAAGAACCTGGCTTTCAATGCCAGTGACTATCCATAGAACCTTTGAGTGACTGTGCTTGGCTTAGAACACGTGACCTATCTCGCTAGGCCTCGCAAGCCGATCTCTAAATTTTATGATTGTAAAATTAATAAACTAGTCTCTATGAAGATATTGTGTCCTGAACACTGTCACCACACTAGTCGAGCACCAGTTAAAAGCATACCATCAAAACAGTGTTTTTGCTTTGCATCAGTGACAAATTTTTTAGTAATGGCTAGGGTGAGGACTGTGTGCTGTTCATAAAACCTATATTACTGACCTCAGTAAAACTTCCTATAATGGTTTGTTGGCTACTCTTGGCTTATTTTCACAAGGCAGTGATTCATAAATGACTTTCTTAATAATAATAGCTAGCATGGATCTAGCACTTTAAGGCCTAAACATAGAATTCATTGGTTATTATTTCCTAGTGTCAGAAATATGTCTTAAAATGGTACTTATAAAACAGAGTTCAGATATAATTACTGGCTTGATAAAAGTCAATTAAAATGGTATAGAAGTCTAGATGCAGCTGTTGCACGTTTCTTGTATCATGGATTGTTTAAAAAACCATACCAAACCAATAACCAACAAACCAACCCAGTTCTCTCTTTCAGTAGACAGTTTTTACTCTGAGAATTTGGGACATCTGACTAATGGGTTAAAGCAGGGATCCAAAAGAACTCAGGCCAAGTTTTATTACCATTGGTGGAAATGACCACAGTGCTGAGGTAGCTGGGATGTCCAGATGGGCCACTTCTCTTCTGTCCACAGTAACAACAGTGGCCTCTTGAAAAAATCCATGGTACTTTTTCAATGATCCAAATGTTAAATAAAGATGGGACTCCAGAGAAAACAGAATAACATCTAAACTTATATTTTTATATGTTTGCTGTCAGATCCAGTATTACCTGTATAATATTTAGAAAACATCAGTTCTGCCTTTTTCAAAAATATTTATTCCTATTGTCATGCTGTGGCCAGCAGTTAACAAAAGGCCTTAAAACAGAACATGGAAAATATATTAAAAACACTAGAAAAATTCAAGCCTAAAAATCTTTACACTTGAATTGAAGAATTAACTTTAAGTAAATACATAAAAAGAAAAATATTCCAATAATTATGATTAGAACAAAAAGAGAGGAAATATGGGCAGTGGATAGAGAGCTGGCCTTGGAGTCAGGAAAATGTGGGTTCAAGTTCATTATTAGTAAAGGAAAATCCTCCCTGGATGCTTCTTCCTATAGTGATAAAATCACAAGTCTAGTTTAAAAAAAGGCAAGAAAACCTGAATTAAAATTCCAATTTGGGGGCTGAAATTTTAATTTTAGCTAGTCTTTAAACTTATAAAGAAAAATCTAAGCCTGTCATTTTTTATTAGCTTATTTCAAAAGAAAGTTATGGTGGCTTAGTGATCTTCAATATTCTGTATATCTATGGTAGAAGTTAAATGAAGACAAAGATGCCAAAATCCAAATGAAGTAACAGTATAGTTCAGGTTCCAAATATTAATAAACACGTTTGGTTAGGCTTGGAGAGGAAAATGACTGCTCAATGACGCTTCCAAAAAGAGACAAGCAGGTATAGACATACTTTTCCACTCCTTACTTGTGACTTGACTAGTATGGCATAGTTGACATTACATTCGGTATAATTTAGATTCAGAATGGAAATATTCAACTGAATACATACTCCCTAGCATCACCTAATATATAAGAAAAGCAAGAGCTGTGCAGGTTCTACCTAGCATGTTGACAAGCTCATGATATGAGGTCTTTCGTGCAGCAAAAATTTAAGAAATATAAACAGTGTAATAACTGTCTGCAATAGAGGCTACTAAACAAGGACTACAGAAATTTGAGAACAGGGAAGAAGCTGAACATAGTTAAGTGATTAAAAAGCTGAAAACTAAAGAGTGTGGGGATGGTAAATAAAAAGTGGCCTTTGAGATTTATAAAAATTTGTAGATTTGTAAAAAGTGGGAACATACTAGAAACAGGGATCAAATTGGATGGAGACAGCTTTCCAAGGGGATGGGGTGGGAAATGCCAAATTTAACTTAGTCCCAGGGGCCACAGAGTAAATATTCACCAAAGGAAGAGTTTATCCCTATTACTGGTCTGGATTGAAAATGCAAGGCTGAAATAAAATTGAAGAAAAAGGGAACTGGAAGGATAATACACTTTACCTTACTCCATTCCTAGAACATGCTGTTTACTTTTTCCTTTCTTTAAGAAAAAAAATTCATTTTTGGCAAAAGGCAAGAATTGCATTGTGTCATTTCCCAACATAATATTCAAAAAATTCAGCCACCTGGCAAATGTTATAAAGAAGGATCACTGTACCCGTAAGCCATCCAAGAAACAGCTACCCAATGGGCACATTCCATTTTGCAAAGATAACATACAATCCTGCTGCTTGGGTGTGGTTCTACGGGGAGGTGCAGAGGCTTGGATTCAAAATGCTGTCTCCAACATCATGTCTTAAGACGATGACATTTGAACCACGAAGCATTAGGAAAAAAGGGTGTCTCTTTAAGCTCTATCCTTTAAAAGTCCTAAGTTCTATATAGAGCTCAGGTAACTGGCCATCAGAAGTCCACTGTACGCTTGTAGTTCTATTTAGGCTTTTCAACTTTTCCCTTATATCCATACTAGAAAAAACAGTACTTGAAAATACCCATCTCACCATGAGGGAACAAAACAAAGAGACTTTTTTTGTTTTTTAAAAGCTGAGTCCTCAAGAACAGTAACTTCAGCAGCCATAATCAATTCTTCTGTAAATAACACAGTCCTGTGCCAAGCCAGAGCCAAAAATCCCCTTTAGAATTCAGTCGTGGTTAGGTCATCTACACTCTATTGACAAATGCTGAACTCTAAAGCTATAATGAGGTAGCTGAGCAACACAATGTGTCCTGCTACTAATGAGGCTCTTTTTCCATGAATAATGAGTGTGGACATCATCTCTGTTGCCAGGTACACAATATAAACAAAACTGAATACAAGGCACTTGGTATGGCGAGCTGTCCACTTACAGCAAGAGAAGTTTTTCAAAATATGAGCCAAATTTTTAGCAGAGGGTGGGACCAGCTGTTTTAAGAAATAATTTGAACATATGCTATCAGAATCCAATAAATCAGCTTTGGTTATAGCTAAATGAAGGCTGTGTAGTGGGACAGAGAGAAACAAGAGATAGAAGGCTATGAATGAGTTCATTTCTTTATATTGCAATCAATCTTACCACACATAAAGTTGATGAGTTTTGTAATGAGCTGAGACTCTTATGAAAAAGAGCCTTTTGAGACTTGTGAATCCCAAGGGCTATACTGGTTAAATTGTTATTTCTTAAATCTTGATATGTAATGTAAACACTGTGCTGTACGTGGAATACATATACTATGTTGGAACTTTGCATTAACGCTGGTAACCAGAGTGGAATTCATCCAAATGAAGGTCCAATTGGTCCCTATTCATTTGGAGGTAGAGAGACAGATGAGGATGGCTAATTATTTATTTGTGATCCTAAAGGACCTGAAAATAAGGTGTATTTTATCTTTAAAATAATCCTATGAGGACAGAGACCCAGAGGACAGCATTATAAAAAGATGTCAAAGTATAAATTATCTCTATTATTTAATCCCAGGTGAATACCAAATTTTCAGATGTTTCTGCTTTAAAGTACACAATGTTTACTTTTCTTTTTGAAATCAATTACATACTATTTAGTCTATATGTCATTATATGGGATACTTAGATACAATGACACAGAATGAGCACACAGTGTGGGGTTACATGTTTCTGTCTTTGTTTTTCCAACTCATTTTGGGGTTTACTTTAAAAACCAGTGACAAATAACAGCCTTGCTGTATCTTTGTTTCCCACTTTTAAAAGCAAGATGTAATATGACCATTTAATTCAGAAGACTCTTGAGAAATGACAGAACAAGGGTTCCTACAGAATAACTAAAAATAGCACTAGCAAATCTTGCAAATTAGATATACTTGGCTTCAGAGAATAAAAGATGAGCTGTTTGGACAAGGTGGCATGAGATGGGAGGCACAAAAAGGGCAAGTCCAGCTCTATAATTTCACTAGAATTAACTCTTAATATGGAAGCTTAACCAATGCCAATTGGCAACTGTCATTTACAGTCTTGGAGAACTGCTTGGGGCATCAGGAAGTTAGGTTGCTTGCTCATGGTCACATACCTGAAATGGTCAGAAGCAAGACCTGAACCCAGATTTTTCTGATTCCAACACCAATCAAATACCCTATTCTGACTCTCATAATAATATAATAACCAATGTGTTCCATGGAAACCCAGCAGTTAGGAAAAAAACAGAGTAAACATTTTGTAAATCAAGTGATTATTTTATAATTCAGATAATCATTCTCCTAATTAATCTGTTTGGCAAGCACAAACATGCATTTTAGTAATTTAGGTCCACACCTAGTTCTAATTTTTCATTTGGTAGGTTTCTTTAAAGCAAAATGCTATACAAAAGCTAGTAACCAAGTTCTCTAGATTGATAATCTTGGTCCAAACTAATCAAATCACAAAAAAATAAAAAGGAATGTGAGACTCACTGGGAAAAAGTGCTGGCAGGACAATTTTGACTGTACTATAACTTTCCATTTCATTATTCTGGTTTGTCAAGAAATAAAACATTATGAAAACTTCTCAAGTCACTTTATAGAAGTATGAATGTCTATACATTTTGGCTCAGGGTTGGAGCAATTTTATCAACTTAAGAGTTGAAATATATACCAAACACATAAAAAATCCTCAAGGACTTACCATCATATTTTGCTAAGACTGCTTGAACATCAGCATACGCTTGCAGTTCCAGTAAAGCTTCTAAAAGGTTTTCATGTATGTTGAACATGCTCAGGAGAGGAAATTCCTTCATTAGCTAAGAGAGGGGGAAAAAGACTAATTAATATTGAATTTCAGGCAATCATTTAACTTTTTCCTTTTGTAGAACTAAATTTACAAGGCCATATATGAGAGGCTAAGAAACACTTAGAAAATAAACATTTTCTATAGTAATAATAATGATAACAAAAAACAATAATATATTTTCTATAGATCTTCAAAGTTTGCCAAGCTCTTTCTTTATAACTTTGTAAACTAGACAGCAGAAGTATTATTAACAGTTACATTTTACAGACATGGAAACTGAGTCTCGGAGTAGGGAAGTGACTTGACTGTGATCACAGTGCTAGGAAGCATTACAGCTACTATCAGGTGCAGGTCTCCCAACTCCTAGTGCATCACTCTATCCATTTCACTATGCCATCAGTCTATCTTTCTAACAAGGATGAAGTGGTTTTGTACAAGAAGTAGATAATCCTACTGTGGTCTTTTTGAGTGCCTCCTCTTTCAACAGTGATAGCTCTTATTATTATTTTACATTATTTTTTTTAAATTTTGGGTTCCAAACTCTCTCCCTCCCAACCAGCCCTTCATCAAACTCACTCAGAAGACAAGTAATATGATGCATGTGAAGGCATGCAAAACATATTTCCATATTAATTATGCTGAAAAAATTTAAAAACCAAAAAAAAGTATGCTTTCATCTGCATTCAGAATTCATTGGTTTTCCCTCTGAACATGGATACTATTTTTTATCATGCAACCTTTAGAACCATCTTGGGTCACTGTTTTGATTAAAGCAGCTAAATCTTCCACAGCTGATCATTGCTACACTATTGCTGTTACTATGAACAGTGTTCTACTCATTCTACCTACTTCAGTTTACATCAGTTCATGTAAGTCTTCCCAGGTTTTTCTGAAACCATTCCCCTTGTGATTTCTCACAGCACAATAGTATTCCATTTTTATTATAAACCACAGATTTTTTAGCCATTTCCCAATTGATGGGCATCCCCTCAATTTCCATTTCTTTGCCACCACAAAAAGAGCTGCTATAAACATTTTTGTACAAATTGGTCCTTTCCACTTTTTTTTTTTATCTCTCTGGGACACAAACTGAGTTGTGGTATTTCTGGAACAAAGGGTATGCACAGTTTTATAACCTTTTGGACAAAGTTCCAAATTATTTTCCATAATGTTTGAACTAGTTCACAACTCCACCAATAGTGCATTAGTGTCCCTATTTTGCATATGACCTACAAGGGCCTTCTAAGAAGGGTTTTCTCATTCTCCTTGGGGATCCAAGACATATAATGTTACAAAGAAAAACAACTATGGCATGACAAGAACTGGAAAATATGTTTTACTTTAAAGACTTAAAATACCCATCTCACCACTATCAACCCCATCTCTCTTCTCCCTTTTCCTTTCTTGGACTTTGCTCCTTTTAAATCCTACATCTCTTTAGTCCCATTTCTGGGTCTCTGTGATGATGTGACTTCAGCCTGCCCCTCAAGCTTATATCTACAATTATTTGACTATAATCTATATAGTTCATAGTCCATGGTATATTTCAGTCAAATTGTCTCCTCACTCTTCTCATAAATGGTTACCTGACTGCCTTTGGAACTCTGACCACAGACTCCTCTGGAATACTTCTTTCCCATCCCTTTCTCCCCATTCCCACTTGATACTGCTTCTTGCTGAAGTTCTTGCCTCTTTCAAGGCCTATCTCAAATGCCATTTCATCCATTATGCCATCCCCGTTTTGCCCTAGTGTGATGTGTTCTGTTTAATCTGCCAGAAAGGCCACAGAACTTTGTAACTTTCTTATAGTATCTGGCATCTTTTGCCTGGTATGACAGCTGTTTGTGTATGTCTCTTAGATACTCTAATTCAGAAAGCTTCTGCTTCTGGGTTTATTTTATCTCATTTTATTACAGGGAGTTGGACAAGAGGATTGTTATGTCCCTTTAATCTCTACAGTTATATGATTCCTCAAGTAGAAATTAGTTTTTTTCCCAGTTTTGGGTCTTACTTGAGTAAAAAGAAGACTGATCAGCTGCTGTTTAAAGGATTCTGAAATTTATAAAGCCCAACTTCAGAAACATTCTTAGAAGGGCTCTGGGAGAAGACAGTACTATCAAATCACCCTACTATCAAATTTCACAAAATTCTACTTGCCACCTGAAGGACCTTGGGAAAGTCCTTTCCCTCCCTAAATCACAGTTTCCACATCTTTAAAATGAGAGGGCTAAAATAGGTAATTTCTAAGGTCTTTTCCTGTAAGTCCTATGACACAATGATACTGTGATACTGTGGTTCTTGTTCCTTCTCCCCTCATTCTTCAAAACTTGGTCATGATAACTCAACAAGGTTAGGATTATATTTTCTATAGGAGCTGATGTTTAACCTTCCTTCCCCAGTCTCCTGTAGAGATCTTATCACCTTTGCTTCAATTTTCTAAATTATTATTCTACTAATGAAAATAGCATGTATTCCAACCAGAATACAATGGAGCTATCCTTTGAAGGTAACATATCCAATTCAGCTTTCCTTGGAGAATTGAAGGTTTGCAAAAAAAAAAAAAAAAAAAAAAAAAAGTCTAATTCATCAGCAAGAATTTAGCAAGAATTCACTGAATGCGGTGATCTGTGCCATGTACTAAACCATTCCCTTCATCTTACATCAGAGATGTTTGTAATTTCTTTTAAAGAAAAAAAAACATATACTATAACCCAACAAAATAAATAAAGCTGTGGAGCTCCAGAGAGCATTGTGTTACAAATCAGTCTACCAAGAGGATTATAATTTCCATGAGAGTGACCGCCTTGTTCTCCCAAGAGGTCTGCAGTAATTTTCTTTGTTAGAAAGGAAACTGAAAGACTATGCCACAAATTACTAATGTTCTGCAACCAATAAAACACTTTGTACTCTGGTTCACTTTGATCGCTGCTGATATCACTCTTTGATTTTTTTTCCCCTAATTAGGCTCCTTTTGGAGATAAAGCTCTGTGTCACCCAGCAACTCAAAAGCAGTCAAACCATTTCCAAAACTGCTATAATTAAAATTTGAAAATTTTGGACCAATGGTGTTCAGGTAAAAGCCTAATCTTAAGAAACCCAAACTTATAATTTCAAACAAAACGAAAACTCCAGATGGAAAAAAACTGAAGTTTTAAACTTCACAGTTAACTCACATTACAAACCAGGCAGACTTGGTTCATCTCATGATGTTTCTCCTGTAGGAATAAGATGCTAGAACCACGGGAGCTAGGCCCAGAAGGAAACTGAAGGAGCAGTGTGGGGCAGAAGACAGAGTATTGGATTTTGAGTAAGGAGAACCTGGGTTCAAATCTTTCCTCTGGTATTTACTAGCTCTGTTACTACAGTCTAACAAGGAGATAAATTAAGTGTCAAGCACTGTGCTAAACCCTTTTATAAATATCATCTCCTTTACAACAATCCTGTAAGGGAGGGACAATTATTATCCCCATTTTACAAAGGAGGAGGAAATGGAGGCAGAGGTTAAGTGACTTGCCCAGAGTCACACAGCTAGTCAATATCTGTGGCAGGATTTGTACTCAAGGTCTTCCATTTTTCTATCTACTATATGGCCGACTGCTTCTAGGTCGGTCATTTCATCTCTTTAAGCCTCTGTTTCTCCATCTGTAAAATAAAGGAGTTAGACTAGATGGCTTCTAACTCTCACTTTACAAGTGAGCTAGTTCAACTCTCATATTATAGACAAGGAAACTACCTGAGGTCAGTACAGATAAAATTACCCATTTCTTCTAACTCCAGATCCAGTTTTCTTCTCACTATACCATGCTATTTATAGTCTTTGCTTACGTGGAAAATGCCAAATCCCAAAAGGAACCAAGGAGGTGCATTTAAATTATATCAAAGGAACAAATGTTCTAAAGGTAATTATGCAGGCCACATGAGAATTTAGCCTTTCTTGTTTAACTATGGCCATGTTTCACTCTTAAAGTTTTTTAGGGTAAAAAAAAAAAAAACAAAACCCCAACAACTCTATAGAGGACAGAGGACTACAAATAAAATGAGTTGCTGATGGAGACCTCACCCTTAACAAAAGGCTTATTCCTTCCATGGAACCCTCTGGAATATAGAGTAAAAGAGCAATTCTGAGTCAAAGGACCTCCTTTTCTTGGACTAGGTCATTACTATTTCCAAAGAGTCTCAGCAGGGTCCAGTTACACATCTTATAGATAGCAAAAGAACCAGAGGAGCAGTGGTGGGTAATCCTCTATGGATGATTTCTGGAAGGATATGAGAAGACAGAGACATTTTATTCTGTATGGACATGGACAAGACTGAAGAGCCTTCCAAGTATGTATCTAAATAATGAAATTTCACTAGATATGTGTTTTTTGGTACAAGTCTAAGGAGCTAGTGTGGCAGTTGGATTTTTAAAATAAGATGAGCTTTTTTTAACTGCTAACAAGGGGACAGATTTCTCTTCTTTCAGGGTCTGGCTTTGTAGCACCTTGAATACAGCAGAATGCTTTAACTGGTCAATATGACATACAAATACATCTAAGTGAAATCTCCCCAAGTTAAGAATTTAACTCCATACATTTGTAGCATAGTATATAGACTACTAACGAATTCTGCAATGGTAGAAGGATGATAATCTTGGTGAATATATAACTCAAAATCTTATTTCTCAGTTCTCTGTCCTTATTACTAGCAATAGTTTCAGTGACAAGTGCTTCAGTGTGCTGATGTTTTAAAAATTGCTTCTAGATCTGTGGCAAGCCTCCCTTTTTGCTCATTATGAAGTAATATTTCTTTTCCAAAATTCTAACTTGGCTTATGAGAACACTCATTCTTTAGAAGATCTCATGTTTTTCTCAAAATTCCTAAACAAATTTGAGAAATATCCTTTGTTCCCTTGCTGCCCAGATTAATTGATTAACGACTCTCTATTACTCCTACAGGACATACAATAAACAGCGCCAGAACATACTGTGGGACTCCAGAGAACCTGATTGGGTAATTATCTTGACTAGAGTGCTAATATATTTATACATTTTAAAAGTTCTATGTGTGCTTTTGTTATGAAGGTTTTATTTTTAGATTCTACAATGTGACATATCTTAGTTATAAAATACACGATAGAAATGTACAATTCACATGATAGGGCTTTCAGTGAAGCAAAGTGCATAGTTCCCAATATCAAGACTATCTAAGAAGACATATGATACAGAGAAAGCACTTCATAAAAAGCCAAGCTATTCTGAATGCGTTTAAATTGTAACACTCTCTGGCAGAGTTCTCAGTTTATTTACTGCCGGCTACATACCCTGCACTGGTAATTACTTTCTCCTGGCAGCAAGAAATTTATCTGCCCTACTCTGCCCAAATACTGAAATTCACAGAGTATGAAAATCTTTCATTCTTCCATGACTCCTACAATACCTATGGGGAAGAAGACGGGATGGGCTAAGGATAGAATTTCAATTTCAATTTTACATCATCTGGCTATTGTCAGTTCAAGTTTATTTCAATGAAAGAATTTGATGCACT
This sequence comes from Pseudochirops corinnae, assembly GCA_028646515.1. Taxonomy (NCBI): domain Eukaryota; kingdom Metazoa; phylum Chordata; class Mammalia; order Diprotodontia; family Pseudocheiridae; genus Pseudochirops; species Pseudochirops corinnae. The sequence goes on along the minus strand of CM053585.1, from coordinate 450,611,341 downwards.
TATGAGGTTAACATTTATGAGCTCAAATGGGGGGAAAAAGGAGAGCTAATTTACTGGATTTGAAATGCTCTCTGGACATCACTTAGGGCTGTAGCTCATATGTGTTCTCTCAGCTGTTTAAATCCTTCAGGATTGATTTGTATCCACTTAAACATTTTATTAGTTTAGTTGTCCATGTATTGTTTCTTGAGTGAGAAAACTGAAGTACAAACTTTTACATATTTGGAGTGAAAGGTAATTAAAATAGATACTCGGCCAGTTTCCCACTGAGGTCAATACAAGTTTGGCCTAATTAAAGTATATAGAAGTTGGCCTGAGCTGCATTCAAACAGCAGATTCTACACTGTTAAAGTTGCAAGTTTATCATTATTCAATTATAGCTTCAAATAATGGCAAGAACAGGAAAAGTGAAGACACTATGTATTGTTAGCTATTCCATCAGTGATTTTTACTGACACTCTGGGCCATGAAATGAAAGAATGAATTGTTTACCAGTGTCCTCAGAGCCTCATGATACCACTAGATTTATTTTTATAGAGCTCCATTTAAACAAAGTATTAGAAAATGTCTTACAGAGAAGCTTAATCACGCACCAAAAAGAAAATGACACTTTCCAGAGAGGATCTAGGGCAAACATTTACTCTGAAACTGCTGGACACCAAAAAGAATTGGAACATGAAAAATTCAACCACAATTTGCTCTACACAATGAGTTTAACTGACCTGTTAGCAACCAGTTTAACCTGTTCTTCCTCGGACTGATAACTGCTTAAACTGAACTGACTTGTAACACAAATATAGAGACTTGGTCAATATGAATGTAAAAGTGACAATTCAATTGAATTACATAATTATTTAGCATTCATTCTGTGAAACGCATTGTAAAAGGTGCCAGGGATAAAAAGATGCCTTTGCCCTCAGGCATCTTACAGCTTAGTAGGGGAATTTAATATGCGTTGGAATATAATAAGTACACTTGAGAAGGCAGAAACCACTTCTAACTGGGGAAATTAGAGGAGGAGGTGGAATCCAAGCTGAGCCTTGAGGAAAGGGAAGGATTTAAATGAGAAGATAGGATATTACTTGGAACTTGGGTAAATTTGAGCAAGTCATTTATTTAACCTCTCTGGATCTCTGTCTCCCCATACGTAAATTAAACAAACAGCTCGTCTGTACTGACTGTTCTAGATTTGCTTCTAAATTGTTGCTTTCAGCTCTAAATCTATGACTCTGAGATATCAGTCAGCCAACACGCAGGTACATACTATGATGCAGGCACCAAGATTGGCCCTGGAGACTGGAAGAGAAAAATGAAATAGTTCCTGCCTCTGAGAACTTGTATCTTATGATATGGTGAGGTTGGGAAGCGGAAAAGTGCCCATTCCAAGTATGAGAGCCTCACACACAAAGACACAGAAGCTGAAGAGAGCCAGGCAAATAAAGAAATGTCTAGAAATCTGATTTGCCTGGCACATACAGTAGTATAAACAAGAACAGGGGTGTATAAGGTGGAGTTTTGTTCTTTTTTAGAGTTTAGTTTCCCAGGATCCATAGCCATAATAATCTCTTCTTCCCAGGTATTAGATATGAGTTCTCACAATTATGGTTCAAACACCTTCACCATGCTTGTGCAGCATTATATAATGAAAAGTAATATAAACATTTGTGCTTAAATTGTAAATATCCACTGCAACTGTGCAGTGAGATACAGGGATGAGGTAATGTAAAATGAGAGACTACTGCTGGCAAGATGACTTTTTTGTCTGATGCCCTATAAAGCAGGTGGACACTGGTCAGCAAGTGAGGAACCCTTAGGGTTGCATGTACCAGCTGGAATGCTGTGCCTGCCTTGATCAGCCCTCATCAAGGCTTGTGGGAAATCTGTTTCCTTCAACCGGTCCCCATTGAGGATTTAGAGGAGTGCATAAGCTGTGCCTGGTCTCGAATGACCCCACCGAGACATAGGGGTAGTTACCCCCCCCCCCATCCTTCTCACTGGCCCCTGTGAGAAAGTGATTAGGGAATGCTGTAGAAGTTGTGCTCCCATTATCAGCAAACTCTTGTTAGAAGACCAGACTAGAATAAAGTAAGATTATTAACCCCTCTGAAGCTGTCTTCCTGTCTGACCAGATCAAGAGTGAACATGTGCTAGCAGCTCTACTATGTGTTAGCATTACCTGTCTTACAACAGGTAAGCCAGAACCAGATTATGGAGCTAGAAGAGTGATTACTTTCTCTAGACTCCTAACACTGAAAACGAACATGGGTAATGGTCTAAAAAAAAAAAAAAAAAATCACACTTTTTCCTCAGTCAAAATCATATAGAAAACATCCCCCCAAAAGGAGCTTACCCTTACAAATATCAACTGAAGAAAACAATTTCCCTCAACTGTATGTAATATCTGAATACCTCTATAATGTGTTACCACCATTAAAAGAATTATCCTGGGAACAATGCTGCTCCACAGGACGTCAGATTAAGGACAGAAACAAAAACTGACAAATTTTTATGACAGAGCAAAATTCATCTACACTGAAGAGTCACAAAGCATTTATATTTTAAGCTTTTGTTTCCCAATGTAGAAAGCAAGTAATTTTCCCGAATTAAAGAACTTTCAGGCATCAACAAGTAGATATGATGATATCCTATAGGTCAAGCTGCCGTGGACTTTCACACTAAATAGATTCAGCTGATCCTGAAGACAAACATGATCTACTGTTCTGGGGGTAATTCTGAGGTAGGGTGGTAGGGTCAGATAGGATTATCTAGAGTTTCTTCCCAAATAGATGGAGTTGGGAAAGTTGTATAAAGCTTCCTAGCAACTAGCTCTGGAGGTTACTGAAAGAGCCCACACAACTAATTATTGGCTTGTTCCAAGACCTGGAGCCCATCCTAGCCTGACATTGCTTGGCAACTGGCGTTCCTACCTCCAAACTAGTCCCTGTCCTATCCTGTATCTTCCTGCAGGATCAGGATTTAGACACTGTCCTTGCCCAACACCTTGTTTTCTTCTTCCTCTGTCCCCAGACTACTAGATACATATTGGACATAATGAGTTTTCATATCATAACTTTCCTTCTCTAATGTACTAGAACATATTCTTATACCTCCAATATTATTTATTCCTCTTGTTATTAGATATGAATTATTAAGTTTCTGCCAAATAATTAAATCCACAGATTATACATACTTTTTATTAACTGAATTTTCCTTCATTTTTGTCATACCATATGCTACATATAATTTAGTTATGATTTAATAATACCAAATGCTAAGAGCCTATGTCTTACTAATCCACAATCTTGAATGAGAAGTCAGATTTCATACTTACTATTATTATCATTAATAATTATGATAATAACATTGCTGAAAGGCTGCAAAGTACTCAACAGAGACTTCCAAGTCAGACTGGGTTGCCTCTGACACACACTGGCTTTGAAATGCTGGACCTTATACAATCACTTATCCTCTCAGTGATCCAAGCAACCACTTTTACAACTGTTTATGTGGCAGAGAAGCTATTGATCTCCATTGGTAGAAGGAATTCTCTTGCCTGGTTGGTTTTGAAATCACAGACCTGGGGTTAACAATGACTAACATTGCTATTACATCGGCAACTCTGAGTGAGTGAGAGAGAGAGTGAGCGAGCATGTGCGAGCGCGCGCGCATGTGTGTGTGTGTGTGTGTGTGTGTGTGTGTATGTCAATAGATGACCTAATACTGCTAAGCATTAACCTCAATACTTGAGAATACAGAACCTGTGATGTACTCCAGCCATATGGAGATTCGTTACAGGAGTCGTTTAAAGGATGAGTTTCATCAATCCACTTAAAATGTGATTTAATTTTCATATAACTTCTGGGAGAAAGGAGAAGGGGAAAAGATCTGTTTTGTAAAGCAATACATACTTGAATTGACTTGACAGAACATTCCTGTTGAGATTCCATTCTATTAGGAAATGGGCGCCCAAAATAGAACAAAATCTGTCAGTCACAGACCTGTCAGTCAGTAAATATTTATTAAGAGCCTACTATGTTCCCTTGAGGAAATGTATTCTACATGTGGAAATTTGTTTTGCGTGTCTGCACATTTTTAATGCTTTTTATTTTTCTTGACTTCTCAATGGATAGGGGAGCAAGAGGGTAGAGAGAATTTTGGAACTAAAAATAAAACTGAACAACATCCCCCAATCATCTGAGCTCTACTCTTCCACAAGTCCAAGTTGCTATAATTCCTTTTATCCTGGGGGGTAGGAGGCTCAAAAGTTTCCCTTAGGTAAAATCAATCTGCATCCATCTATCCCTTAGTTCTCAAATCAAGATTATACCTTCAGATGACTGGGGATACCACTAAGCTACTGATAGAAAGATGGGAAATCCAAAGTCTTTCAGACCATCTGAAACTTGCAAAGTCCTTGTTGTAAGGGGGGTGGGGGGGTTATGAAAAAACACATTTGCCCCTCAACTCCCTTGATAATTTATAGAAGATTCATATATCTGACCAAATTTCCTTGCCTAACTAGACATGGCTTGTGGGCAATGCCATTCCAGTTCAAAGTTCTTTCAGTACTTGGTCTTAAGGATTGTAATTGCTAAAGAGATGCTCTAATATGGTTAAGATATCTAGACAAAAATGGAGTGGGGATAGTTTCCAAACCACTTCTGCATACATAAAACAAAGCACTTTTCAGCTGAGTCTTGTTACTTTCATCATGGTGGATTAGCTGTCTGCTTATCACCTTCCCTTCAGTATAGCATATGCCAAAAAATGTCTTCTTTGCTATTACTGATATGATTACATTTTTTTCTCACACAATAAATGGATTCTCAGCAACCCTGCTAATTACTCAAGTGAACTTGTCGTCTGACTGGTTTTGGAGTTGCCTTTAATGAGGCAAGAACACAACTCATCCATGCCTCCCTATCCTATGTGAATCTTGTTCATGCCCTCCTACACATCCACTATGAAAGCTATGCCCAACATCTGGTGGACTTTTTTCTCTTAACATTATGAGGGTATAGTGGAGCACTATTGCTATCTCCTGGTCTTCTCCATGTTTGTTATATAACCAGTCATTCTTCTCTTTTTATTATGGATTTCCTTGATAAAAAAAATTATACTTCTATTCTTAAAAATCCTCTTAATGGTTTATGATGCAAGTTGCTCAAACCCACCAGTCACCTTTCCACTGTCCCTGTAAGACATTTTAAATTCTTTGGAGATCATTATATCTGCACGTCACAACCATATAACACTGGTGAAATGTTGGCATTAAAATGATGGAGCTGTTTCCATCGGAAAAGTCTGGGGTCATTAAAGGAGCTTCCCAAAGGTCATTCAATCTACTCTCCTTGTTTTCAAGTCTTAGCCCAATTTATCTTTCTGTACTGTCTATCCCAGGGACACACACTAATAGTCAAGCTCCAAAAGTTCTTCATCTAATACCTGTCACAATACAAGGCTCTTTTTTACATTAAAAAGTGTGAGACAACATGACTAATATGGAAATGTTTTACATAATTGCACATATATAGCCTATATCAAATTGCTTATCATTTGGTGGGGGGAATTTAGAAGATTTTATTTTAAAAAATTTTCTCCACATGTATTGGAAAAAATACTATTGGGGGGGTGAAGCCAAGATGGCGGCGTAGCAGCAGCAACATATCGCAGCTCTCACATAGCCACCCCAAAATACCCATAAAATAGGACTCTAAACCAATCCTAGAACTCCAAAACGCACACAAAGATACTTCCCACTAAAGTCAGCTCGGCTACGCGGAACCATATCAGCACTGTGAACTGAAACCAGCCTGGCCTGAAGCTGCAGCTGTGCCCCGGGGGCGGCTGGATGGGAGGAGCGGAGGGGCCTCTCTGGTGAGCGGATTAGCAGCAGCTGCGAGTAGCGTTCAAAACTAGCTCAGTGGGACTTGCAAAGTTGGGAGGGGAGCAGTCTGGCCGAAAGGCCTCCAGAGCGGAAAAGCGAAAGGCAGAGGTTTTGCACCAGCCTCCGCGTTGCAGCTTCCCGCCCGCGGCCTGCAGACAGCAGGGGGACTAAGCGATTGTTCTGAGGCCAGTGCTCTCGTGTTGCGCGGCCTGGATCCAGATCGCCGTCTTGGGCTTCAGTCTTGGAGTCTTCAGTATCCAGTCAGCCAGAAGTAAGTAGGAAGGGTCCCAGCACCTT
>CM053585.1:450549122-450604657 GCA_028646515.1 Pseudochirops corinnae | reverse complement strand
CTCTAGAATTTAGATACCTAAATAAAAGTATAACAAAGTAGAGAAAGGAAACAATAGACCAATGTCCCTAATGAATACTGATGTATAAAATTAAATAAAATACTAAGATATAAGTGAAAGACACATATTTAAAAGATGTATACATTATGACCAGGTTGAGTTTTCTTAGGAAACGTAGATTTGATTCAATATAAAGGAAATTATAAACATAATAGACTGTATTAACAATAAAACAGTGATGTGATTGTATCACGTGACAATCACGTATCAAAAGATACTGAAGATTTGAGAAAATCGAACATTCATATTTATGAAAACACTAGAAAGCATAGGAATAGACTTTTTCTCAATATAGTAATACCTATCTAAACTGAACTTTTACCTTTCCAATGATTTTGAGCCCCAGCTGGCCCTATTCAAATTCCATTGTCTGTTCCCTGCTACCCATCTCCCTCAACTGAACTACAGCACACAACCCAATGTCCCACTTTAAAGCCACCCTTCCCTTCTACTCTTCTTTCTGGAAAACATGCTGAATAAGGTACTGAACCTGATTTCATCTTAAATCTTTTCCCTTCCCACTCCTTCCATCTTCTGGCTCTCACTGAGCCCAGGCTTCATCCTGATGGCACAGCTTCCTTGGCCACCCTTCTCAGCACTGACTGCACTTTCACTCCCCTCCACATGCACAAGTGATGGCATTCTAACCCATCTTCTCCAGCAGATTTCTCTCTCTGCCATTCCCACCTTCTTGATTATCCTGAATCTCTCTCTGTCTACTGGATGCTTCCCTATTAGCTGAAATCATGTCCAAGTCTCCCCTATCCTCAAAAAAAAAAACCCCAACCCTCACTTGATTTGTTCCTTCCTGTTATCTATCATCCCATATCCTTCATCTTTTTTTCTGGCTAACCTCTTTGAAAAGGCCATCTGCATCTTCTTTTATCTCACTTTCAACAGTCTGACTTTTTATTTGATCATTCAACAAAAATCCCTCTCTCCAAAGTTCTCAATGCTCTATTAAATGCCAAACTTTAACAGCCTTTTCTCTATCCTCCTCCTTCTAGATCTCTATGCGGCCTTTGACACTATTACTAACATTCTTCTTGATACTCTCAAGTTTTTAATCATAGGATTCTACTCTGGTTTTTCTTCTACCTGTCTGATCGTTGCTTCTAAATTTCCCCTGCTTTATCTTCATCCAGGTCACTCTTACTGACAGTGAGTATGCCCTGTGCTCTGTCTGGATCCTGTTTTTCTTTTCCCTCTAGACCATTTTGCTTGGCAATCTCATCCCTTGGGTTCAGCTGTCATCTCTGTGCACACGACTAAACTCTCAGATCCACTTATTTTTAGCCTCTCTTCCAGTCGCCAGTTTCCCATCTCCAAGTGCTTATCAGACATAGCAAACTGGATGTCCTGTGGACATCTTAAACTCAACACGTCCACAGAATTGGACTCACTGAATTTCCCCCAAACCTTCCTTTTCAAACTTTATTATTTTTGAGAGTACCACAATCCTCTCAATTGCCAAGGCTTGGTGCTAGCTAGGTGACATATCCAACTCATCCCTCACTCTTATTCCCCATATCCAATCTATCACCAAGTCCCCCTGATCTTAGCTTCATGATATCCCTCAAAAATGCCTCTTTTCTCTTCTGACACTGCTGCCACTCACGTGCAAGCCCTTATCACCTCTCATCTAGACTACTCCAATGGCCTTTTGGCTGGTCTTCCTACTTCAAGTCTCTCAGCACTCTATGTTCTGCTGTCAAACTGATCGTCCTAAAATGCAGATCTGACCATGTCACCCTCCCCCACAAACTCCAATGGCTCCTCATAACTTCCAGGATCAAATATAAAATCCTCTTTTTGGCATTCAAAGTCCTTTATACTCTATGTCCCTTCACCTTTCCAGGCTTCCTACACGTTATGTGCTCCTTCCACACATACATACTTTGGTATCCAGCAGTCTTGTTAATGCTCACATAATATTTCAGTCCTCAAATCTGCCTTCACTAGCTTTCTATGAAGTCCAGGACTCTCTCCCTCCTCATTTCCACCCCCTAGTTTCCCTGGTTTCCTTCCAGTTTCCGCTACAACCTACCTTCTCTAAGAAGCTTTTCCTGGCTTCCCTTTCATGTTCGTGTCTTCAATTTGTTGATTATCTCCAGTTTACTCTCTCTATAGCTTCTCTGGAGATGGCTATTTGCAGACTGTCTCCCCCATTAGAACGGGAGCTCCTCAAGAGCAAAAACTATGTTTTGCCTTTCTTTGTATTCCCAGTGCTAAATTTACACAGTGCCTGGCACAGAGTAGGTATTTAATATAAGCTTGCAGAAAGACTAAAACCAAGAGAAAACATTGTATGTAATGAAGAAAAGTTGGAGGTCTTTCCAACAATGTCAGTGGTAAAACAAAGATTTTGTCATAATTACCACTACTATTCAATACTAGTAATAAATAAAATAAAATTTTAAAAATTAATTTTTGTACTACCAATTTTACTACTACTATTATTTAATATAGTATCACGAATACTGGCTTGAGCATAAGATGAGAAAAATAAGAGAATAAACATAAGCAAAGAGAAAACAAAAATATTACCTGTCATTTATCTAGAGCAGTGGTTCTCAACCTTCCTAATGCCATGACCCTTTAATACTCATATGTGGGTGTATCTGCATGTGGGCAGACCTGCCTGGAGACAGATAGAGGAGCAGTGTCTCGGTTCCTAAAACCATTGGAAATATTTTTTTTTTTCTGATGGTCTTAGGTGACTCCGTTTTACCCCCAAAGGGGTTGTGACCTACAGGTTGAGAACCGCTGATCTAGAACAAATATGTCTAACACATAGCCTTCAGGCTGTATACAACCAACAGCATGCTTGAGTGTAGCCCAAACCAGATTAAAATGTAACTGAGAAATATTTAACAAAATAAATAAAAAGATAACAAAACACAGATAATATTACATTTTAAAAGTAAGTAAATGTGCAGCCCACGGGGATCTTTGTCTATAGATTAGTGGCCCATTTCTGAGTTTGATACCACTGATCTAGAGAACCTAGAGTCAACTAAAAATTAATTGAAATAATAACTTCAGGAAAATCTTAAGGCCTAAATTAACTCCACCCAAATTACCTGCATTTCTCAATATGAACAACAAAACCCAGTACTAAAGGACATAAAAGAAAATTCCATTCAAAATAACTACAGAATGTATCAAGTACTTTTATCTGTCTACCAAGACACATATAGAATCTATATAAAAGTAACTATGAAACATTCTTTACAGAAATATAGACCCAAATAATCTGGTAAATATCAAGTGCTCATGTAGATCGGGCTAATACAATAAAATGATATTACCTAAATTAATTTATTATGCAAATCAAACAAATTATCTGTTTTATTATCTAGAGTTGGAAAAATACCAAAAAAATTCTTCTAGAGGAACAAAAGATAGCAAATAGCAAAGAATTAGAAACTAAGGGAGTGCCTAATTCTTGGGGAATGGGTAAAAAAATTATATAAATTTGCTGGAATATTATTGAGTCATAAGAAATTATTAAATGGAATTTCAGAGGAAACTGGACAACCTCTATGAAATAATGCATAAAGAAGTCAATAGAACTGGAAAAACAAGTTATCCAATCATAACAACAGAACTGAGGAAATAACTTTGAAAGACCTGAGAATTTTGATCAAAAGAATGATAAATCAGAAGGCCAGCAGACTGAAAGTAAAACACAACAACAACCTTCAGCTAGACAGGTGATAGATTTATTAATTGATAAGATAAACAAATAAACAAATATATTTTTAAAAAGCCAATGCAGTTGGCAGAAGACAACTGAAGAATTCCAGTAGTAGAGAGAGATCTAAAACTCTGGTGTTTTGCCAGAACATTTTCTATGGTTATAGACTTGAAGTTGAAATGGGGTTCAGGGTGGGAAAGAGTAGAAAAAGGAAAAAGAAGGAGAAAGCATTCTATATATTCATTTTTTACACCTTCCTAAAGCAAAGAGTATATGTTTATAGCAGGAAACCCATAGAGTCTCTGAGTCAGCTGTAGGGTAGGGGTGAATAAGGATGGATGACTGATCTTGCTCCTATGCCACAACACCACCACAAATGAATGAATGAATGGATGGATGAACTAACAAACACATGTTTAGGTCTGCAATATTGACAGCATTCTCCTGATCTACCAGTCTAGAAATTCTGATGCAAGCCTCCTGGCTCTTCCACTAAGTAGCTATATAAAGTCAGGCAATTCATCTTCCTCATTTTCAAAATAAGGATGCTGGCTTAGATAATTTCTATGTCTCGTTCTAAGTCTAATGTTCTATGAATAGAATTATCAAAATTAAAACTTTAAAAATATTTTTAACTTTTAAAATAAAAAACTTTTAATTTAAAAATTAAAATTCTTTAATAAGACACAATATCATGTCATATCTCCATCTCTTCACAAACAGCATTCCAATCTGCTATACTGTTTAGATGACGGCATCACAGAAACATAGGCCAATCATAGATCCTTACTCGTAGCCTGTTTCTGTAACACAATAGTGGCCAAATGGGCAAGTTTGACAATAGACAAATCTATGAATCCAGACAATTCATTTTTACACTTTCAGTCTCCCATGGGAAAAAAAGATGGCAGGCCACAAAACTCTGAGTCGGTCTTGAATTTTCCTATTCCTTTGTCCCCTGCAACCAAGCAGGTGCCAAGTTCTACAAATTCTTTCTCTGCAATGTCTTTCTACATCTGCCCCTTCCTTTCTATTCCAATTATTATTACCTGAGGACAGGCTATTACCCACTTGGATCAGACTTTTTCAACAGCCTTATATCCTGTCTCCAATTTCTTCCCCTTCAATCCATCCTGTAGACTTCTGACAGACTAACCTTTGAAGAAGAGCTTGAATTGTTTCATTCCCCTGCTCAAAAACTTCCTGCTGGTCCCTACTGCCTCTACAATAAAATTCAATCTTTCTGGCATTTCAAGACTTTTACAACAGAGGCCAAATCTGTCTTTCAAATTTTACCTCTCGCTACTCCCCTATTTTCTAGCCAAAATAAACAATAAACTGTTCCTAAACACGTTCTGCTTTCCTACTTGTATTACTTTCACCTATGATACTCTAGAACAACTACACTGTGTCCCCCTGGTTGAAACCTTCCCCGTCCTTCAAGGCTACTCAAATGCTATTTTTTCATGCCATCTTTCCTGATCCCTCCAACTTGATGTGATCTCTCCCTCACATGAAGGAGTCATGCCTCTTACAACACTTATCCTATTCTGTCTTATATCATAATTATTACTGTAAACACCTTACCTGTTATCCCACATTAGACTGTGACCTCCTTAAAGGTCAGGATTATGTCTCACTCATATCCCCTACAGTACTTTCTTTGCATACAACATCTCCTGAGTACTTTAAAGATCATTGATTTCATCACTGTGGCTAATGAACCTGGCTTACTAAATGATCTTTCTGAGTTGCTATGGCTGGCTATAAACTCATCAACTGGTGGGTGATAGATAGTCCAGTCATAAGCCCACCTCAACCAAGTCAGCCTGGTACTGAGCTGACTGAAATTAAGTTCACTGCTAAATAAGCCTTTGGATAAAGCCCTTCCACATGGACAGGACTTGTGTCCTGCTGGTTTAGCCTTGAAGAATCCAGGGTTTTCTTTACATCATGATAAGGAAGTTGAGGAATACCTGAATAGGAGCTAGATATAGGAGGTACCCAATAAATACTTAATGAATTTGCCTCCATCTTTCTCACACTCTGTCAATTGGTTATGTTGCTACCTTTGGGAACTGATTATTAGTCCTGGGTAAAATGACAGTAAAATAGAAGTACAGGGTTAAATGGTAAAAAACCTTTCTGCCCTTAGTCACACAAGTTTCGTATCCCTTAAGTCCAGACTCCCTTCCTTAGATTAGAACAAATCTTAGCAACACTGGAATTTAAGGCAGCAAGGTGGTGTAATAGATAAGATATGGGGCCTGGAATCAGAGGAGCTAAGTTCAAATCCAGCCTTAGACACTTACTAGCTGTGTGACCTTTTTTTTAATACAGTAAGTTTACTTAACCTCTGCCCGAGTTTCCTCAACTGTAAAATGGAAATAATTAATAGCACCTACCTCCCAGAGCTGTAAGATAATATTTGTAAAAGTGCTTCTCACAGTGCCTGGAACATCGTAGATACTCAATAAATGTCTGTTCCTCTCCCTCCCTTTATCCCTAATTGTCATAGTATGTCATCTTTTCAGCCTACTTAAAGTTCTAAGGCAAAACAGTAAAAACGGAAGTACAATGGAGCCAGGTCCAGTTAATTTCCAAACTCATTCTAACACTTATGAGCTGTGCTCTTATAGGTCTAAAGTTATTGCTAGTGTTGATAGGGATTAAGAGCAATACTATGGAGTGGCATCCTTTCAAGGGTAAGCATTTTGAAAGGTTTGTGTATTGGCTTCAGGTTCCTTTGCCTAGCATTAATAACTCTTTGTACCATTTACAAGCCTTACCATTGCAAACAGTTCTAGATTTCTTTCTGCAGATAGCGGGTATTTAAATTATGATAGGGGTTTTGCCAAAAGGAGAATATGTCTTATTACAAAAGGTATTTTGATATTCTTCTAACTCCTACCCCTTCTATTCTCCTAAATAAGAACAGTCAAGAAAATGTCATTATTTCACCTGTGTGTTTCATCCTTCTCCCATTCCACTGAAAAGTGGATTAGCATTATTCCTCTCATTCTTACACACTTTTTCCAGACCTGGGGAGGTAAATAACTTAAAATCACGAAGACAATTACTTGAGTGAGCTGGGAGAGCTAGGATATCAGAACCTAGGTCTCCTGACTCTTAATTCCCAGGATGGATTTTTGTGCTGATCATTACAGTATATTTTTCTGTACTTTTTCTAGCTATTTCTCAAGAATAACTTGGGATTGAAATTGGAGTTCCACTCCTGCCAAGAAGGACAGCTCGTCATTTATACATCATACTAAACAATCCATTCTCTCCAAACCTAGGAAAGCTTTCCATCAGTAGTTTTAAATAATCTTGGTCTCTGAATAGATTTGGCTAAGATACTTTTTTCATATAGTAGGTGACAGAATATTGTAACTGGAAGGGTTCTTAGAACTAAAACCAGAACTTGGGTCTCCTAAATTGAAATGCAAAGCCTTTTCCAATATACGTTTTTAAAAATCCTCAAATGAGGATAACTATTTTATGCCTACAATTTATATCAGGAGATTTTAAGCGTGGGATATTCACAAAGGAAGATCCATGTACTCTTATTATTATGTCTGTTCCTATAACATAAGGTATATCTGTAGTGATTCAGGAAGCAAAAGTTCCTTATTGATTTTAGTTAAAATATCCAATAGCTCCCTGCCCTCCCCATCCCCAATTAGAATTCTAGCTTATCTTTTTGGTTCCTTAAATTTTCTTAACTATTATCTTTCTGTAAGTTAATGTCTAAAAAACCTCCTGATATTAGGTAGAGGCCACAGAAATATGTAAACTAACCAGCAGAATAGGGTTATAAGAGAATACATTACTACATGAATCTGAATATATATTGTTGGTCACATTACTATCACCAATTTAAAAACACACAGAATAAGCCTAATCCACATGATTTCACTTATATAGCTGATCCTAGAACTGGATTCTTGTGTCAGCTTTAAAGCATATCCTGCCCACTGTGTTTTCATTTGCAACGACTGTTATAGTGGTTTCTACCATATCCACCTGGAGCTTCCAACTATAAATCATGCCACAAGCCCATAAGTACAAATTCACACTCACATCTCTCATCATTTTCACTGCCTCCCTGGTCCTCCCAAGCTTTCTTGCACACATCGCTAGCCTCCTTTTAATGTAGACCAAGACATTGGTATCTCGTCCTAGAGGGGGAAAGAAGAATGAGAATTATGAAACCATGAGTGTTCTGCTGAGCCAAGAAAAAAAAAAGAATAATGCAAAGAGGTCCATTTACCATCCCCATAGAGGAAGAACACAAGTGAAGATTTATGGCTCTCCTTCAGCACTTTTGCTATTGCCAAGAACCAGAACCCCATTGTGGGTGATCCACAACCTGAACCCATTAATAGCAGAGTGAATGTACCACAAGGCACTAAAATTTTGAAAGGTCAGATCATCATGTGCTTGGTGACTTAGACAATGCTATTAAGTAAAGATGCTGAACATACGATTAATGATCTAGTTCTTGGTAAATATTTAGTAAAGAAATTCATCTGCTAGATAGTGCCTAAGAATATGAATAAACCATCTTGCACGAAGGCTTGTAAGCCAAGAATTCCACTCCTCAAGTGTGCATGTTTTTTTCTAAGAATGCAAAGAGGTGAATCTCAGGTTGCATCCTGATGAAAAACTTTTTTTCCCTCTCTGACATTCAGTCTGGAGAAGCCACATCTTGAACTTCTGTTTTATATTATTCTTGCCCTAGCATTAGTGACATCATAATCATCTCCAGGTCCCCAAAGCAGTCTGTTGTAGATGGCAGCATAACACATTCCAGATATGACAATAGGATATGCAATGGAATACAAAAATACCCTTGTGTTAGAGAAAGCATTGACAAGCTAAATAGTTATAACAATAGTCATCAATGTGACTCTTAGAAAATGCATTACCAACTTTTCATCTTAATCTTTTATTTAATTCTATGTCTTTTTAAATATGTTTTCAGACCAGTGAGAACATGCATGCACTTAATCCTCTATAAAATTACCATATTTCAGAAAATATGACACACCTGTTGTAGATTAAGTATATGTATAATATGTAGCCATTAAAAGATTTTAAGACCAAAGTCCTAACATTTCAAGTCTTAAACAATGAGAACAAGATGTGTGCTGAAAACTTTCCAAGTACCTACAAATTATTTTAAAGATGTGATTATACTTTTTGGATAGATTTAAGCAACAGGTTGAAAGGATTGAATTTTGAGGAGAAAAGAAACAAGAGGAAAGATGAAATTTCTTCAGCTGTATTTCAGATTATGTAATTTTATGTATTAATACCCAAATAGTTCATAAAACACTCATTAACTACATATGTTTTCAAAATCCATTGTGTTGTGCCTAATGTTCATGTTTTCCAAATCAAGGCGTAGAAACAGGTGGTGATTAGAGAATTGCTTAAGCATGTTTGCTCATTGTAAATTAAATCTACGTGTAATGAGGTACATGTACATATTCCTGCATATGTGAACTGTGTGCCAAAGATCACTCTGGTGCCTGAATGGTGAAATCTAATGCAATGTGAGTTGTCATACAAAACCAAAATCAACACTAATGCTTAATTTAAATTCCCTTCTATGAGAAGAAAACACCAAACTATAGTTAGAAGAACAATGAAGAAAAGGCCCACTCTGTTCTGAAAAAAAAATAACCTGTGACATCACTTTCTATAAGGGTAGCTAATTTCAAAATTCAACTAATGAGTCCTGAGGATGTCAAAAGTGACTTAATTCTCTACTTTCTATCTCATACCTCAGTACTATAAGCCTAAGATAAATGAACATAGGATTAGGAGACCAGAACATCAGTTGATGTAAAGGAGAGCCAAAAAGGGCATTAATTTGAGATTAATGTCTTTAAAGACATTATAGTCTTTAAAGACAGCAATATCATGTTCCTATTAAAAAGCAAAAGAAAGGCTATTGTAATGAGCAAGCAACAGATAAAGATTTAGCCTTCTATATTTAAAAAAAGTTCTTACTTATCTTGTAATAAGTGCTAAGTGTTTGAACAATCAGTAATAACCAGTTTTTCAAGGGTTCCATTCAATAATTATACTGTCCCAGAGTTATGAGTGATGCTTTTTATTGACATAGGGGTAAGCATTAACCTCCCCGAGCCTTAGTTACTTCAGCTGTAAGATGAGGGAGTTAATCTCGATGAGTTCTAAGATACTTGGAAGCTTGAACATTTTGATTCTGAGTCTTCCAAGGTCAATTTGGCTCCTGAAAACAACTTTAATTTATATTTTGGTACGGGAGACATTTGATAATGAGGAAATATGTAGGAATGCTATAGCTATGTTTCTATGTTATTAACGTCCACTTCCATGACTGTGTCTATAGGCAAAAAAGAAATATGAAACAGAAGAATCAAGCTAAAAGTTTATCTGGCTAATGAACAGAATGTTACTAGTAGTCTTTCTTTTGAGGAAAACTTAGGTAAACAACTCTTCCATAAACCCTTCCCCAATTCACCCCTCAAACAGCAGGGTTTTCTCCCTTCTCAGAACTGCTTCATGTCCCCTCTCTGCTGAACCTCTCCTGTTCCTTTCAATGAATTATTAACTTGTAATATAGTTACTTCTGGGTGTGTATCATCCCTCCATGAGAATGTAAGCTCCTAAAGAAGAAATACTATGTCTTTTTCCATCTCATATCCCAAACACTTAGCATAGAGGTCTATGTATAGCAAGGGGTTAGGACAGATTTGCTGAATCACCCTGAATGGAGGAACCTACCAAAGAATGAGTTAAAATACACACACACACACACGCACGCACGCACACGCACACGCACGCATGCACGCAAAGAGGAAAAGAGGTCCATAACTAAATTTCAAAAACAAATGTTTGTTTTAGTCTAAGCAAGCCAAATATTGAAGTAGTTGGGAGGGGGAAAGGGGCAGGAATCTCATTGTTCTGGTCCACAGAGTTAACCCAGAAGAAGTCTTACTGTGTTGGGCTTCATACTGGGCTCCATGATGCTGTAGCTGTTGGGAACGTCTGTAACAGCCTTCTCCTGCCTTCAGAGCTTGTTTGAAGAGTTTCTCTGCCTCTACAATTGTGGTGGCTTCCTCTTCAGCCAGGAGGATATATGCTGTGGCACACCTATCAATAAGATGAGCAAAAAGCAATCATCAACAATCAGTCTCAGGAAACACTTAGGGAACATGGGCAGGTGGGATGGCAAGCAGAAATCTGGGGTCATGGTGACAGGGGTTATCTGGTTTATCTTCTACAGTGTTTGTCTCTACAAAGTAATTATTTTTAAAAATTGAGAAAAGAAAAACCTGCATCTTAGCTTTAAACTCAAATCAAAAAGTATGGGTCAGCCCAGTACACTAGGGGAGAAGTACTATTTTTTTGTTTATTTGTCACATAGATATTCTTTCCAAACCATGGTCCTTCTTTGAGGGAGAGAAGAATTTATTCCTACCCCATGAAGTTTCTCATGCCTTATCATGGCATGGCATGGAGATGACCCTAGCTTCTTGAAATTCATGCCACTGTAACATCAACTTTGGAAGATCTGAGTCTATGACCCGTGGAGAGAGTGATAAGGCAGAAGGGAACAAGCATTTATTAAGTGCCTACTATGGGCCAGACACTCACTTCACACATACTATCTCATTTGAAGATCAACATAATTAGTTATGGGACTTCTTTGGCCATGACAATCCATGAATCCTGCCCCCACCAAAAAAAGAAAAAGAAAAATGGGCTTAGTCCTATTTTTACAGCAATGATGATAGAGTGGCAGAAGTGGGGAAGGGGAAAGAAGGGTATTAAGAATTACACAATTTTACATCTGTCTATAAACAACAGTGTAACTGTAGTTACTCAAAATGAGAGGTTTTTGTACGCTGACCAATGAAAATAAATTATTATAGAAATGCTAACAAATGTAACATTTTGTTTATTTGTTTTCTATTAGTTTCAACAATGAACGCCCTTGGGATGATAAGATTCAGTTGAGTCTCCCTAAAGCAGCTTCAAATAAACTTATCAATGCTGAAAAATATAAAAATGAAAAAAGATATTAACCCTAATTATCATTATTTCCTACAAAAGTTTAAAATAGGATCACAGATTCAGATGTGCCCAGTTCACAAAGCTAATAAGGGTTTTGGGTGGCATTCAAACTCAGGTCTTTCTGACTTGAAGTCCCACACCCTCTCTATTAGATAATGCTGCCTGCCTCCCTATCCACTACACCACACTGTCACCCATGGAATGGCCAAAAGAGTCTAGAAACCACGTTAGGCAGTATAACCACTCACTCTCTTTGCCAAGCAGAGACAAATGACAGAGGTCACACTGGTTAAGATGACAAACTCATGTGGAAAGGAGGGGTGGTGGAAGATTATGAGCAGAGGAAGCATGGTATAGGGGAAAGAGTGACAGACTAGATTAGAGGACTTGAGTTTGACTCCTGTCTGCCATTTAGCTAGAGCAAGTTATTTAGACTCTCTGCCTCAACTTCCTCATCTGTAAGATGAGTGGCGGGATGGCCCCTTCCAAATCTAAATCTGCTGTCTTGTGACCTCACAAAACAAAGGAAGAGAGGAAGAGAGAAAGGAAGAGGTTAAGAAAGGGAAAAAAAGAGGAAGGAAAGGAGAGAGGGAGAAAGAAGGGGAGAGAAGCATTATGGAGTACTAGGTATTAAGTACTCTACTAAAGCTCTGGATACTAATACCAAAGCAGAGATAGTCCTTCCTGCCCTCTAGTAGTTTATATATGGTAACAGATGAGACAAAATATATAGGGGATTGGTAGACAGAGAGGGATATTTTGTTTGGGCAAGTTACAAGGATGGTGAGTGCAGCCCTACAAAAAGCTTGGGGTGGATCCCAATTAAGTCTCATTAACCCAAGGGCATTCACTGTTGAAACTGAAATAAAAATGGAATGCATGTCAGAATTTCTGTAATGATTTTTTGTCATCATCAGGGACAAAGGAATTCTGTTAAACATTAAAACATGTCAGACCTCGATGTGCTTCTTTGAGTAAATTAAAATGGCACAGAAGAAGACAATACTGAGATGAATGGTTGTATCAGTTCAAATATACAATAAGGAAATTTGTTCTAGGGATTACACAATCTTGCAAAAAAATCTTGAAAACACAACTCTTGAAATTTTCGCTTCAAAACACAGGGATCATTTTACGAAATACTAAGATGGTAGCAACAACTAATATGTATAAAATGTTTTTAAGTTCACAAAACACTTTAAATCTCACTTGAGTCTCACAACAACCCTACATAGTAAGTACTACTGGCATTATTACAATTATTTTAAGATACTTCAGAGAGGTTGTGACATGGAATTTAAACTCATATAGAAGTCCAAAACTCCATCCACTCCACTCTGCTACCTTTTTTTATACATAACATCAAGAATGCTAAAGCTAAAAATGAGTTAAAACAAACAAGGAACACTAAGGATAAGATAAACAATATATCTAGGTGTTTTAGAGGAAAGAACAAAAAAAGGAAATAACTGCTATTTGGGCTAGACAGAATATATACAATGGATGACAAAGAGAAAGTCGATCTATGATGGTACAATGAAAAGAGCATTTTATTCGGAGCCAGAAAACACAGATTTAAATTCTGAATTTGAATTCATTTATACCACCTTTATGGGCAAATCATTTAATCTTTCTGACCCTCAGTTTCTTCATCTGTAAACCAAGTAAACTCTACTGGACACACTCAGAGACCCCCCTTCCAGTGCCAAATATAGGATCCTGCTCAATTCACATTTTGCTTCTATTTTCTCTGCAAGGAAGAATGAACTTTGGACTGGGAAAGACAGAACAAAAGTGGCTGAGAGTCAAAAAGCAAGATACAGAACATGAAAGAGAGAACATAACTGCCCTTAATAAGTTCAAGTCATCAGGCCCAGATGAACTACTTCCCAGGATACTGAAAAAAAAAAAAATAGCTGAGTGACTGTCAGTAATCTTAAAGAGCTCATCAAGGAAAGGAGAGGTGCCATGGTACTAGAGAAGGGTGAATTTCCCAATTTTGAGAAAGTAGAAGAAAGGACAGTTTGAAAACTTTGGTCAAGGAGTTAATTTCAAGAATATGCTATTTAATGAATAGATAATAAACATCTACCTATCTCAGGAAGGAAGCAGCTATCAAAATGTTTCTATGACTCCACTAAGAATGAGTCACTCATTCAACAGACATTTCTTAAGCATTTAATATGTGGCAGATACGATCCTAGGTGTTAGAGACACTGTGACAAAAACAAACCTGTCCTGACCTTCAAGAAGCTCACAGTCTATGGTCAGACTAACTTTGTTCCCTTTTTTTACAATAAGGAAACTAGAAGGATATAATAAGGTAATCTGTAGATAGAGTTTCACTAGATATATTCAAGCATTTGACAAAGTCTCTCATGTTATATACTCTGTGGAAAATATGTTGCTATAAAATAATTTGTTTAGCATCAAAATAGGTTGAATGATGTGATCAAGGGAGCAGTCATTATGAATTAATATGAAAATGGGAGGCCTAAGATTACAGGATCATAAGTTTGGAGCTAGAAGGTACACTAGAGGCTAATCAATCAGTAAATTTATTAATCATCTATTATGTACCTACCGGGCATTGTGCTAATAAGCCTTGGTCCATTAAGTTCAACCCTCCCACTTTACAAGTTAAGAAACTGAGGTACAAAGAGTTTATGTGATTTGCCCAAGGTCAGAGGGCTGGCATCTGAGATGGCCTTAGAGCCCAGGTTCTCCTAACTCCAATACCACATTCAGTAGCCAACAAGGATGTGGGTAAGTGTCTGAGCCGTTGCTGAGGAAGAATGGCAGGCCAGTTGCATTGGAGCATTCCATACTTCCACTGCTCTAGCCAAGAAATGGTCCTTTAGCCTTCCATTTCATCTGCTAATCTCTACCTTCTCATTCTCCTTTTCCCAGCTTCCCCAAAGGTTTTTCTTTAGCTGGCAGTAGCTCCAGCAGCCAAGAACTAGGGTGGTCTTTTGGGGGTTTTGGGGTAAGGAGAAATCACTTAACATACGGCATATTAAGTTATTTCTAAACTCCACCTGCCTGCAGGTCACTTTCCAGGGTTTCTGAACCAGTGATTGATAAGGTGGAAGGTGGTAGAATTTTATATCTTTTTAACTCTGTGGTTACAGCCTTTAAATTCCTTGTTAGTAACATTGGTCTTACTGCATTTTTATGGTTCACAAACACCTAACTGCATCTCACCCCTTGAGCCTAAATCACTGGACTTACCTAGTTTGGTCCTGGCCCTGAATACACGGCATGATTACTAAACTTATCGATGACGCAAAAACGAAAGAGATAGCTAAGACAATGGACGACTGAGTCAGGATCCAAAAATAACTTAATAAGCTGGAATACTGGACTGAATTTCATAAGATTCAATTTAAGAGAGATAAATGAAAAGGTCTATTTTTGGAGTCCAAAAAAATAAAACTTAACAAGTATAATAGGGGAGAGAGGTCCATGTCCATAACAGCTCATGCAAAATAGATTTGTGGGTTTTAATGGACGACAAGCTCAATTTGTGTCAATAGTGGGATATGGCACAGCCAAAAAAAAGGCAACGCAATACTGGCTGTCCTGAGAAAGGTATAATACGTAGGACTAGGAAGGTGATAGCATTGCTGTACTCTGGCCAGACATCATCTAGAACAGTGTGTTTACAGTTCTAGGCATTTAGTTTTAGGCAACAACATTAATAAATTGGAAAGCAGCCAGGATGGCAAAGGGTCATGAAATCATGTCATACAAGGAGCAGATGAAGGAAATGGGGACGTGCAGAAGATTCCAGCGGGGAATATGACTGTGTCTTCACGTATCTGAAGGGTTGTCCCATGGACAAGGGATTAGATTTATCCTTCTTAACCCCAGAAGGCAAATCTAGGAGAATGGAGGGAAGTTACTGAGGAAGAATCAGGGTCAATATGATGGACTTCCTCACGAGAGAACATAATGTGCAGGCTGGATGGCCACTGGTCAGGGAGGTCATGAAAAGGATTCTTAGTCAAGTACAGGGTGAACTAACATCTGTGAGGTTCCTTCAATCTCTAGAATCGTGTAAGGACCATTATTTATTGGGGAAATAATGAAAACAACATCTAGGATTTTCAATTTCTGATAGTTTAGACTCCTTTTCAGCTATAGTACAGTCAATTGTCATTCCCTAGAGTTAAGACCCAAACCCTTTTAATAATGTCCCCCCACTTAATCTTAGTAAGAAATAAGTAATTAACTAATTTATCAATAGGAGGTCTGGTAAAAAAAATACTTCCCTATGTCAAGAGACTTTTGGAAAATAAAATGTAATAGAGAAATAATGAATAATACTAGGTACTATTTATCCTGGGTCAGGATAAATATCTTATCTTTCTATCTTATCCATTTTCTTGTTTATCAGCATCTTGATAAGGCCACAAGGGAGAAAATAAATACTAAATAAGCCCAGTTTTACTGACTAATTTTGTTTCTGATAAATGGCCCTTGTAATTGGTGGTGAGGGACAAGAGCTGAATCGACCACTTATAGGAGGGTAGGGGCTAGCTTCTTGTTTTCCAAGACTGCTTTGAAAAGGGACTTTGTCGGCTGGGGTGGAGCCAAGATGGCAGCGTAGAAGCAACAAGGTTGAGCACCTCCCACATAGCCACCTCAAATACCCATAAAATATGACTCTAAACAAACTTTAGGGCTCCAAAACTCACAAAAATACAGAAAAACATCTCCCACTGAAGGCAGCTCGGCAGGAAGGGCTCAGTGCAGCATGCTGGAAGCCAAAACCTACCCAGCCTGAAACCACGGCTTGGCCCCAGGGCGGCCAGGACAAGTGCAGCTGGAGGCTTCAGGAAAGTGGATCAGAGGCAGCTGTGGCAGTTTCCAGAATTATCAAGCCATAAGCAACAAGTACAAAGTGAAAGGTCAGTGGAACTCAACTAAATTTGGGGGAGAAAAGCGGTCCAGCCAAACTGCCTCCAGGGCAAGGAAGCAGCAGAAGTGGCTGCTTCAGAGCTCCTGACCTGAAGACTGCAGAGGGGCCAAGCGATCATTCAGAAGCTAAGTGCTCTTGTGTTGAGTAGCCTGGATCTGGATTGTGATCTTAGGTGGTGGTCCTGGGGTGCATTTTCAGTGAGCCAAAGCTGGTGAGGGCTACAGCAGCCTCCCAATAGCTCCGGCAGCTGCGAAAACCCCAGCAATTTGGGACAGAGCTTTCCCCTCTGGAATCAGAGTTCCACAGAGATAAAAAGTCAAGTAATTGACTGGTGACATGAGCAGGCAAAGGAAGCAAAGTAAGAACAGCAATCAAAAATTAGATTCCTTCTTTGGAGACAAAAAGGATCAAAGCATGGAATGGGAGGAAGACAACACAGTCAGAACTCCCACACCAAAAGCTTCCAAGAAACATGTAGACTTCCTACAAGCCATAGATCAGCTTAAGAAGGATTTTGAAAACCAAATAAGAGAAGTGGAGGAAAAATTGGGAAGAGAAATATGATGCAAGAAAATCATGAAAGGATAGTCAACAATCTGACTGAAGAAAATAACACCTTAAAAAATAGATTAACTCAAAAGAGAAGGGACCTTGTCAAAACAACCCATCCTTTGAAATCAAAGTCAAATGTCACCTGCTCTGTGAAACCAATCACTGCTGACTGTTGAACTCACATGATGCTTTACACTTCTTACATACTTACATGGTAGATAGAGGAGCCTTTGTGGAATAATGTGGTATAATGGATTTGATTTCAGATTTGGACTCAGAAGACTAACACCAATACTGGTTATATGACATCAGGCTGATCACTTAACTTCAGGCTTAATATCAGTAAAATGGAGACATCTCATTTGTCTATCTCTAAAGCATAAAACACTATGGTAAAAATTGGCTACTATTATGCTTTATAGTTACTTGTCTACTGTCATACCCTCCCCTTCAGGCTATAAGCTTCATGAATGTATACAGGGACCATGTCTAATCTAAGTTGAGTATCTCCCCCTAACTGCAGCACATCTCTCTGTTCACAGCTGATACTCAATAAATATTTGCTGAATTTAATATGAATCCCCATCACTGCATGCAGTACTGAATTTAAACTTTCCAAAGACTATACAAGGAATTCTAAATTGTTTTAAAAGATATTACTTGTAAATTTACAAAGGAGACTACACAACCTCCCTTAGCACATGGTTCCAATGTGTTTAACAGCACTGTCAGGGCAACATTTGTTTCTGTATAGCTTTGAAATATATATATATATATATATATATTTCATTATTTATATCTGTGGTATGTTTCTCCCATTAGCAGGGATAATGTCTAAAAAATATGATAGCACCAAAGAGAATTCTGAATCAGTTACAATTTCTCCTATTTAAAATGCAAGTGAATATACTAATTTTGTATTTACATGGCATCATGAATTTCAATTAGGTCTTAAAATCTACTATGTCATCTCCATCTGTTTGTGATAAAAAATTTTTTTTGTTAAAAATTAATTTCCTTACATATAATTATCTAGTTCAAATTCACAATCTATTAAGTCTGATATTAATGGTAATTCTGCATTCCAGCCAAGGATGGAATTTTTATCATGGAGATTAAGAAAAGACATAATGTTCTTCTCACTTACTCATTTAACTCCAAGGCTTCATGTGCTGCAGAAATTCTAGCTTGGGGGTTCCTTTCTCTCCAGGCTTTCTGCATGACTATTAAATTAAAAAAGACAAAAACATGTCAATCATTATAGAAGCATCAGAAGAAATCAAGTATACTGTGACATCTAATTAACTGCTTGAATTAGGAAATACCTTACATACCAAGAGAATCAGTCAGTCTCCCTAAAGATACCCAATCAATTGAATTTGCTATTCTCTTTTATACTCAGATTGCATTAAGCCTTTGTTCACTGATGTGTCTACAGAATTTATATTTGAAGACTCAAAAAACATGAGGAAAAAAAGTTTCTAACAGGTCCCTGGTCACTGAATTTAAGTGTCAGAATAAAAACATACTTATTCTTCTATGTCCTCAGAAGACTTAAGTACTGAGAGCTTCCCTTCCAATTTAGTCAAAGCATCATTTATATTTGTCTTTTCTCTATTGAAAATGCTTGCTGCAAGCCCCTGGACATTACAATGCTATGCTATCCCATTTTTTGAGCTGACATGCAGGCAGAGAAATTTTTAAAATTTAAAAATTTTTGTTACATGCATACACATATACACACATGGCCATCTCATGTTGGGCAGAAGGAATGAAAAGTTTCCCTTAAAATAGTTTCTTTTGCAAAACAAAACAAAACAAAACAGACACAGTTACCTATTACAGCCATTACCATATATGCCTCATGGACTGCTCAATGGAGCATGACTGATGATGAATCAACTAAAAAGTATGGAACTCTTATCATTTACATTCACCAATTCTTAAGTTCTAACCAAAGAGTTTTCTTTCAATCACTCAGGGGGCAGATTCTGAATCTTAAGTGTAACTTGCTTCAACATGATAGCTGTGAAAAAAAAAAACTAAACCTAAATGCAATTCTCATTTTTGTACATCAAAACACATTTAAAGGCATTAGAGAAGGTCCCTACTTTTGGTCATTATTCACAGATGATGCCATTCTCATGCAGCCATCACTTTAGTTCAGGCCTTCATCTCTTCTCACCTAAATTATAGGAACGGCCACCTAACTGGTCTTGCTGTGCTTTACTCCATCCTCCACACTGCTGCCAAAGTGATTTTCTTTAAACACACATCTGATAAGGTTACTCCCCTACTCAATAAAAATTCCAATAGTTCCTAAATTACCAGTGGGATAAAATATAAATTCCTGTGTTTAGCATTAAAAACCTTTCACAACCACCTGGCCTCAGACTGTGTTTCCAGCCTCGCATGGACATGACTCCTCTTCCTACACTCTGCTCTCCAGCCAAACTGGCCTTCTCTCCCTCTGCTCCTCATATAATTTGCTCCATCTCCCCTCTCCATACCAAGAATGCACTTCCTTCTACCTCCAACTCACAGAATCCTTCTCTTCCTTCAAGTAGCAGCTCAGACATAACCTTTCACATGAATGAAGCCTTTGCTGATTCTCCACAACTGCTAAACCCCTCCCCTCCCTAACTTCCCTTGCACATACAATTAATTGGTATTTATTTTTAACTATCCCCTTTATGTCTATTCTGTATACATACTTACATATGCATTTGTGGTCTCCCCCACTAGAATGTAAGCTCTTTTCAAGTACAGGTTGTTTCAATCTCTATATTTGCATCCCCAGTGCCTACCAGAGTCTTCCCACATAGTAGGTACCTAAGAAGTACATGCTGATTGCTTGTTAAAGCTTTCTCTAAAAACAACAAAAGGACAAAATCTGAAATCTGTCCCCCAGTTTCAGAAGTCTTTATGTGTATGAACCTTTAATTATAAGATGTTCCCAAAATGGAATTTCATCTATGATTTTTTTTTTCCTTATAATTTCTGTGCAGAATTTATCTCAAACACATTTCTTACTTGCATCTGCAGGCCGCAAATGATCTGTGTCACATGTAAAGAATGTCTGATGATCCTGTGCTGAAAGATTCATGTCATAATAGGTCAAAGGTTCTCGTCCTGTTACCCACGTATACCTGTAAAGGAAGATAAGGGAGTCAGGTACTCCTGAGGGAGAAACAAAAAAGATCCATACACCATTTATCTACATAGGTGTAAGAATACCAACATCACCTACACATTAAAATATCTTTATAAATAAGGACCAAAAGTATATGGCTCACAATTTGTTTTAATCATATCGTTATCCTTTCCAGAGTTGTATACAATTAAAATCATAATTTTTTCTATAGTTCTGGCCTGAATTATTACTCGCCACAGACAAGGTACTAATGAAAGTTTTTACTAACTAATGATACTGAATAGGAATATTTTTCAAAAGCCACGGAAATCCTCCAATTTGCCCAATTACTTTACTGAATTAAATTCAGATATATCTCTTGTAATTCCTCTTTATTAATATGTGCCTAAGAAGCTTCAAAACATTTTGATTCAGTGATACATCTGTAGCCTAAAGCATTAGAGGAATGGTAGGCCCATGTAAATTACAGTTCTTATTAGGACATTTAAATTCCTGTCTGTGTTAAAAATGTTTACAGAACAGTCAGCAATATTTCCAAATGCTAACAGAAAGGGAGCCGTCATGATGTGTTTTTTCCCTATGTTCCATTTTTAGGGAGACAGAATTTGCCATCATGGGACTCGGGTTTAAATCAAACCTGGCCACCTATGTGACCTTGGGTCAGTCACTTGACTGTTCTGGGCCTCAGTTTTCTCACATTCAAGATGAGACTGGTTTAGATGACCTCTAAGATCCCTTTCAGCTGTAGAGACACAGTTTTCACGTCACACAGGCTACATCACAAGTCACCATGGCTGAGTTTCCTCAACAAAGAACTGGGTCCCCAGCAAGGCATGCCAGGGATTCCTGGAGGGTGGTGCCACGGGGCCAGATTGGTTCTAGAGTTAAACTAGAAAGCTTTACTTCATCAAACTTTTCACACACTTACCGATTATATTCAGCCCCTCTAAATAGATTTAGTGGATTTCGCCAAACCTTGCACTCTGAAAACAAAGAAAAATATAAAACAATTAATACAATCAAGGAAAAGAACAATTCATTAACTGAGCAAACCTTATCTGCCCACATCATAACATGATTTTATTTACAGGCCCAATATGGGAGATGGGGAAAAAAAACCCACAACACTAGACACGCTGTCAGAAGAGCTGGGTTCTGGCCAAATGCATAACCTTTTGTACTCATGTCTTTGCACCTCAGCTCTCTTATTTGTAAAACAAGGAAGCTGCACCAGATCACTCTGAAGGTCCCCTCTGAATAGTTCTGGCTCCATCCCTGACTAGCCGTGTGTTTAATTATTCATTAAACTCCTCCAGGACTCAGTAGAAGAAACTCTGATCTCCCTTTCAGCACTAAGAAAATTCTAACAGTGAAATGTATACAAGTAGAAGCAAAAAAGAGCTTTTTTAATGGCTTAAAATTTTTTTCTTAAAATTTGAATATCCTTTCGTATTACAGATGTTCATTACCTATGTGACCGTGAGCAAATCCTTGAACCTCTGAGCCTGTTTTTTTAATCTGTAAAGTAGGGACAACACTGTTTGTTGGACAGTGTTGTTATTTAAAGATAATAAAGTACTGCTTTGTAAAATTAAGGCTATATAAAAATGCCAGTTACTATGATTATTGCAGAGATTGAGGGCAGGAAGAAATAAGATTTAATACACCATTTCCATGACTGAACTGATCATTTAAGGAGAGGAATTAATATTAAAATGAGACAAAGAGAATAAGAACATTAAGCTATAGCCAGTTATGGTTATTAACTTTGAGAACAGAAAATTAATAATTCTTTATTAAGGCATCATAATGCAGGTAACTTTGTTGGTCAGAGACAGATTGGGTCAACTTGTCAGCTTCAATTGGTTTTAGTTCCTTAGGTTTTAAACTACAAAAATCAAAATAAAACAATATTGGTTATGAAAATAAAATCAATTATAAAACCAGAGTAGATATAGCATGAGTTCAGACAATTCCAAGAACGAGAAGGGAAGCTTGGTGACAGAAGGAAGTTTAAGACGACAGACCTTTCAGTGGTTGGCCAACTTTAAAGAGGCACAAGTGGCTATTCTTCGAATCAAAATATAAAACCGGAGAATTTTCAAGCCAGAGAGGCATTGGGAGATCACCTAGTACGGTCCTGCCATTTTACTGGTGAGGCTACTGAGGCCCAAAGAGACCAATGCACTGCCTAGACTTCACAAGACACTTTTGATGGGGAGGAGGCAGCACTCCTTTCAGAGGACTTCGTCCCTCCTCTTCCTCGCTCCCTATGAGTCTGTATTTGCAGGGCATTTACCACTCCCAATAATTTATATCTAGATAAACTGCTTAGCCTTCCCAAGCCTCAGTCCCCTCATCCGCAAAATGGAAAAAAATAATAATAATTACATAGCCTAACTCACAAGGATGTTTCAAGGAAAGTACTTCATAAGGCTTAAAGCTTGTTGTTATTATTATTAACACTTAATAATAATTATTATTAACTTTTCATACACAGACGGGTTCCTTGGCTGCGTGAAAGTGCTCCAGCTTAGAGAAGAACCCATCAATGGAAAGCACAGCTGATCCAACCAGTAAAGATACGTGAAAAGAACAAGGAAGCAGAGTAACTACATGAGTGGGGGAGCAACGAATCGCTGACCAAAGTACCGTGAGGGAAAAGCAGTGAGCAGACCATACCAGCAGAGGTCAGTGTGTGCCAGACTTAGGGGACTTTTCATTCCAAATGTCCAAGTCACAATGGGGAACTGTCCTGGGCCACTGAAAATACTATAAGATATTGCAGAGCTTCAGTATATTGTGATCTACCAGGTGGAACATTTATGATGCCTGTTGATTTTTATTTTTAACAAAAGTTCCCTCTGATATATGACCTACCTGTAGCAAGTTACAGAGTTAGCTATTGCAAATCTAATTGCATGTCTATGAAGAGGTTTTCTCTGGCTTTCACGAGGGGTGATCAAGCAAAGAGAACATCAACACCTTCATAAATTAAATTTTTGTTTTTGTGTCATGAACATTCAGGGCATAAGGATTATAAAATTTATTATGCTTAAGGCTACAAACATATTCTACAAGGTTTATATGTGATGCCAAGCCAACAGGCATTTATTGAGAGTCTACTATCTGTCAGCCACTGTACTAAGTCCTGAGAATATAATTCAAAGCAAAAGATGGTCTTTGTAATAAGGAAGGGAAACAAGACAAACAACTATGTACAACCAAGATATTACAGGGCAAACCAGAGATAATCTGAAGAAGAAAGATACTAGTAGTAACAATGACCAGGAAAGGATTCCTTTTTTTTCTTTTTAATTTATTAATTTATTTATTTTGAGTTTTCAACATTCACTTCCATAAGTTCTAAATTTTCTCCCTCTCCTTCCCCAAGACAACACACAATATGATAAGGCTCTATATATACATTCCTATTAAATACATTTTCACATTAGTCATGTTGCATAGAAGAATTATAACGAATGGGAGAGACCACGAGAAAGAAAAAACAAAACAAAACAAAAAAGAAAATAGCCTGCTTTGCTCTGCGTTCAGACCCCATAATTCTTTCTCTGGATGTTCTGAATGTGGATGGCATTTACCATCACCATGAGCAGGAAAGGATTCTTGCAGAAGGTAGGATTTTACTGGGACTTGAAGGAAGCCAGAAGGCAGAGAAGAAATGGGAAAGAATTTCAGCTATGAGAGAACAGCCAACAAAAACACAGAGTTAGAAGACGGAATGTCTTGTGTAAAGAACAGCCAGGAGTCCATTATCCCTGATGTACATGGAGGGGAGGAAGGTGAGAGAACACTGGAAAGACAGGAGGGGCAAGGTCATGATGAGCTTTTATATTTGATCCTGGAAGAAACAAGGAGCCACTGGAGTTGGGGAGAGGGAGAAGACTGATAAGATTAAACCGGTGATTTGGGAAGATCATTTCAATGAGTGGGGAGTGGACCGGAATGGGAAAGTTGATGCAGGGTGACAAAGCAGAAAGGTATTATAATAGTCCAGGTATGAGGTGATGAGGGCTTGTACCAGGGTGGCTGTAGTGTCAGAGGAAGAAGAGGGCACATGTGATACAAACTGGCTATGGGAAGAAGTGAGAATGGGACAATGAGGATATTAATAAAAAGCTGTGGATTTGGAATTGGGTGAGATCTGTCCAAATCCGACTTCCAATGCTTACTAAGTTTATGTGGGACCATGTGCAATTCACTTAAACTCTATGAGCCTTAGTTTTCTAATCTGTAAAACTAGGATGATGATTATGGTACCCACTTCACAGAAACGTTCTGAAGATCAGATCAGATAAGGAATTAATGTATTTTTCAAACCTTAATGAACCACGTAAAAATTTCAGCTATTATTGTTGTTATAGTTATATTACTGAATTTTTCTGAACTCTTGATAGTAAACTAACTATATGTTTCAAGGTTCAGTAGGAAATTAAGAAATTTCCCCCACAAGGCACTATGATAACAATGTGGATGTGAGAGTAGTTATTAAAACTTTAAACTGCACTGAGAGTTAGAGGTACCCTGGAGGAAACGCTTTAAAATTGACAAAGCTAATGTATAGACATTATCTCATTCAATTCTCAAAGCAGCCTTCTGAGGTAATTATGAGATAGTTCAGTTCATTACCAGGAAGAAGACTCACTGTTAGGCTGGTAAATTATGAAATAAACTCCCCTAAACATTTTAAATTCCATCACATAACTAAAATAAATTTAATTGCTTAAAACATAAATAACTCCAAAGGATTTTAGTGTGGTGAAGTATGGCACAGTATAGTGCACAGGGTCAGTGTGGTACAAGGTGAAAATCTTTGTTCTTGGAGCAAGTGGTGCCAAGTTCAGATCCCAGCTCTGCTAGTACAGCCTATGTGATCTTGAGCAAATTACCTAGATGCTCAAGGTCTCACTTTCCTCATCTGTTAAAAGAAAAGGCTGGATTAGAAAGCCTCTAAGTCCCTCCTTTGGATTCATGATCTCCAAGTTAATGCAAGATAACGCTATATCCCCCAAGACTCGGTCTTCAATTGTGTAATGTTGCTATATGACCAGCAGGGGGTGTAACAAATATCATTAAGAACAAGTGTGACTTGATTTGTACCTGAAAACTGCACCTTTAAAAATATCATTCATTGACAGGACTGTATAACTGTTTTTGTTTTAAAAGCTGTTTTACATATATGTATGTGATATATGCATATATGTATATACATACATGTGCCATCGTTACCATTTAATTTCTATGTATATCTGAACTTTCAACTTTAAAGATATATTCATGAAGAATACTTCCTAGCATACTTTATATCATTCAAAATACACACATATAAATACATACGTATAGATGCACCCATAAACAAACATGCTCAAAGCCTAGAACTTACATGTTCTAGATAACAAATGTCTTAAATGGTATGAAATATCCCTTGGAAGTGTCTCCATGTATCTATCTTTAAAGCTCAAAGTTCAGACATACCTAAAAATTAAATGGCAAAGGATGGCATATATGACATTTTCAAGAACAAGCGGCCACAGCAAGCATGTAGATATAATTTAAATGTGCAAGATCTAGGATAACACAACTTCCTTCAATACAACAAGAAATGTAAACTGCTTAGAAGATTTTCTTTTTTATAAAGATCTTTTAGCTTCAATGTAATTTTATTTTAAAACTGAGTTGAGAAGTGGTTGTTTGGAAGAAAAACATTTTGTAGTGTTATTACATGGTCTTCTCAAACTGGGTCACAGCTATGATAATTTCTTCTTTGCTGTTCTCTTTAATCCAATCCTGGGAGAAAATGAAGTGCCCTGGGCAACATACCTCATAAATACTAGGCTGCCTGATGTTTTAGTGATGTGGACAAAGGATGTTACTGCCAAACTCATTAAGTCATGAAGTCTGAAGACAAGAGCTTAAACTCTGGTCTCTGGAGAGTCAAAGCTTTTCCACATGAGGCCCAGTTTCTTATCTTGCTTGTTCATCTGAGGAATAAACTCTATATTTTAATCAGATTTAAGCATATTTTAACTCCAAGTAGAATTTTCCATCCTCTCTCATGATCAGCTAGTGTCCTTTGGCTGCCATGGAAATGCTGCCTGGGATTTCAACAAGAGCGCATTAATGCTGTTACTACCTTCCCCCCTCCTTAAGTCTCCAGAATGATGTACACTACTTATCTCTAAGGCTTCCATCTCTATCCATCCATGGGCAATGCCACAAGAGCTGACAAGATCATCTGTTCCACTCCAGTTCTCTAAAATGATATCCAAGCAGAATGCATAACAAAGCAATACACCTAATCCTTTAAGACTACAGAAAATTATTTATCCTTTGGAATGTTTACATATTGTCTAAGAAAATAAGACAATACAATGAAAAGGGTCTTCAATTAGATTAAAAACAGTATTTCCCAATCTACTTTTTCAGCTTTATTTTTCCACCATTTCCCTATCTGCTCCAGCCACACTGGTCTACCCACTGTCCCCCAAGTACAAAAACCACTTTCCTACCTCCACTCAAGTCACAGTCACATGCTAAATTATATGATGGTGATGATGACCCTGAGATCGCAAAGGCACAAGCTACATCAGTCAAGCTGGAAATGATTCAAGCACAGCTCGATAACAGTCCATTATCAAAACCTAGCATGCAAATATTAAGGATGTCCACTGTTCCAAAGATATAAACTGGGCAGGAAGAATCATAGTTATAAAAGTGAAAGCCACAGTGGTTTAATGAAAAGAATTCTGGGCTCAAATTCAGGAGCACTGACTTCTAGTTCTGTTTTTGCCACTTGTTACTTTTGTGGCCTTGGGCATGTAATTCGACAACTTCTTTATCTAAAAAACAGAGCATCAGAATAGACAGTCTAATATCCCAGTCTCATCTCCCATCAGCACTGAATCTATGGCATCATAAACTTTAATATACCTTCAATATATGCATCTATCTTTCCTAACTGGATTACAATTTCATTGATTTATAGGATTCTATCTGATTTTATATTTCCTTACCTGCCCCACAGAAGACAGTGCTTTGTAGACAGCAGGTATTCAATTAATATTTCTTGAGGAGGAAGAGGAGCCCTCCAAACATTCTAGAGGGATTATATGAATTGAGATCACGGACTAGATCAATAGAAGAGTACCTAGATCCCTAGATACTCAGTCTTAACACTAATCCCTGTACAGAACAGTTCATATTCAGAAGTCTTGGTTAATGTAGCCTAAGGTGCCTACTGAATGAATAACTCTTGTAGGTTTAAGACAGACAGAACTGAGGAAGATGGGATTAAATATCAGCCTGAGGGGCAATAGGTTGCACAGTGGATAGAGCTCCAACTCTGGAGTCTCCAGGAGGACCTGAGTTCAGATCCGGCCTCAGACATTTTATACTTACTAGCTGTGTGATCTTGGGCAAGTCACTGAACCCTGATTGCCTTACCTTTTTCTTCCTCCCTCCAAAAAAACTCAGCCTGATAAGAAAGTCAATGAGATTATATATGACATACCTAGCACCTGACTGGATTGGAAAACTCAAAGCATGGTTAGGATGTGCTCCACACTGCCTCTTACAGGAGATCATTACTGATTCCCCACCGTACCATCATACCAGCAGCTACTGTTTCTTTACCTCCCCACATTAGCTTGTATTGGTTTTGTCTAAATTAGGTATCTACTTTTAGATGCATATGTTGCTGCCCCCAAGAGACTGCTTTATTTTTTGTCTTTGTAACTCCAGTGCCTACCACTGTGCCCGCAACAGAGTAGTTGCTTATACATGCTTATGTACTGACTGACTGCTGCTGCTACAGCAGAGCAGAGTTATAAGAACTGGAATTTCCCTTTAAAGCAAACACCTTGTATATCAAAGATTTTGCAAGGAGAGGATTTATCAGCTGTGAAAACCAAGAAATTCTAAGAGGAGATACTTAAACACACAGAAGCAGCTGTGGATATAGAGATCCAAGTTTCTGAGGTTCTAAAATCTTTATTGAAAAATTTAGAATAAATCTTAATCCCCTCTTCCCAGAGGCTTTAAAAGAACTTTATCAAAATAAGGCTGGGCTTCTCCCACAGTTACATCTTCCAAGGAGCAGAAATGTGCTCACGCTGATGATGAGATTATCATTAACAACAGCAACAGCTGCAGGAAACTGCAGGAAGTTGCAGGAAACAGCTTGATTTCTGGATATCACTCTTTTCTAAGAAGCCCCCAAATTCTTTCATATAAACTATCTCCTTTCACCTTTAAAAATGGCTAATATAATTTAGTGAAGAGCACGTGATATTCCTTTTTTACTTAAGGAGAAATATACAATGAGGGTGATTTTTCCAAAGTCTTCCCATAAACTAATGGGGGTGAAGAGGGGAGAGAAAGCTCTAGAATTCACATCTTTCCATTTTTGGTCCAGAGGTCTGCAAACAGGTCAACAGTAAACAATAGTTAGTTTATATGTTACCTGTAAATACCAAATATTCAATGTTTCCTTCTTTGGATCTTGACTTTCTTAGGCTGTTACCATAGGCAGTGCTGGGCTAGAAGTGAGGAAGACCTGGGTTTGATTCCTGCTTCAGACACCCCTGGGCAAATAGCTTAACCTCTGTCTGCCTCAGTTTTCTCATCTGTAAATGGGAATAATAATAATAGTACCTACCTCCTAGGGTTGGCTGTGAGGATCAAATGAGGTATTATCTGTAAAGCGTTTTGCAAACCCTGAAGAGCTATATAAACGCTGGCCATTCTCATAGCGTATTCAAGAACTAGTCAGTCATGCAAGTCACTTAAATCTCCCAGAGCCTTAGCTGCCTCATTTCTAAAATGCAAAGAATGATATGTGTACCTACCTTACAGGACTCTTGTGAGGAAAGCTGTTTGTAAACTTGTAAAGAATTCTATAAATGCCAACTACTATCATCCTCTTCTGGTTGCTTCTATATGCATATTGTACAGACTTCATTTAATTTAACATGATTATAGCTGTAGAGTTGGAAGAAACTTCAACACATAGGGCATCTAGTCCAAATCTCTCAGCTTTACAGACAAGGAAACTGAGACCCAGGAAGGTCTCAAAGATAATGTGACAAAGTTTACGATGGAGGCGGCAATGAAAGCCAGCTCGTCTAACTCTGGAGATAGTGACTACAAACTCAGTATAGATGGTCTTGAAGGGTAGGAGTCAGGGAAGAAGAGAGCTGGGGAGCAGCAGGATGTAGGATGAAGGACAAGGGGAAAGAGTTGGTTTTTTTAGTCTGTAGATTTTAAAAACTAAGAATTTTTGGTAGCCCATATTTTCCATAATAATCACAATCTGTCATCTACTGGAACTTGAAAAATGTAGAACTGATGATTTCTGAGACTCTTTATATTTATTTCTAAAACCTCTGATTCTAGGGTGGGGAGGAAGAGACACAGAGAGAGAGAGGATGAGAGAGAGAACAAACTAACCAACTTCTGCCATTTCTGGCATAAATATGCTACCGTGTTCTGCAACGCACATATTTCAGAACCTAGTTCGGTGTTTTTCAGAGTACAAAGAAAGGCAGGCAAGTTGTGATAGTGGCAGAAGCTTCAGACTTGGAGTCAGTCCTGGGTTCCCCTTGCTGCATTTATATTTACCAGCTGTGTGACCTAGGGCAAATCATTTTAATGTGCCTTGGTTTCCTCAACAGTAAAACAGAGATAACAATACTTATACTAGTTAGTTCAGATTTCTTATAAAGAAAGGGCTTTCGCTATATTCATAGTAATTAGTAACAGTGACTGCTAAATGTCTGTGGAATCAACAAATGACAGAGATGCAGTGTAGTGTAGTTAAAAGGGTACCAGACTTGGAACCAGAGGGTCTATGTTCACATTCTACCTAGCTGCCCCTTCCCTATGTGATCTTGAACGAGTCACTTTTCCTCCCTAAGCTTCAATTTCCTTATTGGTAAAAGGAAACATTTCAAACAGCTGGCCTTTGTAAGGTCTCTTCCAGGTCAATGCTTTATGATTAGTCCATGAGTAAGTGAGTCAGTAAACATTTATCAGGCACCTACTATGTCCCTGGCACTGTGCTAATAAGCCCTGGGAATACAAAGACGGGCAAAAGAGAGTTCCTGCCCTCCAGGAGCTCATAGTCCAGTGGAAGAGACAAACGTGCAAACAACTCTGCACAAGCAAGCTACGGAGAGGAGAAGCTGGGGACAATGAAGAGAGGGAGAGTACTAAAATTCAGAGGGGTTAGGAAGACTTCTTGTAGTAGGCAGGACTTAAGCTGGGATCTGAAGGGTGCCAAGGATAGGCAGCAGGTGGAGAGGAGGAGGTAGAGCATTCCAGGCAAGGGAGCTAGTCAGCGCAAATGCTTAGGAGTCAGGAGAAGGAGTGTCTGGTTTGAGGAATGCCAAGGAGGTCAATGTATCTAGATCATTCTCACCATCATCATATTACTTATATAGTGTAACACTGACAAAGTGCTTCGTATACATTAGCCCATTTGATATCTCCTATGAGAAAGGCACTATTATTATTTCCATTTTACAGATAACAAAACTGAGGGCTCATCATGGTTAAATGACTTGATTAGTGTCCTATAGCTGTTAAGGGTCCAAAGCAGGATCTGAACTCACATATTTTTTAATTCAAAGTCATTAATAAAGATGTGAGCCTTCCATCATGTAGAACTTAACTTGGACTATTTTCTCTCCTTTTATAAGTGGATATCTCTTGGTATTCTGAATAAGGAGGAACTTTTCATTATCTCCTCCCAGCGAATTCCTTGTATTGTTTATTTCTGAACTCAGCCCAAGAATTGCCAGACAGCATGGAAGTTTCTTCATACAGCCCACAAAGTGTTTGAACTGTTGCAGGCAACAAGACCATTCCACCGAAGGAAGGACTAAGCAAAACAAAGGGGAGTTATTTTGGTGACAAAACACTCTGAAAGACTGAATGAGGGTTATGGAAGTGTATTTCTAGCATGGATGACCATGACTCTAAATAAGTTCCCTAGACCTGAGCCTGCTCATCTCTTTTTGTCTTTACTTCATTCCTTATCCTATTACATTTAAATTGTCCCTAGGGGAGGCAAGTTTAATGAACTTTAAATCAGCACTTGAAGAGTAACTCTGACGAAAGCTATGCTACCTGAGACCTGAGATGAGGACAAAGGAATTGGCCTGCAAAAAAAGGCCAAGAAACTCACACCTGTGCAAACAGAAGCAGTTGTGTTTGTTTTTCACTCCAAAGGAAGAACTTCACATAAATGTATGTAAAAATGTCTTGCAGATATTCGGGCTGGTCACCTCTGTCTTATTCCTGTGAGTGTTCTCACAAGCCTCAGGGTCAGAAAGCCTTGCCTATGACACATCCCCTCTCTACAACCAAGGGTGTGTTATTCAATGTCTTGATATTGCCAGCAACTCTTTAAGACTAACTCTTAAGAGTTGGCATAATGTATGGGGAGGTGACTTGGAAAAATTGTGGAGCATTTATGGATATTCTGTTATTGGTCCTGAATGGGTAATCCTATGGTTGGGAGAAAACTATCAACATTTTTTGGAAAGTCTAAGTCAATTTGAGTCATTTGTGCTCCATTCAAAACTCAGAGACTCTCACTGCATTTGATGACAGACCACGTGGTAAGAGAGGCCTTTCACTACTAAGGAGGCCTTATTGTCTCCCCCCAAACAAGCTTTCATCCTTGGCCTTTTTCATTTGCTTGTTTCCTTTCTAAGTGAAGAGAATGGAGTCTCTGATGTTTGAGATCAAGAGAACAAGCTATAGAAATCTTGATGCTGGAATCCAGTATGGATGTTGCAGTCTGTCTAGCATCAATGCCCCAATGAGCAAGGAATGACCAAACTTTCTAGACTTATACTAGCAAAAGCTAAAATTGAGACTCATGTAGCACTAATGCTGCCACATCTGGACATGCACTTCATGGAACCAATGCCATGTAGGCACTGAGTTTAGTTTTGAACTAGTCCTCTAAAGAAGAAGAGGGTGTAGAGATGTCATGCAGGCATTGGGGGAAATATTTGTACATTTGTTCTTGGAATTCTTAAGTAAATATCCCTTTGTAAAAGCTACCTCAGGTTAAGTGATTAAATGGAACAGGGTTCAAGTCACTAGCTCCTAACATTGAGAGAATACAGGTGATAGGGGCTTAAGTCAGTAGCAGAAGAAGAGAGACATCCACTAACCTCTCAGAGCACCTAAGAATCCTGGGGGAAGCTGGTCTGTCCCTGGGAAAGAAGGTCAGAGCATTCTACTACAAGAAGCACCAAGGTCACAGGGTTGTTCTGAGAAGCAAATGAGATAATATATATCAAGCCTTGTGAAAACCCTAAAGGGGTATATAAATGCTAGCTACCATTGTTAGGACTTGTTATTTTGCTTCAGTGAAGTGAGTTTCCACACTTGATGCTCCTCACTGAGATAAAATCAAGAAGGAGGTCTAGAAGAAAGAAAGAAAGGTGGGGGGAGGAAAATCAAGAAACATAAAAGTGAATTATTCATGGGCTTTTGGGTTATGTGAGCAACAAGATGGAGGACTAGATATTTTCTCTGATCCCCAGAATCTCTTAAACCCAGCCAAAACAGAAATTATGTGCTGAAGAGAAGGCAACATTAGCTGTGTCCATCCTCGAAGATGCCCAGAATGCAAAAGAAGGTTGCTTAGGAAAAAAAAAAGAAAGAAAGAAAGAATTGGTGCTCCCTGACCCTAAGCTCACTCAGCATCCCCCTTCTACCTCCCACGTCACTGGCTGTGAAGCTGCACCAGCCGACTAGGACAGGAGAGCTTGCAACATAAGCCAACCCTACAACCTGTTCCTTTCTCCCTCCCTCTAGTGTGTCCCAGAGACTCCAGTGTCAGGCTGCAGAAATTTGTTCAGTGACAGGGCCACAACAAACCAGTGCTGCAGCAGGTAATACCATGGCATCAAAGGGGCAGCTCTCACAACTGCTGGTGCTGAGCCAGAGAACTGAGGGAAAGAAAGCATGAGGCAAGACATCAGGTCAGTACACTAGGCGGAGGGAAAAGCATTCCACTAAATGTGAATAGAAGAGCTCTACATCCAGCTGGGGCTAGTTCTGAGCACACAAAAGAAGTGTTAGGGCAGAGACCTGAACTGCCCATCATGAGAGGAAGCTTAGACACTTTGAGATCCAGTCCTCAAGGAAACCATCAGCGAGAAGAAAATTAGAAAGTGAGCAAGAGGAGAAAATGGGGTAGGGGTAGGGATGAGGATGGGGCAGGAACTGAAATTACCCAAGATCTCAAGAAGAGGCTCAAAAAATATGACCCAAAGCAGGGAAAACATTAACAACAGAAGAGGAAATGGCCTCCAGATCTAGTAAACTAGTTCAGGCATCTATGAGTAAATGCTGCAAAACGAAGAATGATCCAGCACTTGATGAAACAGATGACCCTGTAGAATGTGACGAGAGCGTGGAATCACAACACACTGTTACACTGCACCTGAGTGGTTCAGAAGAGAAATGAGAATAATGAGGGCAGATTTTTATGGGCCCAGCAAAAATAATGGGCAAAATGGAAAAAGTGGAATAAGTAATGGCAAGTCTTACCAAACACAAGAGAGAACAACAGACTGGGGATGCAGATATATGTAAGTGAAGGACAATCTAGAGGACAAGCAAAATGCAACAGTATTTAATCTAAAAGAACATACTCACTATGCAAGCAAAATATAATGATCCTGAAGACATGATATATAGCAACAACCTAATGATTACTGATCTCCCAGAAGAACACAAGAGGACAAAATCCTTAATAACACTGTGCATGAAACTAAGAACTACCCAGAACTTATGAATGTAGAATAGCAACTGGAAGAATTCACAGATAACCTCCAGGGAAGAAAAAACACACAAGCAAAGCTACAAACTCCAAGATAAATCAGAGGTTAAATTTAACAATCTCAATTCAGAAACAAGTTCTACAAGCATTGAAAAAGAAAGACCTGCAAATACAAAGGAAAGGAAGTTCAAATAACTCAAGACTATTTCATACCCACCAAAACCATACAAGAGAGTAGAATACTGTATTCCAAAGAGCAAAGGATGAAACCTATCCTGCACAGCTGAGTTTAATCATAAATGACAAAATAATGACTTCTATAATAAGTATTTGTAATATTTTTAGAAAGAAAATCAGAACTGAAGAGTTTATTTGCTTCTCAATCACCTCAAACAACAGAAATGTAGTAGGAGTAAATAAATGTAGCAGTCAAGGACAAAATCAACAGAATAACAGCAAAAAAACCTTCTTTCTAAATGTACACAAGGAGATAAGGACAAAGGTGGAAGTCCACTGGAGGTGACAGTGCAAAGGTGGTCTTGGAGCATTATGGCCAGAACCTGGTGATATCTGCCTACACATGAATCAATTTTTTTTTGTTTTAAGGTTTTTTTGTTTGTTTCTGGTGGGTCTACATTACAGAATGTATATGGGAGGGTTTTTGAGTGATGAGACAGAATGGGACATGTACTGAGGTCAAATCATAACTTTGTAGAAAAAAATGATAATGATGAAATGATATACCGAAATTTCTGGAATACAGCAGTTCTGGAACTAAAGCAATTCTAAGGGAGAAAAAAAGCATATCCCTACAAACGTACATTAATAAATTAATCAAATAGAAAAGGAGAGAATACATTTTAAAAATTAGAAAGCCAACAAATAAGCAAACCTAAATTAAGCACAAAAGAGGAGGTATTAAAAATTAGAGGAGAAATAGGTAAAAAGGAGACCAAAACACCCCAAAGAAATCATACTTTAAACTAAAACCTGGTTCTTTGAAAAGACTAATAAAATTGATAAACCCTTAGCTAATCTGACTAAAAAGAAAGCAAAAAAATCAAATCAGTAAAATAGCAATAATCAAGGTAATATCACAATAAGATCAAAAGAAATGAAAAAGAAAAATCAGAACATATTATGCACAATTATATGCTAACAAAACTGAGAACACAAAATAAACAAAGGAACATCTTCAAAAATATAAAATATCCAAACTATCAGAAGACCACATGGAGATCTTAAATAACCTGATCTCAGAAAAGAAAACTGATCTAGCTATATCTAGGAGCTACCATGGAGGGGGGAGGGGGGGGAAGGACCCTTTTTGAACTGATAGATTCACAAGCAAATTCTAGCAAATTTTTAAAGAACAGTTAGTACCCATAATTTACAAATTATTTTTTTCAAAAATTGAGAAAGAAAGCACACTACCAGAATCATTTTATGAGACAAATATAGTCCTAATACCTAAACAAGGGAAAGATAAAACACAGAAAGAAAACTATAGGCCAATATCATTACTGAAAATTGACTCAAAAATTTTAAACAAAATCCTATCAAAGAGACAACAGTGAGATGTCCAAGAAATCATTCATTATAACCAAGCAGGATTAATACCAGGGATGCAAGAGTAGTTCAACATTAAGAAAATAACAAACGTGATTTATCATATTAAAAACAAAAACTTACAAGACCACATGATCATCTCATTAGAAACTCTTTGGTGAAGTACAACACTCTTTTATGCTAAAAACCCAACAAAGCATAGATATGGAGAGACCTTTTTTAATATCACAAAAAGCATCTATCTGAAACCAAAAGCAAGTATCATATGCAATGGGGATATACTAGAACCTTTTCCCCATAAACAGGGGAGTAAAGCAAAGGTATCCACTCTCTGCACTATTATTTGATATAGTTCTGAAATTGCTAGCACCAGCAATAAGACAAGAGAAGGGAATGAAAGGCATGAAGATAGAGAAGATAAAGCTATCCATGTTTGCTGACGATGTGATGGCATACTTGGAAAATCCAGAGAATCAACAGATACTGAGACAACTAATAGCTTGAGCAAACTGCAGGATACAAAAAAAGGCCTCAGAAATCAGCAGCATTTCTATATAACATTAACAAAACACAAGAAGCAACAATAGAAAGGGAAATCTCATTCCAAATAACTACAAGATGCATCAAATATTTGGGCATAATCCTACCAAAGCAACCAAAAGACTTATATAGATTCAATTATAAAATGCTACTTAAAGAAATAAAGAATAACTTAAAATAG
The DNA here is from genome assembly GCA_028646515.1 of Pseudochirops corinnae. Lineage (NCBI taxonomy): Eukaryota > Metazoa > Chordata > Mammalia > Diprotodontia > Pseudocheiridae > Pseudochirops > Pseudochirops corinnae. The sequence goes on along the minus strand of CM053585.1, from coordinate 450,568,079 downwards.
CTGGAGGAAATGTTCAGTGCTCATGGCTGTCATGCTAATATAATAAAAATGACAGTGCTACCAACAATTAATTTATACTTCTAATGCCATACTAACCACATTACCAAGGGAATACTTCATACAACTTGATAAAATAGTAACAAAATTCATTTGGAAAAACAAAAGATTGAGAATGTCAAGGAAAATGATGAAAAGAAAGGACTAAGAACAAAGATGGTAATGGAACTTCTAGAACTCAAACTATATCATAAAGCAGAAATCACCAAAAACTATCTTCAATCATTTTTAAAAGAGTGGTAGGAATATTCTAGACAAGGGAAAATCAATAGAACTCAATAGCACTGTTTTACAAAGTGGAAAACATAAATTAACTAGGTAAAAATACTTTATTTGATAAAAAAACTGCTAGGAAAACTGGAAAGCAGTCTGGCAGAAACTAGGGTTAGACCAATACCTTATACCATATTCCATGGTACATTATAAATGGATATTTAACCTTAATATTAAAGATAATATTATCAAAATATAAGAAAGGACACTGATCATATATCTCTCACACCTATGGATAAGATATATATTCTTAACCAAACAAGAGATAGAAGCAATTGCAAAAGATAAAACAGACAACTTTGAGTATATGAAAAGCTGCATACACAAAATCAATACACCCAGGATAAGAAAGGAAGTAGTTGAATAGGGGAAAATCATGACATCAAATTTCTCTAATAAAGTTTGGTATCCAGTCCATAAAATTTTTTATACATCTATATGTCTACTAATAGCCATTCCCCAACAGATAAGCAGTCAAAGGATATGAACAGTTCTCAAAAAAAAAATAGCAAAGTCTTTCATGACTACATGAAAGAATATTCCTCCTCAGCCCCAGCCCCATCCACCTCTTTGTGGAGATGGGAGGTCCACAGGTGTTACACACAGCATATATTTTCATGATCAGTTAAGCTCATTTTTTTTCCCTTTCTTTAAAAAAATTATTATATGGGATAGCATACACACACACAAACACATATGTCATCTGCTAACAACATTTTGTTTATCTAAAAGAGAAAAAGATGAAAGATTCTTCATAGTTAGTATGAAAAGTATACTACCAAAAAGAATTTAAAATCATGTCTTTAAATATATAATATTTTTTCAAGGAATAAAACTATGTTACTTGGATCTGGGTGTATGGATTGGAGCTTAGGATTGAAGCTTAAGCCTAGTTAACTGGTTCTTCCTCTCTTATCCAGGTTGTGAATGCAGAGGCCACTCTTAATACTCATCCTAATTCTGATAGGGACAGAAGCTTTAATATGCTCTGTTTTCCTCAGGCAGCCTTGAAATCCTCTGCTACTCGTGGGCTCACCATATTGGTACCACACTTAATGTGCCCACTGGATTGCCTTTGGCTTGCCTGCATTTCAGAACTCCCAAACACAAGCAATCCACCAGCCTGACTCCTTAGCAGAAGAGGATACAGGTTTGTATCACCATGCTTAGCAAAACTGATTGCCAAACTTGATCAACTATAGTAAACATAGTCTAAAGACTCAAAGCAACTGCTTCCTGAAAATTATGGGGACACTTAATTTTCCAAATCATACTTCTTGAAAATAACGACTGCTTCATTCTTTCATTCATATAGTGTATTCCCAGTGTCTTTCATAGTACCTGGCATATAGTAGATATTTAATAAATGGTTTGACTAAAATATCTAGACTTAAGAATACTGCTATGTTATAGTGTACTAATGAAGGAGACAAAATTAAAATACATCTCTGATGATTAAGACAATGGGAATTTCAAAATAAATTCCTCTTTGTGGAAATCCATCTACAATAAATTTATTTGTTTGTCCTAGTCTAGAGGTTTCTACCCTTATTCTGACTTAGTTGCAAATAACCCATTGGTCTTGAACTTTTAATTGTTTGATGGAAAACATCAGAAGACATGAATGATGAGACAAGGTAAGTGACAAGCTGAAGTGAGCTACATACCTGATACACTTTGCCGGTTTGAATCAGAATCCCCATTACTTGTGTTGGAATTGCTAGGAGAGTTATTGTCTACCCCTCCCAGAAGGGGGCGCAAATGACTCACGGATACTTGCTCAATGAAAGATGTTCCATATTTCCGAAAATACCACCATTCAAATATCTGGAAAGAAGCAGAGAAGTTCAATGGAAGAGTGTCTATTTGTATTCAAGTAACTTGTGATGCCTTCTTCACATGTATCTCTTACACTGCATTTGTTATACTTTTGAGACTTAACATTGTTAATCTATTACTGAACACCAGTTAAAAAGAAAAAAATAGCTATATTAAGCAAAAAAATGACTGACTATATCTAGACTTACTATAATCTTCTTCCAGATGCAAAAGTTTCCTGTAAAAATGCTTTTGTGGGTTGAGCTGTCACACATTAATAGAAAGTCAATGTAAGTGAAAGAATTTTTGAAACACACACGTATGATACATCAAGGGCAAACTTTGGAGATGGGTTTGATCTAAGCATTCAAATATTTGGCTTAGACTGTAGTAGAATTTGTATAGACTGCATGTAAGGAATTTGTAAAATAGCAAAATTTCTTTTTCAAGTCAACTGTTTAAAAAGAAATATCCATTTTACATAACAGGAAAAACTATCATGTGGCACCCCAATGTTTCAAATCCAGCAATATCTCACTCACTTTATATCTACTAAAAACTTCTTTAAATAAAAGCCCAACCATTTCCTGCTTCATAAATCTACTCAATTGTTATTGTATCCATGCATTACAAAAGAAAAATAGATTTCCTTAACAATAAATTTCCTAGATTATAGTCTGACAGACTGATGAGGGACTTCCTAAAATCTAGGGCTGTACCAAGCCATCTTACCTACTCTGTTTGGCTACACTGAGAAAATCTTCCTCCAGTTTTTCTCTCTGAGCCTCTCTCCTTCTCTGCCACCTGCTTTTCATTCCTCCCTCGCTATGACAGGTGTTTGGTTTGGATTTGGTTCCCTCCCAACCCATAGCACTGGAATTCATTCCATACTAGAAATTTAATAATACTCAAATATACCTATAATTGACTCTTGCAACATTTTCTTGAGATGAAAAAAATTTTCCATTTTTACAGAAATCTCTTTACTCAGAACAGACTTAATCTAGAATAACTCATTTCATAAAAATAAGATTTTTGTTGAATATCTCAGAATAAAATATGCATTAGTAGAAAAAATGAATGTTTTATTACTAATTTTCTATATTGAGTCTCTAAAGAAGGTAGAGAGTACATATGTAAGTGATCATGGAGGACAATACACTAAAGAAATTTTTAATTTTGTAAATGGTAGTTCAACTTATGCTGACAAGTGCTGTGAGGGTGTGTAAGGGTATATGTGTGCATGGCATGAATATGTTAAAAAATACAAAATACTGCCTGATGTATACAATTTGGGAAAATAAAAGACTGGAAGAGAGATATTATGTAAATTGATAAAATCAACAAGGTATATGGATAAGAGACTCAACGAGGTTTTTACCAAAGCCTAGAGTTCTATAACTAAGAAACACTTCTTTAAGTATGGTGTTTTGGGACCAGTAAAAGGCTTTTACCACCCCCAAGAGACTAAAGAAATTTAAAATAAAGAGGTTTTTTTTTTAAAGGCTTAAATTAAAAATCCTGAAAAATTTCCCCCACCTCTCCCCGCCCCAAAGTTTAGTTTAGAAAAGAAATCCCAGAGCCTCCACAACCTTACAACCTAGCTAAGAGGTCTCACATTCTTTGCTAAATCTCCGGCTCTGGTCAGAGACAATTCACTGTTTCAAAACAAGTATACGTGGCACTTTGGATAACCACACATTTAGTGTCCTTTGGGTTTTTTCCCCCTGATGCATAATTCATGATGTAAACTACAAAACTTTCATAACCAAATCTGCATGTGGAAAAACTGTTTTTGGATATGTTGGTAGTTTGATAGACTTGTCATTTGTCACATAAGGTTTTTGAAAATGGTCACAAAATAGATGACAAATGTAAAGACAACCTTTATTTGATCATGACTTACTGTCTCGGGTACTTTTGCTAAATAATCCTACTGATCAGAGAAAAGTCAAAAACTCCCGTATGATCGCTGGACTGCAGACAGTTTACACATCAGCGCTATGGGGCAGGCTCAAATCCCACCCTCCCCTCTTCTCCTGTATTAGACTTCCAATCACCAGATAGGTGCTGATCCATACCCTTACCTCAAATTCACTAAAACTAAAACCTAATTCACCTTTTCCCCTAACGTTAGCTTTCCCACCTGATTATTGCTAGTGCCTTCCCTCTATTAATTATTTCCTATTTATCTTATAGAGAGTTTGCTTTGTATTTATTTGTTTGCATATTGCTCCTCCTCCCCATTAGATCGTAAGCTCTTTGAGGGCAGGAACTTTCTTTTGTGCCCTTTTATAGCCAGAGCTATAATTTATTTCTTCCTCTCCCGTTTTGCCTACATCTAATCAGGAACCTTTTATGAATAAGTTTTGAGTCAGTCACATTAAACTGTTGACTCACAGTAAGTCTGCAATTCTTGAAAACTTCTAGTTCTTTTCTACAGGAAATGCTTTTTTAGACAGGCCTCTTCGAAAATTAAATGACTTCTCTTAATATAATATTTCTTAAATCTGTCCCTTCCTTTTCATTTCCAAAGTAACTGATTCTATTTACTTACATCTACCACTTCAATAATTCTCTTTGGCTCCCCGCTCCCACTATCTGATTTCCAATTCATCTTGCACACTGTCACATCTTGCACACATCTTTCTGAAACATCAGTTTCACCACCGCCAAGCCTTGTTCACAAATGTTTAATGGCTCCCCAATGTCTATAGGAATAAGTACAAACTCTACAGCCTGACAGAATCCTCTTTAATTTGACTTTTTTTCAACTTTAGCTCCCTCCCACATTACTATACTACATATAAGCTCTACTCTAGTCCACTAATCCATTCAAAGAACCATAAAACTTCCAAGGTAGAAGTAATGTCTCAGGGAATCTAAGCCAATCCCTACCTGAAAAGTGCTTCCCTCTATACAATCTCCAACAAAATCCAGCCACTGCCTCACAACCTAAATTAAAAGGTAACTCATTTCTTCCCAAGGCAGGTTATTCTATTTTGGGATAGCTCTAATATTTGGAAAGTGCTTCCTTATACTAAGTTGAAATCAATACTCCTTAATTTCTCCATCTGCTAAGTCTTAGCTCTTCCCTTTGAAGCCAAGCAAAGCAAATCTAGTATCTATTACACCTGGCCGTCCTCCGGACATTTGAAAGGCATTGATCATGTCCCCCACTAAGTCCTGCCTTCCTAGGTAAACATATTCTATTTCTCCTTGGAGTCTCCTATGACACAGGTCCCTGTGCCAACCTTCTCAACCTCCTCTTCATATGCTTCAACTAAATGTCCTACCAAAAAAGTGGTGCCCAGAATTGTAAACATTGTTCCAGAGATAGTCTGACCAGCATGGGGACACCAGGACAGATACACCTCCTTCATTCTTAACACTACTCTTTTATAAATCAACTTTTTTTAGCATACATATCACTACTAGACACCCATGATATAATGAACTTATGCTTCCAAGTCTTTTTCACTTGAACTTCTTGTCCCTCCACCTCTACCCCAACCCCATGTCACTTCACTTTGTCACTGTTAAGATTACTATTCTATACGTATAACTTTAAATTTAACTTTAAAGTCCTATTGTGAAAGCTCATCATGGTGTGGAGGTGACAGTGCTTGAAGCATGAGCTATTTGCAGACAGTTTCTATCAAACTGGGAAGGCTCTGGCTACAGAAAGTTAGGCACAGCTGATAAAGTTTACAGTTATAGTGACTGAAGAAACACATTAAAATACATGTAAAAATGAAACAGGGCGGCCAGGTGGCACAGTGAATAAAGCACCGGCCCTGGAGTCAGGAGGACCTGAGTTCAAATCTAGCCTCAGACACTTAACATACAAAAAAACTAGCTGTGGGACCTTGGGCAAGTCACGTAACCTCAACTGCCCTACCTTCCCCCCTCCAAAAAGGCAGAGAGAGAGAGAGAGAGAGAGAGAGAGAGAGAGAGAGAGAGAGAGAGAGAGAAATGAAACCATCCTGTTGACTAGTCCCTAGTCACCAATGAAGCAGGCAGCTGGGGGTAAAGTGGATAAAATGCTGGCTCAAGACTCAGGAAGAGCTCACTGAGTTCAAATCCCACCTCAAACACTTAATAGCTGTCTGATCTGGGTTGGACAAGTCATTGAACCTGAATACTTCAATTTTCTTATCTGTAAAATGAGTATAATAATAGCATTTACCTAGCAGGCTTACTGTGAAGATAAAATAAGGTAGCATTTGTAAAGTGCTTTGCAAACCTTAAAGCACTACATACATGCAAGCTAATAGTATTCTAATTCATGTGGGTGGAAGGTCAGAAAGGCATTCAAAAGGCACTAAAAATCATGTGGTAGTTTTAGACTTTGAAAAAAATATTGTTATTAGCTGTGATAATAATAGCATTTATATGGAGCTCTAGCATTTGCAAAGTACTTCATAAATATTTTGTCTTCACAACAACCCTGGAAAGTCATGTTATTATTATACCCATTTAACAGATAAGGACACTGATACTCAGGGATAGTAAATGAGCGCAAAAGGCAAAATCAGAGCTCAGCTCTTCTGAATTCAAATCCAAGACGCTATCCACTGCTGAGGAGTCAGTGTCTTTGACAGACACTGGGATGCTTTTGACAGAAACGGGAAAGTTTGAGAGGGAAGAATTTTGGAGAAAGAAAATTCGTCTGGATTTGGGTATGATGAGTTTGAGAAATGTGGAGCAATATTCTAAACCCCTCCCCCATGCAAGTTAGACTAGTCTCTACACCGTTTGCCCAGTTCTTCCAATAAATAAAAGATACCGACTGGGTAAACTGTGGCTCAGGGATGACAACGGCTCAGGCTGAGGATAGCTTCATTCAGCTCTATCGTTAAGAGGTCTTTGATACCGTGGCTACATCCAATGTTCCACCACCTACCTGACCTCTGACCAACAATTAATAAGTAATACAACGTTGAAAGAATTGAACCCCACCCATACGGACATCCCTAAAGCCAGAAAACAAAGTTATTACAGCTCAATGAAGGTATAATTTGTAGATTTTCCTCAGCAAGGTGAATAAAAGAGTTGGTACAACTGGTTTCACTACATACCAAAAGGCAACAAAGAACATAAAAGGAACTTGGTCACTCTCAAACCTTTCAGGGTTCATAGAAAACATTAAGCAAACAGACTACTATAAAGATTATTTTAACAGGCACCAATATCTGTGACTAAGATGGAAAAGTATAGAAATTCTTATGAAAAACCATCATCACTTCCTTATGTCAATATATGCTTTAATCTTTGGCAAATTAAAAGAGGTGAGCCCAGAGGAGCATAAGGAAAACTATGGTGAAAAATGTTTGTGGGTCACAAAATGAAAGAAGTCCACTATTTATAGACTAGTCAGCTGCCTCTCTGTTTATATAACTGAGTCCTCTCCTCAAGAAGAAAAGTGGAAGGGCACTGGTGGGGGGCACTAAAGAACATCACAAAAAATGAAACTGTATTTGAATGGTCAGGAAGTGAATGATTACACACGTAGTAATCATTTCAGAATCAGTAATCAGATCACTAAGTAGCTAAGGCAAAAGTTAAAATGTATATAAAAAATAAGGAGCAAGACTATAGATACAGAAAATAAAATTATAGCAACTCCAACCTGACTAAGCTGTCAACTCCAAATATTTCCCCTAAGTAGAAACAAGTCTAGACAAACACAACAATTACACTTTGAAGGTGCTAGACTACAAAATGATGTCCAAAGTCCTTCCGGCTCTAAATCGTGTGATCTTTGCACTTAAGTAGAGGACCATACCAGTCAAGGGAAATATCAGTTTAGAGTACAAGCTCATTCGCAAAACATTATAGAGAAAGAAAAACTATAAATAATAATCACCTCATAAAAAATGGAAAGCTAGTGAAGAGGTAAAATATGAAATACAAAGGAGTTAGTTACCCCAGATCACGTAGAGAGCACTTGCAGAGAAAAGTGGAAAAACAGGAGATAGCAATCAGTCAACAAGAATTTATTAAGCACCTACTATTAAGCATACGTTGTTGGGCACTCTGTTAGGGAACTTTGTGTTAACTTTGTGTTAGGGAACACAAAGAGTGAAACAATCTCTATTTGCAAGTTATATTCTCAAGAGAGAGACAAGATGTGTATGTGTGCATGTGTGTGCGTGAGCACATGCCAGCATACGCATATAAAAATGTGTATATAAAGAACAAACACAAAGAAAATAATGAAAATTTGTTTAACAGAATATAGTTTGGAAGGGAGGAAAAATCACGTGAAAGACCTGAGCTTGAGCTGTCACTCCAAGGAAGAGAAGGATTCTATGAGGTGGAGGTGAGGAGGGAGTGCATTCCACCCATGCAAAGCCCATGCAAAGGCATGGAGATGGGAGGCAGAGTCTTCTGTGAGGAAAAGAGAAAAACATCACAGAGCTCGAGGGGGTAAGTCTCCAACGAGACCGGAAAGATGAGTGGCAGCCAGACTGTCTATGGCTTTGAAAAGCTAAACTGAAGAACTGATACTTCATTTTAGAAGCAATAGGGAACCAGTGAAATTTAGGGAGGGGAGGGGTGACATGGTGACATATGCATTCAAAGAAAAAAAACTCTTTGGTAGCAGCATGGAGAATGCACTGGAGCAAAAGACAAGGCAGGGTGACCAACTGGGAGACCGTTACAATAATCTAAGTGAGAAGTGACTTGGACTAGGACTGCGTGGTGGAAATGACACGAAAGATGTCATAAATGTAGAAACAAAAGAATGGACTTGTGGCATGAAGGAAAGTGAAGAGGTGATAATGTGGAGGTTACAAACCTGGCAGACTGGCAGGACAGTGGTGCCTTTGACACATATAGAAGAGTCTGGAAGAGGGGCGGGTTTGGGGGGAACCCAGTTTTGGACAAGGTGATTTTGAAAGGGTTGGAAGAATATCCTAAGCCCTGCCCTCATACAAATTAGGCTGATTTTCTGTTTTTAGTTTTCCTTAAAAAGTACTGATTGAGAGAGTTGGTTGGCTAAGGGATAAAGGCTGATGACAGCATTCGCTGGTCATCCAAGTACAAAGCAGCCCCATGAGTTCTCTGGTGCTTAGCCTTTGGGGAAGGACAAGCAACTGTGGGAAGGAAGCTTCATTCAGCATTAACAATATGAGGTGTCTCCAATGCCTGTCCTTTTTCTGCTGTACTTAAGTAAATCTCCTCTGGTTAACTGCTGAATGATCTATGGTTGTCTCACTTAGTTCTAATATCCAACATAAACTACTAAATGACTGGCCTGAAGAAGGCCAGCCTAGAACAAGGTGCCTCACCCAGTTTGAAATGTCCAATAAGCAACTGGTGATGATTGACAGAAGCTCAGGAGAGAGACTGGGGCTAAATATACACATCTGTCAGTTATCTGCATAAAGATGAAATTAAGCCTATGGGAGCTGATGAAACAACCAAGAGAAAGAAAAAGTGTTGAGAGAAAAGAGAGCCTAGGAAAAAACTTTTGGGAACTTCCAAAGTTAGGGGCATGATACAGATGATTTGCCAGCAAAGGAGATGAAGGAGTGGTCAGGCAAGCAGAAGGAGAATCAGGAGAGAGTAGTAGCATGAAAGCCCAGAGTGACTGACAGTGTCAAATGCAGCAGATAAGACATGAAGGAGAAGGTCTTTAAAAAGGCCATCAGATTTTGGCAACTAAGAAAACACTAGTAACTTTGAAAGCAGCAGTTTATTATTAAAGTGACCACAGCAGAAGTCAAATCACAAAGAGATTCAGGGAAGAATTAAGTGGAATTATTAAGTGTAGACAATTTTTTTCAAGGAGTTTGGCTGGTAAAGGGAGGAGAGTGATGGGATGATAGCTTGTGGGGATGGTAGACTCTATTGAAGGTTCTTTAAAGATGGAGAGGCTTAGGCATAGTTGAAATTAGCAGGAAAGAACCAAGAGAAAATAAGAGGTTGGCAATTTGAGAGGTAAGGAGTATTACTGAGATTATAATCTCCGGTAGAAGAAAGGAGAGAATATGACATAGAACAGATCTAATGTATTCCACAATGGCTCTCAACCTTTTTGGTGTCATGGAACCCACTTTGGAAATCTGTTGAAGTTTATTCCTGCTCCCCCTCTCAGAATAATGTTTTTAAATGCATAACATCAAATATATAAGGGTTATAAAACTAACCAACTATTCTGAAATAGTTATCTATACATATATTTCTTTCTCTATGTGTATATATATATGCATATATATATATACACACACATACATATAATATATTTAAAAAACCCAAACTCACAGACTGCAAGTTAGAAACATCTGTTTTACAGTGATCTATGCTTCTCAGTGAAGTCTATCACATTTGGACTCCACCTTCTCCCTACCAGAAATGACAAAGTGGCAATGGCATTTAACAAAATAAAACTATGATTCAAGTTACCTCAATACATATATCTGTGCTGGAAGCAAGACAATGTTAAACCTCTTAAATCTCAAAGAAAGAAAAAAATGTCAAAAAAGCCTAACTGGTAAATATTTTTAAAAGTGACTATCATTAGTAACCCCTGACCCAAATAACCACTTTACCATCACTATACAATCTTTATAAAAATTATCTATGTACAAATGGAGAGTATTAATTGTCAAAATACAAGAAGAGAACAGGATTTCCTAGACCAGCAGTTTTCAAGCTGGGGGTCATGACCCCCTTGGGGGTTGAACGACCCTTTCACAGGGGTCACAGGGGTCGCCTAAGACCATCAGAAAACACGTATTTCCGAGACACTGCTCCTCTATTCCTCTCTAGGTGGGTCTGTCCACATGCAGATACGCCCACATACAAGTATTAAAGGGTCCCGGCATTAGGAAGGTTGAGAACCACTGTCCTAGACAATTCATTGATGAAAATACAAGAACACAGGATTTCCCAGGCAATTTTCTTCAGTCAACCACATCTTCAGATGCTCATCCCACTGAAAGATGTAGAGAAGTATAAGGTTTCACTGTGTCTGTTGTTTATTGATCTTCACCAAGTATTTGATTCAATATAACAAAATAAAGGCTTCAGTGGTCTCCTCAAATAAGATATCTCCCCTACATGTCAACATAATACAAGAGTTTATGATAGAAACAGTGGAGCTGGCTAATGAGATTTGTCCCTGTACCCAATGCCCAAGAGAAATAGTTAAGATAACTGGTGAATTCATAAGGTATAGCCCCACAGAGGAACCAGAGAAACTATGCCAACCTGGATGTGGTTCTGAGTTTGGATTGCTTATAATGTATTCACATGTGAGTTTTGGCCCACTTATGACGGATATATCCACAAAAATATGGGGTTTTGTTTACCTAGGAGTAGTGTATTTGTAAAAGTACTAAGCAGCTTGTTTAATCCTGAGTATAAAATAATTCAAACTCCTGGGTATATAAAGCCCCTTATATCCATCCACAATCCTCAGCATAGCTGATCAATTCCTGTGTCTACATGCGTCACAATTTATTATCTCAGAATCAGGGCCCACTGGGACTGAGAGTGACTAAAACTGGAGGTACTGGAACTAGTTCCTATAGGCACACTGTAAATTGTTAAATGTTCAGAGTAAGTATTTACACCTTGGAAATCAAGAAATAATACAAATCAGGTTGAATTATTCTTATAGAGATAGTCCAGATTTAAGAAAGAAATGAAGAAAATGCTAAAAAATTAAGCTTAAACTTAAAAGTGTATCATGAATACATTTACAATATTTAGCTGGTTGCTAAATATTGATCAGAATGCTTCTACCTACAATGCTCATTCTGTACCTATATTCTTGTGATATCAATAAATCCTAGTGAAGTAAGTTCACTGTATGGTTAGTCTCTCTTTCTCTTTCTCTCCTTCAAATTTCTAATCAAACTGGATTACAAACATGTACAGTGTTTGCCAGCATTATGGGGGATTTTCTACCCAAAGTCCAAGAAGAAGGATTCTCAATCCATGATAAGCTTCTTTAAATGTTCTTCTCAGTAGATGACATTATATTAAATGCAGTGAAGTTCAAAACATTCTAAAGCCTCCTCATTGTAATCCAGTCATCTGAGAGAGATTATTCTAACTATTCACAAGGGAAAAACAAAGAGGATAAAAAAGACACACACAAGCAAATTGCTCGGATTGCAACTTGAAATAGGACAGGCAGTAATTGAGTTAAGGTCATTAGTATGTGTATCCTAGATAAGTGCTTCAGATGGACAATAATTTGCACCAAGAATTGAAAAGACATTGAGCTGGGTCACATCTGGGAAAATGCATGATGCTTTCAATAATTCCACACTATCTGCTGCTATAAAAAAAAATTTTAACACTAATATTCTTTCAGTGGTGTTATAAAACTCCAAATCAAGGAACACAACAATCTGCAAAGAATCAAAATTACAAGTAACTCAAAGGTTAAAGGAAAAGATGCATGGAGAATTTAAATGAGTATAACATACAAGAAAAAAAGATAGAAATGACTAGAATAAAAAAAGACACATGATAGAGTGGAGAGGACAATGGATTTGGAGTCATCATCTTTGGGGTCTTCAGTCTCCTCAAATATAGAGAGGGCTGGATTTGTTGACATCTAAGGTCCTTTTCAATCCTCTATCTTTGGTCCTTAAGACACAGGTAGCTAAGGAGCAGACATCTCAATAAATCTGTGATCTCTTCAATTTGGGTATTCTCTCCAGTAGTTCAGATCCCAATCCCTCAATGTTTTCTCATTCTGTGTGTCTCTTGCCCATCCTCTCCAATAAATCCTCCCCCGAAGATCAATCTGGCAAGAAGAGAGCCTTTTTTAGGTCAGTCAACAGGCATGTGCCAGACACTGGGCTAAAATACTAAAGTCTCTTAACATCACATGGGTATGTGTGGAGTATGCAGACTGTCCATCTGTTATCCCCTACTCTTACATGGCCAGCCTACCGTCTTTTCTGGTCACATACCTCTGCTCTCTGGGTGATCATCAAAGAAAACTTCATTAACTGTTTACTGAAAGTATTCCTAATAACTGCAATAGTACTTCACCACATCATGAACTGGGAAATGCTTTCAGGATGATCTGCCCTGCACTAAAATGTTCTCAATAACCTAATAATAATTCCAAAGAGAGACAAACTGGAGAAGCTTTAGTATGAACTTCCTGCTTCTCTCAATAATTTTCACTGTTTCCACATGTTGGTACACCTCTGCACGTGCCCATTACTATCAGCCTCAGCATTAAAAATTACAGGACTGTTTTCAAGGAATAAAAATGGATCTGTTTTTATTCCAGTAGCATTCAGCAGAGGAGGTAAGGAATCTAGTGGTGGGGGTGACTAGTGGTTGAGGACTATCACTGAAGATTCTGGATGAAAGCATATTTCCTATCAACAAAAGCAGTTCTTAAGCATTCATCAAACTCTCCTTTAGGAAAGTGACCAAGACTAGAAAAGGAACCATGAATAAGACCTCTCCATCTACTTGCAACAAATGGGCTGAATTTTACCCAGCTATTGATACTGATTACAGACCCTGTCTCTCCCTTTTGAACTTCATGTTCTTCATATAACATATCTTCCCCACTTTCAGGCTATTTCCTGAATTCTATGTATCAATCCAATCCATTTCCTGGTACAGGAGAGAGATATTTCAGGAGTCTCTTCTGAGTAATTAACCTCCCATTCATTCCCATGAGAATAAAATGGTTCTCATCTCCTAAAATTGGTGATCTCCTTTCTATGACCTCTTTCCAATAGGGCCACAACTAAAATGGACAGTATCGGTGTCACAGCGAGTATGATTACAGCGAATGTTGGAGATAGAAGAGAGGGGAAATATGAAACTTCCCTTCGGTGCTGAATGAGATAGCACTAACCCACAACAGGAAAGAATGCCAAAGTGACACCAGCTGTGTCAGTCTTTGAACATTTATCTGGGAGTAAACAGCTTCCAGAAAGGACAGAAGATTCACTGTGAAAAGCAGATAAGCTTTAGAAAAAGACAGGAGAGCTTCAATGCAATTCAGTTATCAACTAAAGACAGGAGAATTTAGTGAAAAGCAGACTAGACTCAGGAGGGGCTGGATTCAAGTCTTAATTTGGATATCTCCTAGCTATGTGACCCTGGATAAGTCTCTGGGCCTCAGTTCCTTTATCAGTAAGTAGGGATAATGATACTGGGCATTACTTAGTACAATGGATCAAGGAAAGGAGTCACAAAACAGCTTCAGACTCTTATTAGGTAGCTGTGTGATCCTGGGCAAATCACTTAAATTTCGTGTATCTCAGTTCCTTCATCTGTAAAATGGGGCCAATACTAGAACTCACCTCCCAGCGCTGTTATGAGGATAAAATGAGATATTATTTATAAAGTGCTTTGCAAAAACTTTAATCCATTATATGAAATGCTAGCATTAATTTTTAGCTGTTTTTGATGTTATTACTATTAATGCAGGACCTGCCTTACAGGACTGTTTTGGAAGAAACATTTTGTAAAGTCTAAAGTAGTATTGACATGTAAATGTGAGTTATTATAAGAAGTAGCAGTTCACAAGCATATTTACACTTTTTTAACCCTGACTTCTTAACCCATGATTTCTTTTAATTCCTTAGAGCTTTTTTTTTAGAAATATAAGACAGCTGCAGAGTGGGTCCAAGCCTCCTGCAATAAGCCACAGTTCCATCCCCCACAGTTCCCAGCTCCCTAAGCAGGTGTCATATCTATTTCCGAAAAATGGGCTCCCTGATTCCTTATCCCTCCCTAGCCACCTGGTGCCCAAGGTTCTAGGGAGAGGAAGAAAAAGGGAGGGAAGGAAGAGAGGAGAGGGGAGGAAGAGAGAGAAAAAGATGACGTATGCCTGCAACACAAGGATTCTTCACCACTACTGTTTATACGAAGACCCAAGAACTCTAGCAAAAGAGATCTCTAGCAAAAAATTTCCCATTAGATTATTCATTATTATAGACTTGTCTGATGGGTCTCTTCTCTCAGGCTCTCAGCAAAGGACACTGAAAATACGGAGAGGAAGCAAGAGATGCAATATATATAATATAGGTTCTGGTTTTTCTTGTTATTTCAAGGTATCAGAGCTGTGTTGTAGATTGGCCAAATCAAAATAAAAACACTCTGGTATTTCTGAGACTGTTGTTAAGATTTCTTAAAAAAAAAAAAAAAAAGATTAGATTACTATTATTCAAATGCCTTCCTTTGCACCCTACCTCACCTGGTTCTTTAGGCCAGTTACTTGGAAGGAGACTTTTGTTTTGATCAGTCCAATAAACTGCTAGACACACCGATGCATTATATTTTTCATCACATCACAAAGCTAGAACTAGAAGAGATGTGTCCTGGACTGAGAATCAGGAAGCCTGGACCTTTATTCTAGTTCTTATTTAACTTGAGGAAGTCCCTCCCCTTCTTGTGGGAGCTGAAAAATCAGGGACTATGCCATCCAGAGAAGCAGGCATCACTAATGGAGAAACAGTAGTCTAGCTAAGGGTTGAAAAGCTCCCTTCTCCAACAGCTCTCATTGGCCCTTTCCCTGAAGTGTCTTCTAATCCTTGTTCCACTCACTGTATAGCCAACCATGACCCCAAGACATTCCAATTCTCATCTTCACAATAAGACCCTTATCCTTACATGCGGCAAGTCTCCCCCAACAGTTGGCTCTTCTGACTCCTGCAGAGAGCATTAATTTTCATGATGAACCCAAGAAGCTGTAATCTGATAAGGCTGCAGGCTCCTCAGTTCCCTCCCATTGTCTGCAGCTTCCACGGCCATCTGGCCTCCACAGCTTCTCACCCTTTCCTCTTAGAGCCAAAAATCAAGTTGTTTTATAATTCACATGCCCTGTCTTGTTCATGCTGCCTCTAAGACCCCAAATAAGCCTTTTTACTCTGATTTTCCTGGTCCCTTCTCTAGCCACCCCTCATTCCCAAGATTGTAGACTGGCTGGAACCTGGCAAGCTTCAGAAAGTGATGGGCAGCAATCAGAAAGTATAATTATGGGCTAAGCAAAAAGATAATATTTTAAGTTATCCTAATGGCCCATGTGAAAAGCGTTATGACAAAAGCAGGCCTACTCATTTCAAAGAGGCTTTTTTTAAGTAGGAAAAGAGCTGTGTTGGGAGAATCAGATAATTTTTTAGAGCTGAAAAAACCTTAGCAATTTGCAAATATAATCCCCTCATATTACAGTTCAAAAACAGTATATGTTTGCTTTTCTGTCTCCTTTATGTAACTCATCTTTCCAGTGTGTAGTATGAGAAAATGGTAACAAATGAACACAATCTATGATTTGTCCACCTTCTCTCCTACCCATTTCCTGACTCTTCTGCCAATCCAGCTACCTGCTAGGTTTTACCCCCAACCCAAGCTGTCTCCTGATTCTTTTCTTTATCATGTTCCTTTTTCCCTCCTGTCTGGTGTTCACCCTCCCCTCTCCTCTGTTTCATTTCTGTGTGGATCTGCATGCATACATCTGTACATTTGTCTTTGTATATGCATTTTTCTACTTATATGTATAAACATCTATCTCTATACCATATGAGCTATGTACAGCTTCTCCTAAACTACTACATTTAATAGCATAATTATAAATTTATTAATTACATTCATTATTAATTGATACTAATAACTAATATTTACATAGTACTTACTATGTTCCAGGCACTATGCTAAGTACTTTAAATTTATTATCTCATTTGATCCTCTCAACAACCCTGGGAAGAAGGTGCTACCATTACCCCCATTTTAAAGCTGAGCAACCTGAGACAGAGGTTAAGTGTCCAGGGTCACACAGCTAGTAAGTGTCTGAGGCTGGATTTAAACTCAGGTCTTCCTGAATATAGTCCTAGTGCTCTACACCACCTTGGTGCCCCCAATTTAAATGTTTTACCCCACATCACTGCCACCCCCCCCCCAACACTACAAATTCCCCCCTTTGAAACAGCAATCTAGCTGCCAGCTTCTTTTTTCTGCTCCATTCTCTCAGCAGAATAGGTTCTGTCCTTGCTTAGATGCAGATATAAATAAAGGGTTAAAGTGGCAGGTTTCGGCGCTGATGACAGCTGCTGTTCTTGAGACTGTTGCTGGGAAGTGGGAGGGTGGGGAGCAGAATAAGGAGAGGCCAGTGCCAGGAAGGCTGAGAGGCAGCTGGCACGAGAGGCTGGCTGCTCAAAGCCGAGAAGTGGAGAACTACTTAAAACGATAAGTTGGGATCAGGAATAATGGGACAACGGAGGTTAGTGAGGAGTCTGGCTCCGAAACTATCATTTTTGACTAGGGGTCAGTCCCCAGCCAGTGCAATGGAGTGGCCCTGCTTGGATGACTCATATCTGAGCTCCTTGTTTTTTTAAAAGAACACACATCTGGGAGAACAAAGCAGCTCTCTACTGAATGAATTTTATATTCAGGCAGGTGTGCTAGACTGATGGATTTTGTTTCTACAATAACAGCTACTCGCTTTTCTACCCTCTCCCGTCTCCACCTCCTCCAGCCTCTCCTCATATCATTAAATTCTCTGATCCGTCAGCTCTGAAGTGTCCACAAACACACTTATTCCCCAAGGGCAATGCTGTACTTTTGAGGAGGAGGGGCAAGTCTGACTCTGAGGAGACTACCCCAGGGTACAGCCACTAAATAATTCTCTCTCTGCTGACAGTAAACAAAACCAAAGTGTTTTCTGAACATACCGCCGTCTCTGGGGTACCTGATGCCTTACTTCAATTCTAGCCACATTAAATATACTGAGCACAAAGAGGTAGAGAAGAGAACACGGGGCGGGGAAGCCAGGTGCAATGTGGATGGTGTGAGGAAGGTCAACAAAACCAAGTGATCTTAATGTTCCCTTAAAAACAAATACTAGGAATAATGTGACAGTGCTCCTGTTTCCCCAGCCATTCATTCTACCCTCAAAAAAATTAAGGCAGTTAATGAAATCTCTAATTGAGGGGGCTGCTAGGTGGCACCGTGAATAGAGGACCCGCCCTGGAGCCAGGAGGACCTCAGTTCAATCCCAGCCTCAGACACTAACCACGTACTAGCTGTGTGACCTTGGGCAAGTCACTCAACCCCAACTGCCCTGCCCTCCCCCATCCAAAAAAGCAAAAAAAGAAAAGAAATCTGTAACTGAATCGAGGTTTTCCCCATAAATTTTATCAGTGAGTTTTCCCCTGATGCTAAGAAGGCAAATGCATCATTAGGATACTTGAAAGCCAGGCGTGCTGCTGGAGTGAATCATCAGGAGCTAACAGTTATGTTAAGAATGCGATACAGCAACTAACAAGCCCTGAATAGCAATATTCATGGACTAGGGAAATTCCTTTATTTGGAAAGGCGAGAGAGTAAAGTCTGACATCTGTTTTCAGAACAACCATTTAGAAGGCAAAAGAATGATGGGCAATGGATAGAACAGTAGAAAAATAACAGAGAATGGCTTACAGTTTTTCTTCCAGCACCTCTACATTCTGGGAAGCCCTCAACGGGGTGCTTCTATAATGTGGTCCAAGCTAGAACTTACTGAAGAAATCAGAAAAACAGCTGAAAAATTCTTAGAGCTTGTCATGTGATATTCTCTAAAGCAAGGAAGGAACCACCACTTGAAAAAATAAAATAAACTTTTCTTCTCAGTCAATGGCTCCTTGGTGCATGAAATTATGACTCAACTTGCCATAAGAAAAACATTCATGGGGGGCAGAGCCAAGATGGCGGCATAGCAGCAGCAACATATCGCAGCTCTCACATAGCCAGCCCAAAATGCCCATAAAATAGGACTCTAAACCAATCCTAGAACTCCAAAATGCACACAAGGATACTTCCCACTAAAGTCAG
>CM053585.1:450504859-450548622 GCA_028646515.1 Pseudochirops corinnae | reverse complement strand
GGAAAAGAAATCATAAGGTACCTATCAAAGATGAACTATTTACATGACAACATGGAAAAGTGACAATTGTAACTGAAAAAAAAGAAAAAAAAATGAAAAACATTCATTTTTCTATGCTTATGTATATGGTTTTAGCAAATAATAGGTCTTGCTATGTAGAGAACACATAGAAGTTTAAAGAAGTTTAGTATAAAAATACTATTCATAACTTTAATAACTATATTTGTGTGATTGTTTGGTGTACTTCTTTTAAAAATTAAAAACCACACAATATAATTTTTTTTAAATGCTACATTTCCAACATAGAATATAACAATAATTTTGTTATTAAAGGAGTATTTATGCACAATGAGAAGCATATCTGTTCAATGTGAAATTTCTTTTCTCCATCGAGTTCTCCCTTGTCTATCACCCTTTCCTCATTTTCCAACTATTCATTCATTTTATCATCTTCACATCTCTCCTTTCCAAAACTCTATGCCAACTCTTTGTCCTAGATTACGACAGTCTAAGAAATGCTCTACTCTACCAAAATGCTTTCCAACATGACTCTACATTCTTTAAACTCTTGTTAAAACAATAAATCTACTGATTATTTACCCATTCCTGGTACAGTGGGAAGAGCACTAGCTCCCAAATCAGAGCCTATGGACTCAAATCTGGCATCTGAACTTTACTATCTGTGTAACCTTGGGGAACTCACTGAAGGTCCCAGGACCTCAGTTTCCACATCTGGAAGATGGAGGGGTTGGACGAGGTAGTCTCTGAGGCTCTTTCCTGCTCTATGTCTAAAGATTCTATAATACAGCTTTCACATCTGTTCCACTTTTTTTTTTTAATGCCTGCTGGCAAAGTGGCTTCTTATATTTTCACTCTCAAAATACCTCATATTAAACTCCTTTGTATTTATTTATATTTGTCATCTTGATACTGATTCTATGTTTACATTTATTATATGTTTACTATCTCTCCCATTAGAATGTAATCTCCTTGTACATATGTGGGGACTGTTTATGGTACAGCTAGGTCCTGATTAGCACAAATGATAAATCCCTTTAAGTGGTCATATGATTTGAATTCATACTGCATATTTCCATTGGGTTACAACCACTTACCCTAATTTATAAAGCTATGTAAATATTAGAGTGCAAAGGAATGCTGCTTCAATGGATTCATTATTCCCACTAACTGGCAGACCTAGCTGTATTTGTCTCTCCAGTCTCTAGCATAATGCCTGGCACTTAGTAGGTTTAGTAAGTACTAGTTACCTGACTGATACTCACTACTCGCCTCTTTATCACATGCTCTAAAGGCTCATCAGGATTCAAAGTCAAGCTTATTAATCTATGGTTTGCCAATCACATCCACTGTCTTTTTTTGACTCTCAGGACATCTGCCCCTTTCCTGTTCTGCCAGATCATTCGGAGACCATTCCTAGTGGTTCAACCATCACACTCACCCTCAAAATTCTTTCAGTATCATAAATGTAGTTGACTTGGGCCTGGCAACCTGGACTCGTAAAGAGTGACTCTCAACTCATTGGGAAGATTGAGAAGAACTGGCCATTTTTACTCTATTTCAGTCCAAGAGTTAATTATCTTTGCCAGAGAAAAGCAAAGCAAAGTAACACTTGAGCACTTCTGTCTTCTTCCCACTATCTAAGATACAACCTCCATCCACCCCCAGCATTGGTCTTACGCTTCCGTCTTATCTTATATTTAGAGTGCTGCTCTCCCTTCCCCAGTATAGTTTTTTCTAAACCATTCTGGTGTCCTTAGATTTCCCTGACGGTGTCCACACACTCTGAGCTTTAGTATTCTTAACACTACTGTTTTACAGGACCAAGACACTCTTTTGTACTGATCCTCTGTCCTCAGTCAAACCTTCTGTACATTCACATCAAGCTCAATTCCCCCTGTTCCTTCTCACCTCCAAAAAGGAATTACTTCTATTGGTATCTTTAGAATTTCATTTTATATGTCTATTTTAGGTTTCCTATCCTTCATGTGTTGACTATCCATACAGAATTTTCATCTATACAATCTTACCCTATCCTTCCTCTAAACAGTTTGAACTCTCTCCTCAACCCAAGGGTACAGATCAGACAATACCTGGCATGATTTTACTTCTCTATAATGAATCCTAGGCTGAAGTAATCACTTCCTCCTGGTGGTGGTGGTTGCTGCTGCTGCTGCTGTTGCTACCACTACTACTACTACTACTACTACTACTAGTACATAGATAGATAGCATTTAAGAGTGCTTTAATGTTTGCAAAGCACTTTTAAAATACTATCTCATTTTGTCTTCACAATAACCCTGGGAAGTAGGTACTATTATTATCTCTATTTTGAAACTGAAGCAGGAAGAAGATAGTGACCTGCCTAAGTCACACCATAATAAGTACCTAAATCCACGTTTGAACTCAGGTCTTCCAGACACCAAGTCCAGTGCTCTATACATCGTACCACGCAGCTGCCTCATTTCCAACATTCCAACCTCTAACTACCAACCAACTCCTCCACGTTGGTAAGTGTCAGATCCAATAAAGTATATCCCTAATTCCACAGGGGAGCTAGGTGGCTAATGGATAGAGGGCTGGGCCTAGAGTCAGTAAGACTTGAGTTCAAATCCAGCCTCAGACACTCATTAAATATGTGACCCCTAAATCACTTAACCTCTGTTTACCTTAATCTGCTGGAGAAGAAAATGGCAAACCACTCCAGCACCCTTACCAAGAAAATTCCGACAAAGAATCAGAGACAAATGAACAACAACAACAATAATTCTATTTCTCAAAAGATAGAGGCACATCATTAATGCAAATTTAAACATTACTAGTGACACTGATATGAAAATATATTAAAAACCACCCTTTTAGTTCTACCGAAAATATCAAGACATTATTTTCTCTAGTGTAAAAGCCCCTTCTAGATTTAAAAGGTATGTTAGGGCAAGAACAAAAGGTCTTTCTTAGGGAAATGGATTTATGGTGGTAACCAAATTTAGAAAAAAGCACCTCTTGTATGATTTCAGATATTGCCTTCCCAGTGCCATAGAAGTGACTTGAGCTACTGACCCATCTAAGGGCAGTTTCTTCTTTCCCCAAACTCTGAAAAAATGGCACTGTGACTCACCCTTCTCCTTTCATAAAGGATTTTGATGTTGATCTTTCGAAGGCCTTTTTTCAGTCTCTTGAGGGGAATGGTTAAGAAAGGAATGAGATGGTGACTATAGTTAGGCAACTATTCTGAAATTTTAATTTTAACCCCAAATTGTATTTTGACACATTGTGATTTTTCTTCTCCTAGATTTTAATAAGTGTTATATCAAACTCTTGGCTTAGGGGTGGGGGTGGAGAATGTTAAATGGCATGGAGGAGACAGGAAAGAGATTATGTCAGTTTGTACATATCTTTCCCTAAGCTACAAATGGTTTGGATCTTAGTGTTAAGCTGAATACCAAAATAGAAATCCTGAAAATCAAAGGAGAGATTAAAAAATTAAAAGTTAAAAAAAAACAACCTGAACTAACAAATAAAACTGGGGGGGGGGGGTAGATTTAAAAAAAAATTAAATAGACAAGGCATCAGCGAATTTGATTTTTTTAAAGTAATTACAACTTAAAATGTTCAATTGAATAAAATTATTTCTGATGGACTTGTGACTAAAGCAGTATGAGTTACATACACAGAGACATGGACACCTCTTTTTCCTCTGTTACTGATTTGGGAAGAGAGACAGAATTCTAGACAGAATTCAACATCTATCTAGATGTCTAGATAAACATAGTTCCCTCTCATGCCTCTCTTCCAGTCTTGGGATCTTTTCCTGACTCCTTATCTATTTCTTCTGTTGGTCCTGGTGGTCTGTAACATACTCTAATGACAGTATCACTTCTGTTTCTGCCTCTATTATTCTTTATGCAAATATTGTTCACCATATTTTCCTATTCATTCCTAAATTAATTTACAAGCATTTATCTTTAATATGCAATGCTGCCCCACCCCAGATTTTTTTTAACCTATCTTTTCCTTTATAATTAAGTAGTGATTCTCAAATACCTGGGTGGGGGAGTTTGGAGGGAAGGGTGTCATAAACATAGGATTCCAGCTAAAAATTATTTAATGACAACTTAAGCAGAAAATAATTGTAGATTATGAGTAGTATATTACCCCTGGAGTTCACAACACATTTTTTTTTTAGTTGAAATGAATGCATGGAATGAAAAACACTAAGAACTACTGCAATATGGTATACCTACCTACCTCTACCCCTACACTATATTCCAGTCAAGGTTCTTATCCCTCCGGGTCATGATAAGACTTGTCAGACCAAACCTTATTCTTCACAACATTAGGATTACTAGTTCA
Organism: Pseudochirops corinnae; assembly: GCA_028646515.1. Classification (NCBI taxonomy): domain Eukaryota; kingdom Metazoa; phylum Chordata; class Mammalia; order Diprotodontia; family Pseudocheiridae; genus Pseudochirops; species Pseudochirops corinnae. Next base: position 450,544,251 of record CM053585.1, on the reverse strand, counting down.
TCTGGCTTATTACCCATACTTTGTATATTCATCCTAGAGCTAACTTTAAATTTCTTCAAAAAATAATTTATATCTCATAATTTATCTCAACTGCAGAGCCACAGAACAGCATCAGTTAAGCTATAAACTTTTAGAACCTGAGAAGACCATAGAAATAACTGTATCCTACAATTTGAATGCTTTATTATGTTCCTGTAATAAAGAACAGGCAAGTATGAGTTTTGAAAGAAAAAAAGAACTTAAAGTAAAACTGCTGACCTTGACATAATGCCCCTTCTCATGCTCATTACTCTATTTGGTAACAAATAAAAGCTTAAAACGAAGATAATATTTCCAGTACTTACCAAAATAAGCCCTGAGATTAGTGAGGAAGTGCCTGTCAGGGCCACATAGAACTTCGGTGTTAACGTGTTCAAAAACATACTCACTGAAGGGGAAAAAAAAGAGAAAGAAGAAGAAATATGAATGTCAATAACATTTACTCTCTTCTATCTGTTTCAGTTCAAATAATTTTAATTATCTAAAACACAGTGGAACCCTATTATCAACTGACTCCTGGTGGGGTGGGGGGGGGGGGGAGAATATACAATGGATCCAATCACAACTCTTGAATCATAAAAACTATAGCAACTGTTAGCTCCATCTCCAAACGTTAGCCTTGTTACACAACATTTTCCATTATGGTTACAACTGAATACTTTATACAAACAAGCTAGTTATTTAAATGTCAACCAAATGCAGGAAAGACATACCTTTATTTTTGTAGGCCCAACAGACTGAGCTCTTGAAAAGTTAAAAGTTTTAACAAATCTACAGATACAAAAATAAGTAGAAAACAACAGTGACTTAAGATATGATATCCCCATGGTAACCAAAGAGAAGGTTAAAAATTGGATGTTCACTGGTAAAATTCTAAAACTTATGCACAGGACTGCTGGGCTGTCCTATTTAGGGAACAAATAAACCATGCCAACATACAACCTTTTATCCAAGTGCTCTTCCTGCAACCATCTTAAAAACCAATTTCCTGCCTACTCATCAGTCCACCCAATTCATTTACCAACACAATCTGAGTTACTGAATTGATTTTTACTTATATACTGTTTTTCAAAGTATGGATGATGCTCAAGTTGGGTAGATTTTTTAAATCATCATAACATTATGCGTTAGTTATTCAGAAATTGTCCTTTTATTGTCCTGAACTGATGATTTATCTTTCTAGTCTTTCTAAGCAATGCGCACTCAACACATTCATGTTTCCTCACCACATTCCTCACTGGAAGAAAGCCAGTTATTAGATACAATTTTAAAAATGCAAAATAAAAGAACTGAGCAGTAGTGGAACTAGGGTGCACAGGCCGGTAGCCCTGGGGCATCCGCCAGGAAGGGCAAAGAAAGAGGAGAGAGTGAGAGAAGTCAGTGAAGTAAAGCAGACATTCATGTTCTAGTATCAAAATAACTGGAGGGTCCCAATGTAGTTTGTTAGTGGGAAGGAGGGGTAGGACAACTGAAAGAAAGATCGTGGTGGAGCTAGAAGAGAGACAGTTCGGCTAGTTTTGCCAAGTACAAAAATTGCTATCTGTCATTTTCAAAGATAACAGTCGGTGGAAGAAAGAAATTCAAGGCTGGAGTTCCTGATTCATAATTAGATTCTACAGACCTGGAATTCATCTATTTATTGATCACAATGGAATATCTTTCTGCCCTCCCAATCTTAGCACCTACTCCCTCCTATCCTATATTTCTAAATGCTATTAATAAGAGAAGGTACACTGTATTCCTCGTGTGAACATGAAACATATGAATATACTACTTTCTTCTGAGTGAATTTTTAAAAAATAAACCTGCTGAAACTACAACAGAGATTAACCTAAATCAGAATCTCTTGAAACCTGGTATTGATTCTCCAATTGTGGATGGAATGAAGTGAGATGGGAAACATTTTTTATGACTTAATCCCAGAAAAAAAGTTTATATGTGTGTGCATGTATGTGTGTGAATATGTGTATGTATAAGTATTCCATTAAAAGAAGAAATCTATTCATAGACTGTTAAAGTTAAACATGGGTAACAAAACACAATTCAGTAAATATTGCATGTAATACAGCAAATAATGGTAATATAGACATGTACTTCTGTTCTTCGTTATATTCAAATCAAAGACAAAGAACATGAAAATGGAGAGAGAATGAAAATTAGGCAGGAGGGGGCAGGAAATTCAGAGAGAGAGAATCAGAAAGTGAGTACCAAAGTTAAAATCTTATGTTTAGAAATAATTCCATCTTTTATGATATTGTCAATAAAAAATTTTAAAAGCCACATTCCCTGTCTACAATTCCACCAATGGAACGTCAGCACTGGATGCTTTTTCTGTGGTCTGAATGAAACCTAGCTCATAAACCGGAGCTCCTCTCGTGTGGAAGAAAGTTACCAAGACCAGGGCAAGAAAGCAGACCAAACAGCAGCATCTCTCAGTAAATTACCAAGGGACGATGATACGGGAAGCCAACAAGCTTCTTTTCAGAAGAAATTTTTTCACTTAAATTGATTGAGGTGAATGAAAAAACCCAAGAACACCGTGTTCCTTTTGATTTTATTATCATTAGGACGTCCTGATAATGCAGTTCATTACTACCTCCACTTGATTTCAGGTAACAAAAGGACTCCATCTGAAACCAAATGAAGACAACCATCATGGAGTCTTTTACTTTGGTACATTCTGCTACAGTTAACAGGGAAAAGTGATCCACATTAGTCTTCAATAATCATGGATAAGTCTGAGGAAAGTATGACAAATTCTGTAATCGTTTAATCAGTACAAACCACTAGTTTAGTATGTTTTGGGAAAAAAAACACATTTTTTGTATGGCTTTGAAAAAATACATTCTTCATGATGGAATGTAAATAAATGTACATCATGGACCTGATAGATTTTTGGATTTAAATAAAAAGTTCTAAATTTCTCTATCCAGACATAAACATTTCAGGAAGTTAAATAAATACAGGGTGTCCCAAAATTCTTAGTTCAGTTTTTAAGTCTCACTTAGCAGCTTAAAACTTAAGTTTTAATAGCTTTTAGCTGCACTAAGACTTCTGGGACACAATATATACTGAAAAGTATTACTGAAAAGCATTAGGCGTAAAGAAAAGAAGAAAAGAAAATTGAGTCCTTTCATTAGGGAAGGAGAAAGCTCTTAACCAATTACACTAAAAGGCAGTCGATTTTAATACATGCTTTTATTTCTTTGAAGAAAAATTGCATGTGCTCCACTGGGATGAAAGGGGGGAAAAGCTGCATTGAAATGGGAGAGGATCTACTTAAGGAATACTCAAGTAAATTAGATTGTTTGAGTCTACAGATTTGAATGACCTACAGCTGAGGGCACCTAAGGAATTAGCTAAAATAGTCACAGAAGCCATTCATAATTATCTTTGAGTTTTAATGGAGGCATGGTAGGGTCCCTGAAAACTGGGAATGGGAAAACATACCACCTGCATTTTCAAAAGGGGAAACTGAAAATTCAATTGGATTTCCAAACCTTTTCATATGCTAAGACATAACAACAAAAACACATAATCCCAACCAGCCCACCTTTTGAAGAATAAATTCTTTCAAGCTCTTCTAATTTCCATTTAAAACCTGACAGTAAGTCCAAAAAATCACAATGAAATAAAAGGTATAATATATCTTAGTTTTACCAATGCTTTTAATTTGATCCAATATGACATCCTTAAAGCATAATTTTCCAAGGGGCATTTATCATTTATTTAATGGCCACTTTTGGAATTGTATTAAGGGCAATTTTTAAGAAGATGTACTTTAAGCTGACACAATTTTCTCATTTTTACTAGTGACCAAAGGTAACAGAATACAAAGTATGTTATCAAATGTGCTTGAGGTGACAAATGAAGTGGGGGTGGTTTACAATTGGGAAAGTGAATTTAAAAATAACTTTCACAAGTTAGAATGATGAATGAATAAAAACAACATTCAAAAGGGGCAAGTAGAAGACAAATGGGAAGAAGGTAAAACACACAACTACCCAAATATGGGAGGGCTCACTTGTGTAAGCACAGCAGAAAATTATCAGTGGAACTAGAGACAGTCATACAGGGAATACAGTGATCAAGGCCCATACAACATGGCACACACTGCATGCAGAGCTGTTCCATTTGCTACTCCTATCATGCAGGTTTTTGAAAACAAAGGCAAGTTCCTACTTTTAAAGCAAAATGTATTCTTGGAAACCATCACAGCAAGCTAGCCAAAGGCAGGCTGGGCATGTCTGCATATATTGGCGCATTTTTCTGCTCAAATAACATGCACCATCATTGGTGGAAACTGTCCAGTAAGCTGGAAGGTGTGGCTAGAAGTGAATTAAAGTGTCTCTCAGGCAATGTTGAACAAGGTGAGGCATTTTAAGGAGGGAAATATAAGGGCTTGTTAGTCCTACATTCATTTTAAGGTCACACAATTGAAAAGTAACAACTTCAGAAAAATCTAGAAACACACTATGAGGTTTTTTTTAAAGGTTTGGAAAATGGTCTCTACAAAACAAGTTCAAAGCTAGGTTCATAGGGAAAATATTTATGAGAAACCTGGTAGTAAATAGTCTCTAATGTAGCTTCTATAACTGGCAATGAAGGGTAATTTTCAATTTCCACTAGGATCACAGATCCAGAGCTGGAAGAGACCTGAGAGCCCATCACACGCAGACTTATTTACAGATAAGGAAACTGAATCTCACGGATATTAAGTCATTTGCCCAAGGTCACAAAGGTCAGAAACATCAGAAGTGAGATTTGAACCCAAATTGTCTGACTCTGAATCTGAGTCCTCTCCATTGATCCAGGTGGTGTGAGGCAAATGGTTTCAAGAGGCTAGTCTAAAATTTTAGATTGATCAAACGGCTTGGCTTTCCTGATTCTATGTAAATCTTTTATCTGTGGAATATCCTATGAAGATTTTGAAGGAAGGGCTACATGAGTAAAACTCAATTAAATGGAATAAGCATTCCAAGAGTGCACTCTTCCAATTCTTATTTGCTTCTCCAAGGAGAGGCTCTGAGTCACCCTCTCATTCATTCAGAACTTCAAGACTGCTACAATTAAGTTCTTCAAGGAGTATGTCTGTGCATTTGTCATTAGATCAAGGTTTCAATTAGAGTACCAACAACTCATAAAGTCTGCAGATGGTCTAAAAACTGTGGGATTCTCAGTAGCCTTTGCCTTGCTTTTCCCTTCCTTCTGGCACCATCACTGCTGGTGCAAAAGAAGGTTGAACAGGAATGAGGGCCATTTCGTATTTTTCTTTGTTACACAAGTTGCCACCGCCAAAAAATTCATCACCAACTGGCCAGTCTATTGGTGAAAAACTTTCTGTATTTAGCTCAGTAAGTCTTCAGAAAATAGACTCAAGTCTGTCTGGGACTGTACTCAAAAGAGCCTTTCCAACATGGTAGAAATATGCCCGAGTCTGAACTTCTTAAGAACTTAAGGTCATGGACAAGGACAAAAGTCCCCCAGAAGGGGTTGCAACCAGAATAACTGGTAAGAACATTCACAATGATAAGAACACAGACCCATTTGAGTATTTCAGTAAGCACTATAGAAAAACATTCCAAAGGACTGGAAGGGAAGGTTCTAATTAAATTTTTAGTAACTGAGGGGAAAGCAAAGTATTTATTTCAACATACTGAAGATCTTTCAAAAATGTTTAAGTATATTTTCCTGGTTTAGTATACTTTGATTTCACTGGTAGAAGGAACTCTGAGTGAGAAAATACCCTCAAATCAGTTCAACAATTGTATTGCAACTTTGAGTTTTAGAGTTGCCTCAGCCGCTGAAAAGTAAAATGATTTGCCCATGGTCACACTAGTCTATGTCAGAAACGTTTGAACCCAATTCTCTACTCTGAGGCTAGTGGCTAGCCCTAGATTCACTATATTATTCTGCCTTTCTAGTATGGATAGTGGCCATAAAGAAACTTCTCTCCTAACCATGGATTACTAAGGGAGCGGGAGTGGAGAATGGGGGTTGCTGGTAAATGGTTTACCACTAGCTCTCTAGAAAAAGAAAATATGCGGGAAACACGTTTTCAGTTTAATCTACTAAAACTTTCTCCATTACTTTTTTACGTCTAGATAATACACAGGACAATAAATTAAGCCCTGACCTCAAGTGTTTGCTGACTTCTAAAACATAACTGCTCAAACTGAAAATTTAACAATTGTCTTTCATGGATTCTTAAAAGCTGGGTCCTGCAAGCTCCTAACTTTACAGTACAGTACCTATTAGATCTATAGATGTCTGAAAAAAAAAAAAAAAAAGGAAGGGGTTAAGATAAATGTGTACTAAGCCGAGGATATACCATAGAATTTGATGTTTAAGTAATTTAATCAGCCATATCATAGAGTATTCAAGTTACATAACCACTATTGGAGATTTTATAGTGGAAATGCACCATTTGAACAGAGGGCTAAGCTAGAGAGATACTCTCTAAAATCCCTTTTCTAACTCTAAAGATTCTATGAATATTTAATATTTTCTTGTTATTTGCTTCTTTCTCCTTAAAGTGGAGTGTACCAGACCAACTAATTAATTATTTTAGATGCTAGTTAATGAAGGTTTTACTGTGTTTGGAAGGGACTGTTTCAATGCAGAATTGTCTAGAGGCAGAAGGATATGATTCTAATATTCCTTCTGTAAAGGGAGCTATCTTTCTAGACCCTCAGTCATGTCAGGGCTGGTAGTGACATCTTCCCTGACATTCTTCTTAAATTCATTTGTGGCTTGTGGAAGGAACACTGAGGATATCACATTAAACCAAGAAACAGACCCAACAGCATGAGTTTCCAAGTGACTGAATTGGAGGAAATGAATGATCACTAGTGAACCAAAGTTACAATGCCTTTCGAGTCCTGAAATTTATTTGGGTAGAGTAATAATACAGTTTATTTCACTAAAATCAATATTTTGGTTATAGTGGAGAGTACAGAAATCCATGTTTACTGAAGATAGAGTGGATACAGCACTGGACCTTAAGTCGGAAAAACCCAAGTCCAAATCCCACCTCAAAAATTTACTAGCTATGTGAACCTGGGCAAGTCATATAACCTTTGTCTGTCTCAATTTCTTCACCTATAAAAAAGGGGGTGATAACAGCAACTACGTTATTGTGAGGAAAAATGAGATATTTGTAAAGTACTACGTAAATGCTAGTTGTTAATCGTGGAATACTAAAGCCAAGTATTAACCTTATACAAAATAATAATACAATAATGGCAACATAATATAACCCCTAAAGTTTACAAATCACTTTCACATAATTTGTATCATTTAGTCACTCTATAAAACAAGTCTGGGAAGAAACTTCACTCAAAAAAAATCTTTTTTCCCCTTTTTTCAAAGTGTTGGGAAGAATATCATAGCATTATTTAGTCTACCAACTACAATTACAAATCTCAAGAAAATACAGTTCAGTTATAGAATCTTCTTTCTTCATTCTTTATGCTCTCTATCTTGGTATCTGGTTCTCTGTTTTCTATTGATTGTAATTAGAAGAGCTTTTCCCATTTATTGACTTCCTCTTCTAATGAAGGGTAAAAGACAAAAAAAAAATTGTACCTTTTCTAACATATCTAACCCAAATGTTTCAATTCAGGTTTTTAGGGCATTAAATTTGAAGAGACTGCTCTTCCCTAATCACATCAGTTAGCCCTGAAAACAGAAAATAACACTAACACCACTTTCTATTTGCATGCAAGGACAGATAGGGTATGAGTAAGTATGAGCTTCTTCTACTGTTGGGAAGTTCCTCTGAATGGTTAATTGCCAAAATATACCTTAAACTTCTGTTACTATGACAACCCAGATAGCCTATAAACTAATATTTATTTGGCTTTTTAAATCCAACAGCAGTAAAGGAATTTCAGAAAAATGTTTAAGAAAAAACAACTCAGAAATCTCATAAAAACATGTTTGTCTACACAACAGTATTCAATTCTATGTAAAAATGTACATGTAAAATTAGTTCTACATCACACAGCTTTCAAAGCAATGTAACCAAGAAATGTAAAATTCAGTTTCAATAAGTGCCTCTTATGAAATATGTCTACTTCCCCGTTCAGCCATGCCAACCGGCTCTCTAAATATCTAAAGCCTCTAGCTCTCCTGCCCTTGATAAACTCTACACCATCTCTCCCGCTGAGGAGAAAAAGAGGGAGATATATTTTTAGCGTTGTTCCTATGGCAAGAAAACCCTCATAAATCATTCTGCCTCTTTCCTTTTCTCCCTTGATATCCTAAGCAGCCTCAGTTGCCTTGGCAACTTTACAGGTAAACTGTTCAGCCAGCTATCCGGGCATCTGGCTCTACTCTGGACTGGATTTCTCCTGCTGATTTCCTTTCCCCATCTATAATCCATAGGAGCCCAAGCTACATCAGCCTAGCTCTTCGTGCCACATGACAACTCTTCTGTTAAGTCCTTCATGAGCCACTTCTCCCTTGCTAAAATGAGCCCATCTGTACAGTAATAGCTTTGCAAAGCTTGGCCAAACACAGACTGCTCTGCTAGCAGAGAATAGCGAAGAAGCAGGGCCTCAGAGGATCTGTTTCCTCTTATTTAATAGAATACTGATGATAGACTAAAAACTGTGGCCTCAGGCAACAGGAGAGTGATCCTTCTCTCCTTCATCCGTATCTCTTTCTGTGTAAAGCACCTCCTTCAGGTAGAGGAAGGAGTGGGTTCTTGTCCTAGAATGGGAACTAGCTCTCTAACCTTGGAAAGTCATTTGACCTCTTGAAATAATGAGGCTGTACTTGTTCTCTAAGGTCTTTTATGGCTCTAATATAATTAAAAACAACCATATATGAACTTTTAAATCCATCTGTTTCTCTTAGACCTATGAATGGCAAGATATTTTTATGGGCATGAACATACTGGAACCTTAAGATGTGACACTATTCTTGGGATTCAAGAATGTAACAAATTAAAAAGTGTCATAATATAATACCTTTCGAACCTCTGGTAATAAACCTCTTGGGATTCACTCAATTGTAAATTCTTCAAAAATAGAAGTGTGACTTCTTATATTCCTACTGGGCTCAGGAGTCAAGAAGAGTTGGATTCAGACCTCTTATTTCAAACTTAGATATTGGTATGACCCTGGGTAAGTCACTTAAGCTTTCTTCATCTGTAAAACGGGGATACCTGTTGTACTTTGCCTTTCACTTTCTCTGTGACACTAGGCAAATTGCTTAATCTCTGAGACTCAGTTTCCATTTAGAAAATGGCAGGGTTGAACTCAGTGAACCCTAAAAGTAAGGTTCCTTGCAGCTCTAAATCTACAACCCTATGGCATACCTTACAATGTTTTAAGGATGAATTGAGGTAACTCCCATTTATGTAACCTCATGTATCAGCAAGCACACTGGTACACCCAGGATAGCTGCTAGCACCGGTTCTCTGATCTGCTTTGCCAAAGGAAAGACAGCTTCAAAGGAGTTAAGGATTTTACTTTAATAAAGAAGTGCATATCCAAGAAAGACAGATAATTAGAAAATACAAGAAGTGAAATTAGCACAAAGATCAACAGACAGGGCTCCAACTGTCTGAGTAAAGCGCTATTGCTATACACTTCGAGGGAACACAGACATCTAAGCAATGGGGGAGAGAAGAGGGGGGGTTCTGAACATACAGCTACTCAGAGTCCTCCACCAGAGAAATCAAAAGGTCCTTCTCATGAGCCAACACCCAAAGCAAAATGTCAACCTCTCAGAATATATAACAAAGACTTGGCCCCTGATTGGCTCAGAGCTAGAAAGCAAGAAACCTACTTGACTCAGCACAGCTGTGAATTATCAGAGTTCAAAGGAGATTAATCCTTCAGATGTTTACAATTCAGCCTGAGGCTGGAAATTGAACTCCAACAAGAAGAAAAAAAAACAAGAACAAAAAATCCCATCTTGCTTGCATTTATACCTCCGCATATTATCTGTGAGATAGGTACTTACATTTATCATTATCTGAAATATAACTGAAGAAACTGAGGCTCAAGAAGGTTAACTGACTTGACTAAGGTCACATATCTAATGTAAGAAGCAGAATTTGAACCTAGGTCTTTCTGACTCTACATAGGACACCTGATGTCCTCATAATGTACACTAATGTAGATACACGTTAAAGTGCTATATAAATGTCAATTATGAGAGCCCAATAAGTATTTGTTGGTTGGCTGATTATCTGAGAAGACCCTACATCCTTTTCATTCCAAATACAGGGTATTTAATGCAGCTTCAAACTTTACTAAGCTTTATGGAGTATCTGTGAGGCAAAAATATAACTACAGAATCCTCAAGAAATAAGTAAGTCTGGATTACCAAATCAGAAAGCTGAGGATTGATCCATAAGATCTTTTTTATCTGAACCACTGCGACAGAAAATTTTCAAAAGCATATTATGTATTTTCATGCCTTCATATATAGAATATACTGTTTTCACCTTCTCTTGATGTTGTGGAATCATTTTTCTAACCTGTCATTTTAGCCTCATCATGTATGACACTGCCCATCCTGCACACTGTTATCCAGACAATCAGGCCTTCTCTCCATCCCTCAGACATACCCTCTCTCTTCTGTCTCTTTCCGTGGTACTGGCTCCCTTCTCTCATCACAGCCTGAATCACGCTCTCCCTTCAAGGCACCCCAAATGCACCTCCTTCCACATGAAGCTCTTCCAATTTCCCTCAACTGCTCATGCCCTCCCTCTCCAATTACCTTTGTAATTAACTACTTTTTATTCATTTGTATAAAATATGTTTATCTTTAATAAACAGACTGATAAATGTCTTTGCTGCCTCCCTCACTAGAATAGAAGCTTCTCTGGAGTGGACTATCTCATTCTTTGTATTGTATCCCCACTGCCCAACACTGTGCCTGTCACACAGCCGTGACTTAATATATGGTTGTAATTTGATTGATCATCAATCATTATGTGATAGTACAATATTGTTTTGTCCATAGGGCATACATTGAGGCATGTAAAGTTGTTTGTCTCTATTTCTTTTCTTTGTTTTTTGTTTTTTGGAGGGCAGGGCAACTGGGGTTAAGTGACTTGCCCAAGGTCACATGGCTAGTAAGAGTGAAGTGTCTGAGGCCGCATTTGAACTCAGGTCCTCCTGACTCCAGGGCCGGTGCTCTGTTCACTTTGTGTCCCTATTTCTAATGGCTCCTGACTTCTCTGCTGTTTTCATTCTTGTGTCTGCCTTGGTAGTTTTTTTCTTTCTCTCCTAGTTGGCAACCCACTATTTTCTGATCCTAACAGCATTCCCTGTTTGTCATTCCCTTGCCCAGTTTAATTTACTACTCTGATTCTGCTATTCATTGTGAAATTAAGTAACTAAAAAAAAATGAGGATGAATAACTTAAATAGACAGTGTGTGGATTCCACTCATACTCATGTAATGTTAGGGGACCTAGAGGAAAGCCCCCAGAGAAAGGTTTACATTTAATAGATCCTCTGTGGAGGGTTTACAGGATGATTTGAAAAAGAGGAGAACTCTAGAGAGTGCTCAATATATTTCACTATTGATAATAATGATGATAAATGTGTCATTCAGATGTTTTCAAAGACATTCTAGGAAAATGCCATGGATCCCGATTGGAAAAGTCAAATTCTTCTAATACAAAGATCTGGAATTAAGAAGAAGTGATGTAAACAGTCATCTGCCTCCCATTCACCCTCCCAGAGAACAGTCTGACTTCAGTCCCATATTGGAAATTCAGATCTGAAGTGGGTCAGAAGAGCCCCCGGAGATTCTTTTTTTTCTTCTGATGAGTTTGCCATTTTATTAAAGGTACTAGAGAGCCACTGGAAATTTTTTGAGGAGAGTGATATGTGTGTGGCACAGTGGATAGAATGCTAGGCCTGGAGTCAGAAAGACCTTTGTTCAAGTCCAGCCTCAGACACTAGCTGTGTGACCCTGGGCAAGTCACTTAACTTCTGCTTGCCTCAACTTCCTGAACTATTAAAAAATGGGGATCATAACAGTACCTACCTCAAAGGGTTGTTGTGAGAATCAAATGAGATAATGGCACAAAGTGCTTGGCATATGGTAAGGGCTATATTAATGTTAGCTACTATCATTGTCAATCTGGCAGCTGTTAAAGATACGTTAGCGAAAGGAAAGTGTGTTTCAGTTAGATTTCCTTCCATATTTATGGTCTCTTTCACAAAATTTAGCTCATAATATTATCTGTTCCTTTGATAGTTTCATTTGTATAGGCTCTGTCTCCCTAAAAAGAGTCTAAGCTCCCTAAGAACTGGGATTATGTCTCATATTCCTTTCATTATCTAGTCTAACCTCCACATTTTTAAGATGAAAATCAAGACCATTTTAAAAGGGCCTAATACCAGTTAAGTAAAAAAAAGTGCCAAGATTTCTCCTCATATAGAAAGGAATGTGTTCATACAAGTTCCTAGCTTGAGGGTGCCCCTTTACTGGAAGTAATTTTTTTCTAATTCATCAGTCAATTTACTGATGGTAACAAATACAAATTGAGATTATCCTACCCACAGGACTAAGATAATTCATTAATACTCTATATGCTGAAGCAGAAATCCCAGGTGAAAATATAACTGAGAATGCCAAACTGATTACCTAGTAACAGGATTTCAAAACACCGAATACAATCAAGTGTTTGAAAAGCTGGCTAACATAGATTGCTTATTATGTGCCAGACACTGTGCTAAGCCCTTTATAATTATTTATCATTTGATCCTCACAACAACCCTCCAAGGTAGGTGCTATTATAAACCCCATTTTACAGATATGGAAACTGAGGCTAAGTGACTTGTCCAGGGTCACACAGATAAATAAGTATCTGAGGCTGAATCTGAACCCAGGTCTTCCTGATTCCAGACCCACTATCTAGTTGCCCCTAGCTACTCTAAAAAGCTCGGAAATTACTAAGAAAAGAGAAAAATGAACAAAAGTATTGAATAATTCTCTATATTACAAAGAACCTTCCATCGAAGAAATGGTAAACATTTGTTACTATTAACTTGTTCATTATTAAGGGGAAGCTAAGCAAAAGGAAAATAAAAAGTTGCTCCCACATTCTTACAGAATGAGTAAAATCAGGAGTAAAACTCAGAACTCCAGTACGGCTAGAGCTGACGATACAGCCCTCCTCAGAAACAGAATGGAATACTTTAACCATCACGGATCTTTTAAAAGGCTATCCCATTTGGACTTGTACTTATCATTTGTACAGACTAATTGTATCATCAGAGCTGATAAATAATAAAGTAAAGAATTTTGTAATATGAATTCTACAGCAATACTTATCTTGTGGGAAAAAAAAACAATTTGTTTTCAATAGTTTCATTCTGTATGTTCCAACTATACCTTTTTTACTCCAATTATTTATGTATGTAGTAGGCTTTCAAAGCCCTCCACTAGAAATTGAGGAGTTTGACTCAACAGAGGAAGGTAGTTAGGTAAGATCCCACCCACAGGGAAAGGAAAAGCTGAAATCAATGCCAATTTTTCTCTTCTTATTATTACATAAAACAATTCATTACAACGACTAATTATTTCTCTGCAGAGGAGAATGCTGCTACATGATGAAATGCCTGCAGGAAGCTGCCCGGTCACCTTTCTCTGCAGGGGAGAAGCCACATAGACGAGAGGACACAAGCGCAAACCACCAACCAAGACCAACTTTTCTATATGTTCAGTAGCTTCAACTGCATGCTGTCCTAAGTACTTTGCTTATTTATTTTAAAAATCAAATGACTGGACTGGAATCCAGCTGCCCCCTGTTCATCTCCACCTAGACATCCCAAAGGCATCTCACAACCAACATGTCCAAAACAGAACCATTGTTTCCCCCTAAACTCAGGCCTTCTCTTTACTTCTGACTGGCCCCACCTTCCAGTCACCTGGTTTCATAACACAAGGTGTCATCCCAACTTCACTCTTCACTCTTCCTCACCCCCACAGCAAGTAAAGAGCCAAACCCCGTCCTCTCTACCTTGGCACCATCTCTCACATCTGTATGCTTTTCACCTCATTCATCCTACAACCACCTAATTCAGGTCCTTATCTAGCCTCAGCTAAGGCAATTTCCTCCTAATTGTTCTCCCTGTTACCCTTTTTTAAAAAAATTATTAATTAATGTTGCTACTGCACAGGTCTCTTTAATTTTTTGCTGTTCAAGAAGCATACTGGTTCTGTCTTATGCCTCTGGAAAAAAATACACACCCTTCTGTTTGTCCTTGAAAGCCATGTACCACTGGACTCCAAACTCTCTCCTCACCTGTCTCTAGGCTGCACCTTTAAAAACCTAGTCTAAATAACTGCCACCTCTTCAGAGGCTTTTTTCCTGATGGCCCCTGCTATTCCTGCTTTCCCTTTTTACCCCGTTTACTTTGCATTTATTTAGCATATAGTGTGTTTCTTTTTTAATTTCCTTCTTTGTATGTTGTGTTTTCTCTCAGTGGCAGGTAAGGTCCTTGAGGGCAAGAGCAGGTTCATGTTTTATCTTTATACTTTCAGCACCTTGTTAGATTGAAATGGAGTAGGCACTCAATAAATGCTTACTTAATTGTACTGAAGTAATGTAACAGATTGATCCCCCCTTTTTCTGTCTTCCTGCCAATCTTATGAATACAGTAGAAGAGGAGTGAGCAGTAGTTAATGGGATGCTTTAAAAGGAAGCTTTCTTCTTTGCTACGTATCAAGGTAGGCATTACTATGTGGATTTTCCCTTCAGAAAAAACGAATGCTCACAATCTGAGAGAGGTCAGAGAAGTCCATTGGATTTAGAACTAGAAAGAAATCAGTCCTCTAGTCCAAACCCCTCATTTCTCTGAGAAAACTGAGGCCTGAGCAATGAAGTTACTTGCTCATGATCCCAGATGATTCCAACCTTGTCCTTCTAACCCCAAATTCAGTATTCCTTCACTTATGCCAGAAATTTAACTCTGAGAATTCTGTGATGCAGGAATGACTGACTTTGGGAGGAACCTCTTTTGGGGGAAAAGTCACTTTATATTTTCCTCAGGCCTTAAGATCACAATCAATCAAAGATGTTACTGTGAACTGCTTGAGCATGGTAGGAAGGAAAAAAAAAGGGGGGGGCCCGCTAAAAGTTAGTTTTCTCATTAATTTTGAATCCTAAAGGTTCCATTGGATCCTTCTACATTTCCACCATCTTATAACTAACTCTTTGCTTAGCTCCAGGGTCAAAAGCCGCTCCCTGCTGAGATGATGTATACTGGATGTACTGAGCTGGGGCTAGTTTAGCTTCAGCTAGAAATAGCATGACTAACAACCTTCTAAGACACAGATTTCTCTACCCATGTCTTTTCCATTATCTCTCTAATGGCCTCATTAGGTCTTTGTAAGTCTGGGTCATCCGGATTCATACATTCTCTGGGAATCGGGGCAATATACTTGCTATAAATGACCTTGTCCTTGGATTATCCCTGCCAAGCAATTGTATCATATTTAATTGACCCCTCCGAATCTGAATGGTCTGTGCATTGGAGATTTTTTTTTCTTTCTTCCCATGGTATTGGGCCATATGTATTTTGAGAAAGGTACTTCTACCTCCCAAATCCTCTTAACAATCTTTCTGACACCTATATCGGGGAGTTTCTCTTCAGGATGAGACCAGCACAGTCTGCCCTCATATCCATGTTTTGCCCTTTGCTTAGCCTCCAGTTAGTTCTGAGAAAGCCCAGCTGGAACATATAAAAAGCTGGTTGGTACCATCTTAAATTGCAACACTCCCTAATGGAAATTCCCCCAAACCAAATAAAGTGTGAGTGGCTGAGAAAGCACAGTGGAAATTCATTAGTTTAAGTAGGGGTTCACCTGATATGATACTTTTGAGATCTACCAATACTCCAGCTCTATTGGTTTAAGACTGCTACAGAAATGAAATATAGCTTCCTAATCAACACATTTGGTACTGCAATATAAAGTTAAAGGGTGTTTGGGTTGGAAGAAATGTTAGACATCATCTAGACCTCCTTTCTCCTTCCATAAACAAATAAGAAAACTGAATCATCGGGACATCAAATAATGATCCAAGAGGAAACAATTAATTCATTGTCCTTTGTATTATACCTTGCTGACAACTGATAAAGAAAGGAACTATGGGGAAAATCAAATAGCATATATGCTGGATAAATTGGAGAAAATGTCTTTTTAATTGTATCTGCTTCTTAAATTATATTGCTCCCCATCACTGAATAGTTGAACCATTCAATTACAATAAAAACTTCTCAAAAATTTTATTTTACATTTTCTTTTCAGTTTTAAGAAGAAATTGTGAATTATCTGTGGATGATATATTCTTTATTTCCATCATTTTTCTCTAGTCATATTTTTCTCCAAAGTAAAAGCCAAGGCTTCACATATTTTCCAAGTGGAAAGCAGCAGGACTGCCCAATAGCCAAAGCATAAATCTGAGAAAGAGAAAATCTGGGTTCTTTTCATTGGTTCCATGTGGTAATTTTAAAATTAAAATTTAACAAGTATTTTTAGGTTTCTACAGTTTGGTGAGAAATGTGCAAGAGGCTGGAAGAAATACAAAATCTGGTTAAGATATAGTTCTTGCATTCTTGAAGTTTAAACTCTAGTAGAGGGAATAAGTATGATTCCTATGCAAATAAATATAATTAAAAATAGTACCCAGTAAATACAAAGGTACAAAATATGTTTTCTATGACACAGTAGCCTCCACTGCCAAATAAGAATGCCTTTACACTTGATGCTTACTTATCTTCTGATCCAGGCTATCGTTGTGGTACAACTTCATTTACCTAAGCAAAACTCTTACTTCCCTGAGACCCACCAGAATGTAGTACATATATTGGGTCTAGACTCAGTAAAACTGGATGGAAGTCGGGGTGGGAGTTGGAGAAGCTTTGTTCTTAACACATTCAGGGCCTCCTACATGCTCCAGGTCCAGTATATCAGGAAAATATGTCAATTCAAGAAGACGAGTTTTGGGGGGGGGGGGGGGCTTAACAACATCATACTGATAGGGTGGAGATAGGGATTACTCCAGAGCTGCACTCTCAGTCAAAAAGCAAAACAAATGAACTTGGGGCCATTCCAAATGAAGCCAGTTTCCCATTTCTTACCCACTACCCACAGGAAGACACAAACAGGGTCCACACCAAAGATCCCTGTTTTCTGTGAGAAGTTAAATCAAGACAATTATTTCCAAGAACTATTGCCCAAATGGACAAGTCCCACAGAAGTAGTCCTGATATGAGTGTACATGAGATGCAGGATAGCTAGTACTGCAGGTGCAGATGTCCTTGGTTCACAAGGTGCCCCAGGTATGAGAGGCAGGCATTGGGCCTGTGATTTCATCTTTAGAGGGCGAAGCTGGTAACTTCTCTGCATCTTAAAAGGTCTTACAGTTACCTTGTATGCTGAGAGATGACATGGTTTGTTCAGGGTCAGAAAGTCAGTATATGTCAGAGATGGGACTGGAAGGACTGCCTAGCTTTGAAATCACCTCTCTACTCATCACAGCACATTCACCTCTCTTTCTCAAAGTGTTCCTATGGAAAAAAAAAAATCTACCACATTTCTCAATAAAAGAATATTGTCTCAAATGAGACAGTATTCATTTAAAAATAAAAAAGGTACTTTAGCCCAGTGCCTGACATATGGTAGGTACTATATAAATGCTCATTCTCTTCTCCATTCCCTCTCTTCCCCTGTTCTTTCTTTCAATATTAACACGGGTCATGAAGGAATGAGTAAAAGTACAGAATTTTATCATTTTAGAGCTTAAATGTTCCTTGGAGATCAATCTGTCTAAATCCTTTAGTTTAAAAATATGGAAACTGAGACTAGAAGGTATAAAATGGCTTGTCTGAGGTGAGGTTAACCAGGTACTAAGGAGCAGCATTCAAACCTAGATTTTCTGATACAACAGCTCATACCCTTTTGACCATGTCCTACTGGTTCAGTCCACCTATAATGAAGGCTTTGGTTTACTTATCCCACCTCCTTCATGTTCTTTCCAGCTCTAAGTGCTAAGTCCATCACCTTGGCCACTAATAATTGGCTTGGGAGAGAGAAAGGAGTCACCCCACAAAGAGTAGCAAGCAGCCTTGCTTTGGCTAAGACTCCACTGTGAATTACTAACATGGTTCTCACAAAACAACGTAGGTCTTTTTTTTTTTTCTTCCTATCAAACACTTTCATGGCTGCATTACAAGTATGGCAGTCATACATCACTAACATCCTTCATCTGATACAGCAAGATATAGTAAAAAGACACTGAAGCAAAAGTCAGGAATTCTAGTCAGTCAATTAGCATTTATTACCAAGTACCAGGCACTGTGCTAAGCTCTAGGGAGACAAAGAAAGGCAGAAGACAGTCTCTGCCCCTGGACTGGAAAAGGCTCCTTGTAGAAGGTAGAATTATAGCTGAGAATTTTGTCCTGGTTCTGCCACTCTGACCTTGAGCAAATCCCCTTATGTTTCTGGCACTTTATCATTCTCATCTATATAATGGGGAGGTTGGACTGAATGATCTATAAAGTTCTCTTGCAGCTCTAAAATTCTATGACTTGATACTAAAGATGCCAAAATACTGTGATATACAAACCATGCCCAGGTGTGCCTTCTTCATCACAGAAATATAGGTTATCCTTATGGGAAATAGTATAACAACTCATTGAAAATAATAGCACAAATTTCACTGTAAATCAGAATCTTTGCCTAGGTTCATAAATCTAAGGTAAATGCAAAAGTGCCAAGTAAAGAAACAGAATAATTTATTGCTATGGATAAAAACTATCTACAACCCAGAGGGATGTTCTTTACTAGTTTCTAGTTACTTTTTAATCTAGAAAATGAAAGAGAAACTCAAGGTGTCAAATCCCCACTGATATAAACACAAATACAAAAGCCATATAAGTTTAAATAATCAAATTCCATACTATTCTTTGGTGCTCCATCTAGCATATAGTTCTATATCAAGAACAAGAGAGAATGGGAGGAGACTGAACGTAATCACCTGAGTTGGCATGGCTTGTAGTCTAACACAGAATCTGATACATAATAAGTACCTCATAAATATCTAATCTATTTATGCTGTACGTGGAGAAAGAAGTCACTAGTTCCTACTACTAAAGAATGAAAATTTTTAATTTTTTACAAACAAAAAGAGCATAGCCCTTTGCTACCAAAGTGAAGTCCGTCTCAAAGATTAGATATTTCACAACCTTCGTCAAGGAAGGATAAGGACTGGGCATCGATACCATACAGATTAATTATAGTGATGTAACCTTAAACATGTCTGCTGCTTGCTGACAGCGTAACATCCTGAGGCAGACAAACAGGCCTGTAGGTAGGCAAAGAAAACATGTGCCTGGTAATGAAAGCAAAGGCTAAATTCCATTTATAGTGTTTATACAATCAAGTTTGTCTTGGGTTAATATTGATAATAAGGCTTTCTGTCTCTCTCTTTCTCTCTCCGCCTCTCTGTCTTTTTTCCTCTTTCCCTACCTTCCTTCTTGTCACTGAAGGCGAGGAACCTGATTTACTTATCTGATTTTGTTTCTTTTTCAGAAAAGAAAAGGATTTGCTGTGATACTCTGAGTAACTAACACAATCAACTGGAGAAACATACTAGGCAACGCCTCCAGAGCGGTTAAGGGAAAAGATACAGATAAAACTCACCAAAAATTAGGGTGCAACTAGGCAGCCTTTCAATCAAAGCAATTTATCCAAGCACAGGCTCCTCTAAATTCTGTATGAAGGGACCCAAAATGACAACCTCAAATTCATTTATCTTGATCATAGCTTAATTAGAGGTTTGACAGGATTTAGAACTTGAAAGGACCTTAACACTGTTTAATCCAACCTATGCAATTTACAGATCAGGAAACTTGAAACAGGAAGTAGAAAATGAGTCAAAACTATAGCAAGTCAAAAATACAGAAAAACGAAATGGGTTATGGTTTCCTGATAGTCCATCACCACAGCCCCCAGAAGGTGGGGGCCCAAACCAACTAGGACTTCCTCAGCGCTGTGGGAGCAAATTCACTCACCATGTTCCTCTAATCCCTATGATCATGTCCTGAGGTGAAAACCCCCTTCCCTTGCTCTCCAGCTCAACTCTATCACACCCCGGTAATCTGCCTTCTCCTTCCATTGTGCCTGCGTTACCTTCAACAAGCCCTCTTTGGTGCCAGAGCTCAATTCTTTTAACATTCCTTCCAACTTCTTGCATTCCTGTAAACCTGTGGCTCTCAGATAGAACACTGCATCACTCTTCAAGCTGGCTGTCCCTGTTCTCAAGGGGTCATTGAAACAGAGATGGGAAAAAGAGTCAATATATTCCTCCCTTCACATTATCAAATCCAGATCTCCACTCTGCCGCTCAATAAAAACAACAGGGACCTACTGCAAGCCAGGTACTGCGTTAAGTACTTTGCAAATATTGTCTCATTTGATCCTCACGACAACCCAGGAGGTAGATGCTTTTATCATCATTCCCATCTTACAGTTAAGGAAACTGAGGCAGACAGAAATTAAATGACTTGCCCAGGGTCACACAACAAATAAGTGACCGAGACTGGATCTGAATTCAGGTCTTCCTGACTCCAGGTCCAATGTTCTATCTGTGGCATCACCACTGGAAACAAAGAAAGGCAAAAGCATGATCCCTGTCCTCAAGGAGATTTCATTCTAATAAGGGAGACAAACATGTAAACAATTACATACGTTCTAGGTACATACAGTGTAAATGGGGGACAGTTTCAGAGGGTGACCACTAGAGTGGGGAAGACTGGGAAAGGTCTTTCATAGAAAACAAGACTTGAGCTTGGTCTTGAAGCGAGCTAGAGGGGCCTGGAGGAAGCACGATAGAAACCTGACGGACAAGACAGAGCATCAAGGCTCAAAGACACACGTGTCAAGATTCATGCTGGCAGAAAAAAGAGCCACCTCTTCTGGGGAGACAGGGATGAAGGACAAGGCAGTCAGTGGAAGAGAGGTGAGTGTGGTGAGATGAGGAAGAGATAAGAGGGAGTTCTCAGCAAAAGCCCTCAGTGAAGTACGAGTGAGAGGAGAAGAATGGAGGTTCCAAGGGAGGACTGAGGAGGCATAAAAAGGTGTGGAATAGTCACTGTAGTGAGTGGGATAGTGAATCAATTAGAAAGGTATAAAAGGACTGCCTTGCTGCAGTGAGAGCCCAATTGGGATTATGTTATACACATCTCAAAATGGACTCACGTGACACAGTATTGGGATGTTCTCCAATTCTGTTCAGCAGCATCCAAACAGGAGCAAAGGATGGTCAGAATAATAAGCTGGGGTGTGGCAAAGTATAATCATAACATAAGAGCACAGGGTGAAGTAGAACTGGTTCACCAAGGAGTCAATACGAAAAAGGAAGGAGAGTACAGCTGGTGTAGGAGTGATAATCTAGGAAAGATCTAAGGATGGAGGGAATTAAGGTCAGAGTAAGGATGAAGGAGAGCATAAGATAAAGAAAGGAATGTTCCACCATCACTCAGCATGTGTCACTTGTCACCATGATGTACCAGCCTCGAGAACACTCTTCCTTCTTTGTCAACGAGTTTAGCACTTGGTACCTAATTTTTCTCACTTTACAACATCCCGTCTTCTGACTTGGAGACTTCAAGATACATACTGATATCCCCTTAGACAAACTGTTCTCTCAGTTCATTAATGTTCTTGACTATCATGACCCAAATCATCACTCTACCTTAGGGATGCTCATAACTTGGATCTCAGAATTTTGAATCATCTACCCCTCCATCTATCCCTTTGTTCCATTCTTCTTTAATTTAGTTTTATCCTCACCACAACCTCCAATCTTTCCCATACCTTCCTCTTCTCCTAGCCTATCATTCCCCAATTCAGTCTCATTTTCCTCCCTTCACAGTCTTGTCAACCAATTCAAATATTACTCAGTCATCAACTCTTTGGACCCCTTATCCTTCCTGTTCAAACCCTGATAACGTTCAACCTTGGGCCACCCACTTTCCCCATCCACCTTCTCTATTCACACTTGTGAGGACTTAAATGCTACTGAAGGCATGATGCTCTATATGACACTCAGACACCTAAGTCCAGTACACACTTACATTTTCTAATTTCAACTGGGCCGTCACTGCTACATGGCAATCCTTTATTGTTCCTTCCTTGACTCTTTATCCCCCTTCTCTCAGTATCAGTCACAAGCTCTTCTTATTTTCTTCAAGCTTCTTCTCTCCGAGCTCTCAATGCCATTCTCAATACTCCTCTCAGGAGATGTCCTTTTTTTCAACCTTACTAAGGTACAATAGAAATTCTATCTTCTTCCTAACTCTTAGAATACACCACCTCAATATTTTCATCTTCATCTTCCTCTTTCCTCCCTAACTCTTCGTATTTACCTAGCCTCTCTCCAGTTTGTAATATCTCCTAGAAAGAAGTAACCCTTTTGGTTGCCAAAGTCAACTCTACTACTTGTGTGTACTTGATACCATCCTCTCCTATATCCTTCAGGAGCTCATTCCATCAAATCCTTCTTTCTCTTTCATCTTTATTCTTTCTCTATCTACTGGATTCTTTCCTGCCAATAAATATATAGTAGATGGGATTAAGAGAGAAATTATTTTTAAAACTATTTTTACTGTAACAACTTAACTTGTTCCCAAACATGATTCTAATTCTTCCCCATTTCTATCTATCAACTAATTATTGCCAACCTACTGCCTCTATTTCTATATTTCTTATAGCTGAGCTGCTACATGTTGCTTAATAAACTGGTCAAGCTTTGTTGTTGTTCTGATTTAGATAAAATAATAACCATAAAAGCCAACAACAAAGAGTAGAGTTTTAAAATACTATCAGTATTGCTGCCGAGTATAATAAAAATTCAGGATCCTGGATTCAGTTATTGACTCAGTTACTAGGGTATACATTAGTATTTTTGTGATTATGCTATTCTTGTGTCCCTTAAAAAAAAATCTACCTTGAAATAAACTTTCCTTACTTTTTTTTAATACCAGGAGTACAAATGTACACTAGAGTTGTTCATCTATGTCCTCGAAGTCTTTATATGACTGGTCTACTCCTTTTCCTGTCATATTTGATCTGTAATCATGTATACGTGTTTAACTGCAAAGACCTAATATACAAATTCTCCTTATATATGTTCAATTTGTATAAGGTCTGACATATTTTATTTATTTTTTAATGAAAGGGAGTTGGATGAAGAGACAAATGCGGAAGAGCTGACAACCTGCAGCTTGCATTACTAGTACTGACTCCATATGCTAGATAAGAAAATTCTTTGCACCTGGCCTACCTTCTGCTACAGAGATATAAAAGAATAAATATTTACTTTTTTCTTGCTTTCTTTCTGAAAAGTTGGGGGCTGCTGTTTATTAGATTAAACAGATTAAGTCAAAGGACCCTTAAAGGTTAAAAAAAACTCTCATCCCCCGCCAAAGAAAGTAAAAGTCACAGGGAAGAATTTTCTGCACTAAAAGTCAGTAAGAAGCCAAGAAGGAATCCTCTCCAGCAAGTCTGATTATCAGGATAGCTCTACAAACTCCTTATCAGCTGTAGTATTATTTACACTGTACCCTACACATGTAATCCTAACCCTAAATTTGGCTGAATCCAGTGTACCAGAATTTCCCTGGACATACATCCTGGTTCAAAATAAACAGTTCTGGACCAAACTCTTTTTCACCAAAAGCTGTCTATAGTGTGAGAGATAAAAGATTGCTAGAAATCTCATCTGGTATTGATCACCTTTGAGTTAGAAATAAAGATGCAAATAAAAGTGGAGAAAAGCAAACAAACACGTTAGGACAGCATCACTGACAACCCAAGTAACCAGTTCATTCTCTAGCTAAAAAAAAAAAAAATGTGCTTTGTAGAATGTAGGCATAGCCACAAGGTTAAGACTACTGAGCATTTCTAGTTTAATTTAAAAAAAAAAAACTGATGGCACTTAAGAACACTGAATCATGATCATGTAACACTTGAACTATTAAGGGTTCCATAGATCATTTAATCCAATACTCCAGTGCTGTTCAGTAACAAGTTACTGTAATGGTAATTGGAATTTAAAGATCTTCCCTGCCCCCAGGCTGAATGTAATCACATGGAGTCTGGGGTGGGAGGAGTTTGCTGTAGGGTGGAGCAGAGCCCACAAGAACCTGAGAGAGCAGATAGAGCTAGAGGAAGGAGAGGATATACCCAAGTAATTAGCTAGGCTTGTGAGTGTTAGTTTGCCCCCTGCTGTGACAGCTAAGGCTTGCAAGTATTTGTTTTTCAGAAGACTAAAGGATGGTGTAACTTCCTACTAGGCTATGGTATATTAACTTCTTTATTGCTATACTGAATTCAGTTCCCTGGTGTTAGGATTTGGCTCTCTGTTATCTGAATAAATGTTTTGCTTCTGTCTTCTATTTGGAGAGTCTGTTATATTTTGCAATTGAGAACTATGTCAGAATGTTCACAGTTGCTGTAGGTGCTGTGAATATTGCATTGGCACTACAGTTACAAAATAAGAGGATGATAAAAACATCATGGACGGGCACATCATCTCCTAAGCCTAATACAATATGACGATCTCTGTAACCAATGCTGTAGTTTAAAAAGTACTTTCTTTTTTGCTTTATATAGTAAAAATGCTGCTCTTATGACATGAGACACTGACAAGCTATTGTCTCATGAAATAATAGTGACTGAGGATCATCTAGTTCATTTAAGTTAATCCTGAATCAAAGCATCTATGAGAGTATATTTTAAGTTTAAGGATTTTAATAGAAGTACATTTCCTGTCTCAGTCCATTTTACTGTTTCATGTTTAATTTCCACACAGTATCAGGAATTTAGTTCAATTCAATAAACATTTATTCGATTCTATTCAACATCATTAAACTTACTATGAATCTGCTATGAACAACATACTATAGTAGCTGCCAGGGAAATGAAAAGAAAAAAAGAAACAGGCCCTGTCCTCAAAGAGTTTATAGTGTGGAGGTCAATTCTACAATTTAGATAATTAGATATGTTACTCAAGGTCAGGAATTATCTTATCTATTTTTCCCCATTATACATTGCACAGTGTCTTATATATATACATGTGTGAATATATGTGTGTGTGTGTGTGTGTGTGTGTGTATGTGTGTGTGAGAACAGACAAATGAGGCCTTCACATCACTTTCCATCCATTTCTAGACCATGCAGCCTCTACTCTGATCAGCTTTCTTAATAAATCCCTCTGGAACTCTCTAGGTCCTAAAAGGTGGCCTTTTATTTTATCTTGCCCCTGGGCTGTCCTGGTCTAAGAACTTTCATGATGCTCCCTAGACTACCACAGGCCAACCCTTGGGGTATTCTGACATCTCTGGGACTTTTCTACAGGGTACCCATTCTTCTCGACTTCTCTGAACACAAAGCCTCACAGGATATAATTATGTCTGACTTGTCTTTGGACAGGCTGGGAAACTGGAATTGTTTGCCTGTACTGGAGCTGGCTTTGTTGGTGGCCCCCTTTTCTCTTTTCTAACAGAGGCTTTTAGTCAAATTTTTTATGCAATTCTAGGGTGAAAAAGCTGCTTAATGTAGTTTTCATTGGGTTTATTTATCATTATTCAGTCTGGTGGGAATTTCTAGGTTTTTTTTTTAAAGGTTTGCAGGTATCTAGGTGGTCTGACCTGCTTTCAGGTAGCCACCTTGACTGAAGTCTCAAAATGTTTTTCACTAAGACTCTAACAGGCCACTGATGAAATCTTTAAGATTTCTCTTTCTGATCATGTCTTCTTATGTCAGATCCCATTTTATATTTCCAATCTGTTCCTAGACATTTGTACTAAAGTGTCTCCCTCATCACCTGAATATATCCTTATCCTGTGCCCTGGGGGGGAAGGGGGAAGAATCTTCATCATCTTCCCTTCAAAATTCTGACCCCTCAACGGTTTTCATCATACTTTTATGTCACCCAGGTTTATGGCACAGTAGAAAGGATATTACAAGTCCTGAATTTAAGCTCCACCTTTGCCACTTTCTGTCCATGTGAAATTTGGTGGCAAGTCCCTTAACCTCACTGTGCCTTGATTTTCTCACCTGTAAAATGAAAACTGGACTAGATGACCTCTGAGTTCCTTTTATTTCTAAATCTGTGACCTAACGATCCCTATATTTAATCAGCTACCAAGAGTTGTGAGCTTTTATAAATTACATTAAAATTTTAAAATGTCTCATCTCTCTACTGTAAACTATTCTCACTTCTATCTCCTTAATCCAGATCTCCAATAGCATCTCTAACAGAGAAATGACAAAAGAAAAGGAAAAAGTGCAAACTCAATAAACTCAATGATATTAAATTATTTGACTGAGAGTAGAAGGGGCATAAAAGAATTTAAAACATGGCTTCAAAAGATTGTCTATAAGCTTGAAATTAGGCTTTTAAATCACATATATGCCCAGAGTGGTTCTGACCATTTAGATCTGATATTCCGTTATGTAAGAACTTCATAGGGTCTTACTTGTTTCAGGGTAAATATTACTATTTATGGATAGCACACAGACTTATTTTAAACCCAAGGAATCTTTTGCCAAGAAGGAAACATATTACTACTGCAGGAAAACAGCAAGTATGGCTCAGAATTGCTGCATTCTGCACAGACATGTGCCAACAACACATAGTCATTGTCCCTGTTCTTCAGTATGGCAATGGTTTACAGACATGATTTCATTGCCAAGTCATTGCTAATTATAAAGCAAAAGGAATATCAAGAGATAATTCACACAAACTGATTAACTAATAAGAGTGGGCATTACTTGCCTTAGAACGTCCTTTAGCCACCTATTCAAATTTTATCACTCAAAAAAAATCTATACGCCCATGATTCCCCATGAATCTCTCTCTCTCTTAATTTTAAAATAGCAGAGATGACCTTGATACAGAGTATCTGTTCAGTTGCATCTCTGGCAACCAACTCCCTTCCAGCTGGCCATAAATTTCCAGGATTTGCCCCATGACTTGGATGATAATTGTTTAAATAATGCATGTTATTACATGGTGATAAATTGGTAATGGCATAATAACTCCATTGGAAAGAATGAGAATAACATGGTAACATGAATTCATAGGGCTATATTATCTTCCAATAAGTGCAATTAACTTGTGTTACCAGTCACACGAATACATTAACATATCTTATTTTGTGATGCAAAGAGGCAGCATGGAGTTGATACGGTCAGTTTTAGAGTCATGAAGAGATCTGAGTTCAAGTTCTAATTCTGACAGATTCTATTTGTGTGTCACTTAGTAAATTATTCTCAGTGTCTCATACAACTCTCTAAAACTAAAATATACAAAAGATTTACTAATCTGAATCACTGGATAGTTTTTAAAACCAGGATTTTCTCCATATAAATAAAATCATAAATCTAAACCAAGAAAGAAATTATTTTGTAATTTTCTTCTTTTTTTGTATTTGCTTCCCTAGTAGCCAGCAGAGTACCTGGCACATAGTAGGTAGTTAATATATGTCTGACTGACTGGTAAGTTTGGATAGACCTCACATATTGATATCAACACACACACACACACACACACACACACACACACACACACACGCATGCATGCACCACCTTCTTTTCTTTTCTATTGCTTTTTGGAGGGCAACTGAGGTTAAGTGACTCACCCAAAGTCACACTGCTAGTAAATGTGTCAAGTGTCTGAGGCTGGATTTGAACTCAGGTCCTCCTGACTTCAGGGCCTGTGCTTTATTCAATGTGCCACCTACTTGCCCCTACCTTCTTTTCTTTTAAATAGTATTTTATTTCTTCAATTACATGTAAAGACAGTTTTTTAAATAAAATTTTGAGTTTCAAAATTTTCTTTCTCCCTTCCCCCTAAGATGGTAAGCAATTTGATATAGGTTATAGATATACAACCATGTAAAACATATTTATATATAAGTATTGTTGTGAAAAAAGAAACAGAACAAAAGGGGAAAAAACTACAAAAAAAAAATTTTAAGTAAAAATTGCATGCTTCGGTCTGCATTCAGACTCCATAGTTCTTTCTCTGGAAGTGGGTAGCATTTTCTAACATAAATCTTTAGGAACTGTCTTGGATCACTGTATTATTGAGAAGAGTTAAGTTAATTATAGTTGGTCATCATGCAGTATTGCTGTTACTCTGTACAATGTTCTTCTGTTTTCGTTCACTTTACTTTGCATCAGTTCATGTGAGTCTTTTCCGGCTTTTTCTGAAATCTGCCTGCTCATCATTTCTTATAGCACAACAGTATTCCATTACATTCACATACCACACAACCTAGTCAGCCATTCCCCAACTGAAGAACATCCCCTCAATATCCACTTCTTTGCCATCACAAAAAAAAAAAGCTGCTAAATATTTTTAAACAAACAGGTCTTTCACCTCCATCCCTTTTCTTTTTTTTTTTGTTATGTCTTTGGGATATAGAACTAGCAGTGGTATTGCTAGATCAAAGGGTATGCACAACCCTTTGGGTATAGTTCCAAATTGCTCTTCAGAATGGTTAGATCAGTTCAAGATTGCACCAAACAATGCCCAATTTTTCCACATCTTTTCTGTCATATTAACCAATCTAATAGGTGTGAGATAGTACTGTCTTCTAATTACAGATGCAAAGGTCTGGTTCCTCAAAGCATTTCAAAGCTTAAATCCTGAAGCTGTTGCTTGAATGTTCTTGCTGGAAACTTCTTGTTTTAGATATGTGGGCCCAAAGGTCTATCTAATTATTTCAACCAATCCCAAGACAGAATTGTCCACTGTAAGTCCACACTTTTGACTAACTGATTTGATGATAAATCCAGGTAAACTTGAACCCTTAAATAAGACAGCTGTCCCTAAGTGGAAAGATGACTAATGAGTTCTTGAGAAAGGAAAATAAAGTAGTAGATTTTGCATTATCTTCCAACCAAAGGCATATCATTTCATGAGACACTTCATCATTTTGCCTTATAGTGCCCATGAGAAGCATTTGTAAAAAGACTACCATTGAAGATCAATGAAGCTTATACACTAATAAATACTGCAGAGGATGAGGAAGTAGAGAAATTCTACAAAGAAGTTGTTAGAACCCTCAAAATTTAGTCAACATATACTTCAATATTTAGTGACTTCTCTGCCTATGTGAACTTAAGCAAAAAATATATTGAAAAACATGGCTCATGATTAAGAAATACAAGAAGCAAAAAGGTTTTAAGAAGTCTCACACAGCTCAAGAATTTTAATACTTTTTTCAAGAAGATCTGGAGATACTATAGACATGGTAAATGCCCAGTAAGTTTTATAAAATAAAGTAAGTATCCACATCAAGAATTCTATCCACTGCTAAGAATTCTATTTTGTTACCCCTTCCTTAGATTTTCATTCACAGAAGAGTATGAAACATGTTATAACTGAGTATTTCTCTTTTCAGTAAGTGAATTTATTTGTAATCATCTGAAAACTGACATGCATTGAAGGTACCCAAATTCTGATATTTTGGAGGCTTTCTCTTTAGTATTAAATCCATTCATACCTCAATACTATAACAATTAACCTTCTGGTATAAATGTATATCAATATAGTACCTAAGAGGAACAATGATCCTGAGCAAAGAAAGGATTGGATATGTTGATTTTACCCTGTTTCCATATATTCACCAGGAATTTAGCTTTAAACCTCAAATTCACTCCAACATGTTCTTTGGGCGAAACGAATAGTGAACAAAGACCAAAATAAGACAAGAACAAGAGAATATATGGCAAAAATTCAAGGAGCCCATCTAGGGAGTACTTATCATTTCTGTAAGCCAAATTGTCTATTACAAAAAAGCTCCCAGATACTTAACCTAGTTTCTATGTGAGCAGAATGAAAACACAGAAAAACTATTTTGGTGGATTTTTTCTTTGCCTAATTTAAAATCATTTTTTCTCATAAAAAACCCAGATGCTTATAATACTGAAAAACATGTAGGAGCAATTTCTTATGCAACTTTGAACGTGCAGTATTACAAAGTGAAACTCATATGGAAGAAAATAAATTACACGGGAGACTTATTACCACATACTGAAACACACTGGTTTTTGTTGTTTTTAGAAATGACAAGTATGTTTTCTCCCTTGCTCCCATCAAAAACATAAGGGAAATTTGGTCACTTGGGTAATATATGACATTTAAAGTGTTGAAAATTATTTTTCCATTAAATAGAATTTATTCTATTTATGATATCCAGTAATTAAGTTCCCACTTTTAAAATATGGAGCTGTTGAATCACTCATAAAAGAACTATGTTAAATGGATTAAAGACACTACTATAGAGAATTCTCCCAGCTCCCTTTTTCATAATACTTAGGATTTTCAGTAAAGTGTTATTGCCACACAATAGTTATAACCATAAAAAAATAACAAAGAAGCTTTCCCTCCACTATCCAGGCTTCAGGATAACCTAAAGCAAGACCAGTGGTTGTGGGGGAAAAGCTACTGGGAGAATTGTAACATATCTGGATTCTAAATATCTGAAACTGTTAACCCACAGCATTTTAAGAAACTAACACTTCATGTAACATCTTTTCAAAGAAGGTAATTTCCCACTATAGTATGCTAGTGCCCACATGCTTTGGACACCATGCTTTGTTAATTATCAGAAGACATCATCAGGGAAAAGTGAATCAGGAAAACGACTGACTGGGTCATCTAGTCAGAGCAAGGGATAACAGATGGGCAATCCATGTGTTCCACTGGCATCTATGCAATTCAATTCAATTCAAAAAAGCATTTATTAAATATCTGTTATGAGCAAGATGCTGTACTAGAGGCTGAGAAAACAAGGTCAAAATAAGAAACAGTCCCTGACCTCAAGAGGTTATGTTCTCCTGGGAGAATGGATAGGGAAGGGGGGAAAGACTTCACACAGATAAATAAATGCAAAGTATATACAAAGAAAACATAACTTTAGATTTGTCAGGGACCTCATCTAGTCCAACCAGTACCTGAACAAGAACCTCTTCTACCCCATAACAAAATGTTTAATCTGGCCTTTGCTTACAGGCCTCCAGTATTGGGGAAGTAAATACTACTTCCTGAGGGGACCCAAAAGAAGCTCTTCTTGTGGTTCCCCAGAACCTAAGAGGTATTAATGGTTTAGGCAAGAAGGTTAAAATTTTGTGAAATGAAACTATCACTTCAACCAAACAGTAACAGTAAGCCCACTCCAGCTACTACCATTGCCACTACTACCATCAAGTTGAGGTTCTTCTGAAGCAAAAGGGCTCAATTATGGAATATGGAAGTCACCCCAACTGGAAGTGACCTTTTTGTCTTCAAATCTTTCATATCAACATAATTAATGGGAAGACTGGCCATTGAGGGCCCAGTACTTAGAACATTCTTGAATTTGTTTTTCCTGGTAGGTTATAGCAGAGCAAACAAATACATCCTACTTAGAATCTAGTATGTAAAACACTGGATGCCTACTGTCAGCCACATGTGCCCAAAAGGCTTCTAATTTGCTACTGGAAAAACCAATGACTCTACAGGCACTTAGCTGGTCCAAAGGTAAAAGGGTTGACTCACCAAACTCTTGGACTCTTTTGCTTCCATTTATCAAGTAAGACTACCATGTATCTAATTACTATGCTTCTATAAATACATACTACCTCTGTTTCTTTTGTAGTAATTCTTCCCTGATCTTAAGTAAATAAGTATTCAAAGAGAAGCATATCCAGTCAACAATGTGGGTAAAGGAGGGCAAGGGGTTCCATCAGAAGTCCTACCAATGATTAAAAGGCAATGGCCACCATAAAGGTGATGGCCAAAGAAAAAGGAAGCACCTACAGACACATATATAAAGACATATCTGAAGATAGCAGTGTCTTAAGTGATAGTTTCTCTTTATGATAGAGAGCGGTACTGTAAAGGCATCAATTCTCAAAGCCCAACAGAAAGCTACCCTTAACAAGAATCTTGTGAGTATGTATGAAGGGAGAAAAGGATTTCCAGAACCAAGAGTCAGGAAGTAAATACCCCTTTGTTACTCATGTTCTCTGTGAGTAAGCCTCATTACCACTTCACTGTAAAGCTGAGCCCATTCTCTTAAGAAACCTTAGATTGCAAGGGGAAAGAGTAGGCCCCTAGTTTGGGGGGTGGAGTTGTATTTTACAGCTACTGTTGTCATTATAATTTCTCAGTAAAAAATTTCTTTTCTCAAAATTAATGAAGTTCAATTTATTCTAATGGATAATGAGGAGTATACTGAAGAGGGCTCAGGAGTGTGATAAGACTAAAAATACTAGCTCCTCAGGATCTTAGGGATCCTACTCTAAAATTTTCCTAGAATCCTAAGTAGTAATAGCGAGCTTCACCCCAACCTGTGAATACAAGTGCAGTTCAGGGGAGTGACCCTAGAAGAGATATGAAAGTATCCTTTCTTTCAACCTCTTATTATACTCTGTATTTGATTATATTTATATATCTCAACTAGACTACAAATTCCTTGGTGGAACCAACTCACCTTATTTCACTTTTCTATCTCCTCAGCACTTTGTGCAGGCAATATTCACCTGGTATTAGGCTGTGATAACAATGACAATTAGGGAAGAAGATACTTCATTTGGATAGAAGGCCACTATTCTGCTAACTTGAAGATTAATACGTTGCTAAAAAAAACCATGGGGGTAGCTAGGTGGCACAGTGCATAGAGCACCGGCCCTGGAATCAGGAGGACCCGAGTTCAAATTCGACCTCAGACGTTTGACATACTTACTAGCTGTGTGACTTTGGGCAAGTCACTTGACCCCCAACTGCCCTCCAAAAAGCAAAAAAAAAAAATAAAAAAAATGTTTAATGACTTGAACTGACACCATAATTAACTAAGAAAAATAAGAAAGAAAATAGAAATGGGTATTTCCCTAACAAACAGTAAAACACATAAGCCTTGCATAATATACACTCCTGAGTATCCTATATCAAAATTCAATTACAAGGGATCCAACTCTACTCCAAGAATCTATCCACAAAGTACACTGTGAAATGGCATTTAAAACGTAATAAATGCTTTCTAGACTAAGTTTCTTTCTTTTAAGTACAAGGCTGCTATAAAAGCATCAAACACTGAACTGCATATCCATCTCAATTTTTTCTTACAGGAAGCATTTACATCTATTCCATTATAAGATTTAACCATGTAAATGTAAATGTATTTATTCTGTAAGAACATCCTGAGAAGGCAAAAGGGGGTGGTGGAGGGTGGGGTGGGTGAGGAACTATCATTTAAAAAGATAACCCTGAAGGAAGAGAGGGATAAACTATTCCATTTGCAGTACTAACCTATTCTATCCCATCTTCCTCTTAAAATTGCCAACATGCTATACAGGAAATAAGGGGCACATTTTAAAATTAGTATTCTAAATGTAGTCTGCATGCCCTATTAATTTTCTTTTTTTCTTATTTCAATTGTTGCTGATCACTTAGGAGGCAGCTGGCAACCTGAAAACAAAATACAGTAGAAAGCAGCCAAGCAGCCAGATGCCTAGAATGTCACGTGCAGATGTTAGGTTGTCTTCAGTACCACTTGGCATTTTCTTTTGACCAGCATCAAAAGACTTGTTCTCAGAATCACTGAACCAATGTGTGAATCCAAGCACTGGATTCTGGGTACCCATTCTTCTTTCAGCTGCTCTCTACCTCACTCACACCCTCTAAAGCCTACAGCCCAGCATGCCAAAATGAAAAGTGAAATGGTGAATTAGTTAAATATACAGAGAATTAGCTACAAGCAAGGGGTGAGAGACATGTGCCATGAATATTAATGGAGCACAGGCAATTACAATTATTAGAGCCTACTTCTTATGACAAACACACATAAAACCAAGACGGCACGTGGCAATCAGTAACTGGCCGTTCTAAAACTGACGAAGGTATGGGAGCAAGCAATTTCAATTAATCTAGAAATGGTTAAATATTTCTGACCTTGATTATTCTCACTTAGTTTTTGTAACACCCTAGGCTGCTTACAATTATTTCAAAGAGTATCTGCTTTTCTAAAAACTTATGAAAATAACATTTATATTATGATAATTAAACATGTGCAAACTGAAGGGAGAAGAGAATGCAACAAAATTAAACAATTTCAGGGTGTGACAGCAATGATTACTGCAGTTTGGGGAGTTATAAATTACTGGATTGTCTGCATAAAGCATACACATTCAGGATAAGGCTTCATTGACTGTTTATTCTTTTAAGAGAATTTTTAAAATTAATGCAAATATAGTTATTTAAAGTATCACTGGAAATGGAGGAGCTGGGCAAAATAAAACCAATGCGAATAAAATATCCAGAGGCCTTGAAGAGGTTTACAACTGGAAGTCATTTGTGATTTTACTATTTTGTGTTATTATTATTAAAAGTATGTAAACGGCCAAACCAGTAAGAGGTAAATGCTCTACTTACTCACCCCTGTGAGCAGACTGCAATGGACCTCACAGAGGGGTGATCAGATTTTTGTATAGTCTTCAGAGAAACCTTCATGAGAAATTCATGTCTCTAGTTACATCATATCAGTCCTTCCTGAGAAAGTAGAGAATGGGACATTCTCCTAAATTACTGGCCAGCAATATGAAACTTACAGAGACGCATAGTTCTTATTTATTCCAGATTGCCTTTTCACAAAAAACAAAAGTAAAGTATGAATGGAACAAGACAAGTGCACTTTATTCATTTGAGATTAAAGAGTTTTTGTTCTCATAACTTTTAAATTATCAAAGTCTTTCCTGTGGTAATTTAAGATAAGTCAAATCCCACTACAATGAATATCCTAACAAGTGTTCTGTAAAATTATGTCAGAGGATTCCCTCAAGCCTCCAAAGGTTTCTTTAAGGTTATTTTCAAATATTTTAATGGAGTGGTAGTAAAGGGGAAAAAAGTAGATACAGTGAAGAAAAAGAGGAGAATATAGATGCCCTCTCCTACTGTTTTTCTTTCACTCTCCTATAGGAGGAATTCTTACCCTTTTTTGTGTTAGAAAGCCCTTTGGCAGTCTTGTGAAGCCTATGCACCCATTCTCAGAATCATGTTTTTAAATGTACAAAATAAAATACATTATGATTAACAAGAAAATCAATTACATGAAATATAATTATCAAAATATTAAGAAAACAAGTTCATATAACCTCATTTAAGAGTCCCTGTCCTATATATAGGAAAACATGAAGTTGAACTACAAAATTATACTGGTCTGGAAGAAACTAAGAATCAGAACTGAAGAGGCTAGCACAAAATGGGGAAAGACCGGGAATCACAGCCTTCCAAATACATCTTGATATCTTAAGTCGGGGTATAAGCTTACTTCAGTTCTTCATAAGCTCTGTGATTTCATCAGTATGGGTATTGTTTCTACTATTTTAGGCTGCAAGAGTGGCTGTGGCCCAGAAGAAGAAAAGAAAATATCTGTCACCTATCAGGTTCCTTTCTGGTGGAACTTAGGTCTTTTTAAACAGAGTCCAATGCCAATAAAGGCTTGAAACCTTTCTGTCTTAATAAACCTGCTAAACTTTGCTCTCTCTATACTGCTCTCCATGCTGCAATATACATAGTAGGTAATAAATAATTGATAAATGAATAACATGGGAATATATTACAGTTAACTCAGAAATCATAATACCTTTCTTTCTAGTTGCTAGGAAATCTCTTAATATAATACTTTGCAAATAGTCAATAGGTTCAGAAATGTTGAGACTAAAATTCCTACATGTTTCGACTATAAGAAGAACACATTTTGAAGTGGGAATAACAAACAAATTCATGGTTCACTTCTCAGAGCACTACACACTGTCCAAAGAGTTTTTATTGAGAATTTGGACTTAGGAAAAATTATTAATTGTATAGAGGCATAAAAATAGGAAATCATGAACAAAAGTCTACATCACAAAATAATCTACATAAAGAAATGGCAGATGGCAATATGTGACATGACTTTATTTGGTTGGGCACACACCCAGTGTTCCAAAGTCTACCATTAACTTGTTCCAGTCTTCCTATACAATTTGACCACTTTCTGCTCCCATAGGATAGAGCACTGGCCTTGGAATCAGGAAGACTTAAGACCATGAGTTCAAATGCAACTTCAGACACTTATTAGCTGTGTGAATCTGGGCAAGTCACTTAACCTTGTTTGCCTCAGTACCTCATCTGTAAAATGAGCTGGAGAAAGAAACAGCAAAACACTTCAATATCTTTGCCAAGAAAACTGGGGGGGAGGGGGGGGGAAGGCTCACAAAGGGTCAGATACAACTGAAAAGCAACTGAACTGAATGCTCCTAGTTTGCAAAGTAATTCAGTTTAGTGTGATTAGTATGTAGGAGAAAGTTTAGACATATAGCAAGATCTCAGAGTCTGCTAGGGGCTAATACAGAATAGGGGCAACGAGGTGGAGCAGCAGAATAGAGCACCAGGGCTGAAGGCAGGAAGGTATCTTCTGAGTTCAAATCCAGGCTCAGACACTTCCTAGATGTATGATCCCTGACACTCTGCCTTAGTTCCCATCTGTAAAGTGAGCTGGAGAAAGAAATGGCAAACCAATATCTTTGCCAAGAAAACCCCCAAAGAGGGTCACAAAGAATCAGATATGACTTAAACAACTGAATGACAATACAGAAATACAGAAAACAATACCGATGCAAGATATTACATGATCAATGAACTTGAGAGAGGTAAAACACAAGAGATCCAGGTTTGATCTCCTCCCCAAAATACATTTATATATATATTCTTATTTCCAATTCAAAGCCTTTCTTCATGTCATTATCTAGAACCCTCTTTCTACTTCTTTCCCTCAGACAATCCACAAAACCTTGAAGTTGGAAGGAACCTTAAAGATTATCAGGTTCAGGAGCTGCTATGTGGCACAGTGAATAGAGCACTGGCCCTGGAGTCAGGAAGACCTGAGTTCAAATCCGGCCTCAGACACTTAACACTTTACTAGCTGTGTGACCTTGGGCAAGTTTAACCCCAATTGCTCTGCCTCCCCCCTCCAAAAAGAGCAAAAAAAAAAAAAAAAAAAAAAAGAATATCCAGTTCAATCCTCTCTTGATCTACTAGGCACTAGATTTTTCCACCAGGTAAATAACTCATGTTTTGACTACAGAATATTAAAATACTTCCACAGGAAAAAAAACAAACAAATATGTGCATACAAGCCTAAAAGAAACCTTCCACAAGCAAGAGCCCAAATGTTACTGTTCTACAATAATATCACTAATACAGCACAACTAAACTCCAGCATAAATTGACATTTTATTGTAAGAACATGCAGCCAATCACCTGAGGTATAAATCACACAGCGATCTAAGCTATCCTGGGACCCTCAGTGGAAATCTGAACTATCTTATAAACTTTACTGGCAATCACCCCTAAGTGATAGCCTGTATACAATCACCAGATTGTTTACTGTCTCTGTATACACACTGTTCCTATGGTATCTGTTACTAATGTCCACTGCTTAAATAAATACAGTAACATAAAATGTAAAAGAAATAAATCCCAACCATCGAATCTCAGAGGTCATAATATGACACAATGAAACTGAAAAATTAATCTTAATACAATATCGAACAACAAAGTCTTTAAAAACACAAAGCAGGAAAAATACAAACTCATCCAAAAAAGCATATACTGGAACGTACTGAAAACTTGTCTTGAAATATACTGAAGTTTGCATTGCTAAAATTACTTTTACAAGTACTTGATTGATCCTTCCTAGTCTGAGAATTCTGGAAATAATTATTGTTTGTTTACATTGTAGTAACATGGTGACTTGTGGCCAAGAGGTCTTTAAAAAGCATTTTTATGTGTTGCATTAAATTCTTTGCATTAAAAACTTGTTTTGGCAATTCTAAATATGTGGTGTACTTGAAACTTTCTGTTTGTTATTTTATAATAACTTAGAATGTAAAATTAGGAACAACAACTATCTCATTCTTGAAATTTAGCTTCAGAACCTAGCACAGCACCTGGGACATTGCAGGTCCTTACCTGATTTAATGGTACAAACCCCTGAAACACTGTGCTGCCTGGTCATACATTTACAAGGAACCAATTAACAGGGAAGTGCTAAAATGTGTAGATTTATGAGTTAAAAACTGTAACTTAACAGGCTTGTCCTGAGGTACCAAGAAAACCACATTCTTATAATTTAGGCTATTGCTTCATAGGCCTGAAATTGTCTTTGTGAAACCGCAAGAGGACAAATGTAGCTAAGTGAGAAAGTAAGGAGAGAGAGTCAAAAAGAACGCAGACCACAGGCTTCATGAGTTATGAGCAGGGCTAAAGCTCCACAGAGCCTTAAAAGATACAGAAACAGAAATAAAAATAAGAATCTGTTGCAGAATTCTGAGTTTACTCTATTTCCCTTCAACAGAGTTAAACTTAAATGGAAGAGTCAGGAAAACAAGCTGTGGCCTAGGATTACAAATCTGGAACTGGGAGGGACTTGGAGGTTATCTAGTCCACGGGAGTCAAACTCAGAAAAGGGGCCCTGTAGGCCACACAGTAACTTTAAAAACCACAAACTAACATTGTTGTTAATTTTTTTTTTTGTTAAACATCTTAATTAAACATTTTAATCCAGTTGCCCACTCTGGAGTTTTTAACACCTGTGACCTAGTCCACCCCCCCCCCCCCCTAATTTTACAGAGAGGAAACAGAGGCCTGCAGAGGTTAAGTGACTTGCCCAAAGTCAGTGATGGAGACAGGATTTGCACCCAGGTACTGAGATGTCTAATACAGAGTTCATTCCAGGCTGCATCTCATCACTATGCCATCAGAACAGGACCAAAATGTAGATTGGGATTGTTTTCCCTAGAAGGTGAATTAGGACCACATAATATTCATAAAACTTTTGCTGAGTGCTAGGTACTGTAATGGCATAATGGAAATAACGTTGGATTTAGAATCAAGAGATCTGGGATTGAATCGCAGCTCTGTAAATTTACTAACAACAAGAACTTGAACAAGTCTAAATTCTCTGGGCCTGAGTTTTGTCTTCTGTAAAATGAAGATAATACTTGCAATATCTATTTCACAGGGAATGTTGTGATAAGTGTTTTTGTAAACCATATAAATATGAAAAATTTATAAATAATATATATTATATATTAATTATATATAATATATATTATATATATTTATTATTTATATTATATAATATATATAAATATAAAAATATATAAATTTATATAATTTATTAATTATATATAATTATATATAAAAAATATATAAATATAAAATTGCTATTATCACCTTAGAAAATACCTAAAAAGCCCTCATACATCATA
>CM053585.1:450461988-450504759 GCA_028646515.1 Pseudochirops corinnae | reverse complement strand
TTGCTAAATTCACACAGAAAGGATAAAGCTTAGACACAATCTGGGTTATTGCCAGGAAGCTGTGTAGGGCAAGATGGAATCAGAAGATTACTGTTATACAGTCTCATAAAAATATATTCAACTAACAGAGAGCTAGAAGAGTCATTGCTTACTAAAAAAAAAAAAATCTGATAAGGGGAAAATTAGTTTTGTCATGCTTTCTAGGCCTATTTAAGTAAGGTGCCTTCAGTTTTAGTGGCTTTTAAAGACCGCCATAACAAGAATGTGCATCATGGCTTTAGTAATGACTCTACAGAAATTATGAGCAGGGGGAGGGGGCAGGAAAGGAAAAGAGAAACTCATTTTTATCTGAGGTTCAGGTGGCTCCATATGGCACAGGAGTTTGGGCCCCAGTGAAAATTTTTTATCATTTACAATTTTTTTCAATGTTCCTAGAGGTAGAGGAGAGAGAATAGTTACAAGTAAACAGCAGAAAGTAAACTCCTTGAGGGCAGAGACTAACTCCTTTTTTTTTATCTTTGTATCTTCAGATCCTAAGGAAGTACCAGACACAAAAAATATTTATGGTTGAATTGAATTTAACTTTATCTTTTAAATGTACCCCCCACCCCAGACTATTATTAAAATAGATGGTCTCTTAAGTAGCTGAAAAAGTGAGAGCAGTGAAGAAAGAGAAGTGCTTTCAAGATGGAAATTTCTGCAAAGTCATTTTGGAGTTTATCAAATTGTACCATGGTTGGTTCCATTGGCAAACTACACAATTATTATGTCTTTCCCCTTCAAGAGATTAGTATAGTTGCTGTCTTTCTCACAAACATATTTGAAGTATATTTTACATCTGGGAATTTCTCACGATTATTTAATGGTCTTGAAAAGGCAAATTCTTCTGAGCTTTCTCTAGAAACTAGTGACAGAAGTCTAGCAGAGAAGTTTTACAATTATCTTGCTATTTTGTGAGTTTTTATTGATTTTCATGAATTGCTAAATAATAAATATTTGCCTTTTACATAAAAAAAAGGCAGTAACTAAAGAGAAAAGGGCAAGTAAGTAAACAGACCTTTGCAGGTTTCCTGGTGTGGGGAGTACTATTAAAATCTTTTCAATAATCATTATACTATTTGCTTCAGACAAAAT
Source organism: Pseudochirops corinnae (assembly GCA_028646515.1). Taxonomy (NCBI): domain Eukaryota; kingdom Metazoa; phylum Chordata; class Mammalia; order Diprotodontia; family Pseudocheiridae; genus Pseudochirops; species Pseudochirops corinnae. Next base: position 450,503,625 of record CM053585.1, on the reverse strand, counting down.
GGTACTCCCCTGCCATTTTTTAATGATATAATGTATTACAAGAAATGAAAAGAGAAACATCTTTAAAATGAATACTACATTTAAATTGTCTAAGCCATAATTCTAGTGCAGTAAGAAAGTGAAGGCAATGTTTATTCTTTTCTTGAAGTGAAATCTTATATGCTGAAAAGTACTATAAACTAAATCTCATACACAGAAACTTACAGATTAGTATAAATAATATCTGCTGAATATTATATAAACAATACTAGTATGAAATTGCATCCTTCAGGTCAAGCAGGGACTAGTTCCGGACCTTATTCACAAGGAAACTCTAAGAGAAGGATGTGCTCAGGATGATTATAAAGTATATCTGGAAGAAATCCTTCATAGAATTGAGGCAAAAAGTACATCTGAATCTGGTGGGGGCCAGAAATTAACAACCCCAAATCTCTTCATCAGTCTTATCTTTATAAATCCTAACCTTTTGACAACATCATCAGAATTAAGCTCACATTTTTCAGACAAAGACATTCTACATTTATAAATGAAAATGAAAAAGTCATTTCTGAAAGCTTTGATTTTTTTCATGTTAGTTCTACATCATATGCAAAAAAAATTTTAAAGAACCACAAAACAATCAAAAATTAATTCTGCAAAATTACAAAAATCAAACATGGCTCCAAAGAGATGTGAGAAGATACTCCCATCCAGATCTTTATAGAAGTAGGAGATTCGCAGGTATCATATTTAACACATATTTTCAGACTTTTTCAGTGTATTGATAAATTCTGCCTATTTTTTCCTTCTTTTTTTCTTTAAAAAGATTATTAATTATATGGAATGGTTCTGTCTGGGAGGAGGAGGAGTAGAGACACTCAAGAATCTATATGATTGGCTAACATGAGAGAAAAGGAAAAATGACAAATGCTAGAGAGGATTTAGGAAAACTGGGATGAAGTCTGCAGAGCTGTAAACTGGTCTAAGCATTCCAGAGAACAATTTGGAACTATACCCAAATGTGTGTACCTTTAGGCCCAGCAATATTAATACTAGGTCTATATTTCAGAGAGATCAGAGAAACAGGAAAAAGACCCATATGTACAAAAATATTTATAGCAGCTCTTTTTATGGTGGCAAATAATTGGAGAATGGCTCTTATAATTTATAAATGTGACTGTTTCCTAAATATTGAGGCATGAGGCCTTTATCAAAGAATTTGCTATAAAATTTTTTGATATTACTTCACTCTTTTAGCAAAATGTAGTTTCCTTGTTTCTTTTAATTAGGTTTATTTTTGTTTTTGCCATACCCGAGATCATGCTCGCTATCCCAGCCTTTTTTTTTAACCTCAGCTGAAGCATAATATATTCTGCTCCCACCCTTTATTCTAGTGTGACTTTCTGTTCCAAGTGTTTCTTGTGGAAAAACATTGCTGGATTCTGGTTTCTGATCCATTCAGCTAGCCCAGTTCTATTTTATGGGTGAGTTCTTCCCATTCATACTCAGTTATGATTGTTATATATTTTCCTTTATCCTTTCTTATTCTGTTTATCTATTTCTCTTTTTATCCTGTCTTTCCTCAAAAGTGTGTTTTGCTTTTGATTATTGCCACTCTTAATTCTCCTTCCTTTTTATTCCCCTCCCCCCCCCCCCCCCCCCCGCTTTATGTTCTTCCCCTCCTACTTCCCTGTTAGGTAAAATCAATTTCTATAACTGTGTGTGTGTGTGTGTGTGCGCGCGCACGCACACATATATATTCTTCCCTCTGAAAAATTCTGAGAATGAGGTTCCAGTACTGCTTGCCCTTGTTTCCCCCTCCACTGTAAAAGCTCTTCCTTGCATAACTCTTTTATATGAGATAACTTCCCCCATTTTTCCTTCCTTCTCCCTTCTTCCAGAGGCATCCCTCTTTCTCATCCCTTCATTTTTTAAAGATTATCCCAACATAATCTGTACCCTTCTATGTAGATTCTTTCTAATTGTCCTAATAATGAGAAAATTCTTAAGAATTACATATATCATCTTCCCATATAGGAATGTAAACAACTTAATCTTATTAAATCCCTTATCATTTCTTTCATGTTACCTTTTTTATGCTTCTCTTAAATCTTGTGTTTGAAAGTCACGTTTTCTATTCATCTCTGGGCTTTTAATCAGAAATGTTTTAAAGTCCTCTTTTTCATTAAATATTTATTTTTTCCCTTAAAGGATTGTACTAAACTCAGTATTGCTGGATAGGCTATTCTTGGTTGAAATCCTCGTTCCTACGCCTTCCAGAGCATCATATTTCAAGTCTTCCATACCTTTAACATGCAAAATCTTACCTGATCTTGACTGTGGCTCTATGATATTTGAATTGTTTCTCTCTGGCCACTTGCAGTATTTTCTTCTTGACCTAGGAGCTCCTGAATTTGTCTACAATATTCCTGGGAGTTTTCATTTGGGGATCTCTTTTAAAAGGTGATTGGTGAATTCTTTCCAGTTCTATTTTATCTTCTAGATCTAAGATAACAGGGTAGTTTTCCTTTATAATTTCTTGAAATATGACATCTAGGCCTTTTCTTTGATCATGGTTTTCAGGTAGCCCAATAATTCTTAAATTATATCTCCCTGACTGTTTTCCAGGTCAATTGTTGTCACAATGATATATTTCACATTGTCTTCCACATTTTCATTCTTTTGAATTGGTTTTATTGTTTCTTGATGTCTCACAGAATCATTAGCTTCCACTTGCCCAATTCTAATTTTTATTGAATTCTTTTCTTCAGTGAGCATTTGTTTCTTTTTCCATTTGGCCAATACTGTTATTTTCTTCAGTATGTTTTGGTGCCTCTTACCAAGCTGTTAATTGTCTTTTCTTAATTTTCTTGTATCACTCTCACTGATTTTTCCCAATTCTTACCTACCATTCTTATCTCCTTCATTAACTCTTCCATGAATTCTTGTTGGCTTGTATTCAATTTTCATTTTAATTTGATGCTTTTTGTAGCTGTTTTCATATTGTTGTCAAGTTCTTCCAACTCTGTATTTTGATCTTCCCTGCCACCACAGTAGTTTTTTGCAGTAAGGTCATTTTTTTAGATGTTTGCTCGTTTTTCAAGTCTATTTCTTGACTTTGAACTTTATGGTAAATCCTAGTTTAAAAAGTCTCCAGACTGACAAATGTCTTTAAACTCTAGCATGTATCTAAAACTAGACAGCTTTAATTTGATTCCTCTCATGTAAATGGCTGTGTGTATTATCCCAACTTTATGATTTGTGTTTCTTCTATCTCTTCCTTTTGATCATAAGCAATTCAAGGATAAGAATAATTCTAATCCTTATTTTCTAGATATGTTCTCATGATACTTCTATACACATAGTATTCAATAAATATTGGTTAGGCTATAGTGTCATTCCTACACTGAGGAATGACAGGTACCAGCATGAAAATGGGAGCAACAATCCTTTTTCTGATGCTGATTTTCCATTCATACATCATAATTCCCCCACTGTGTAGGTTTCATACCACCAAAAAAAATGATATCTAAGCAAATAAAATCTTCATGTCATCATGGGTCACCAAACACATTCATGGTCATAGAGTGGGTTTTCACCCGATTGTTTTCTATATTTCACCTTCAATGATACATAATTTTGTCATTATGATTACTTGCCTTCTCCATTGACACAGACAGCAACTTGGAGAGTTCACAGACATTAGAGCCTGAAGAGATCTTAAAGATCTAGTCCAACCTTTTCACATTACAGATGAAGAAACTGAGGTCCAGACAATGAATGTTTGTTTAAATGAGTTCACAGCTGAGCAAATTTTCACTTCAGATCAAGGGAGGGTGGGAAAGACCAGTACTGACACTAAGACTAAGGTTCTTCTCCTCACTCCCTCTACCCCCTAAAAATACACACACACACACACACACACACACACACACACACACTCTCCTTTCTCAAGGGACTGGGATGTTTCTGCCATCAAGCTACTAGGCTCCCAAATTTCCCAGTTCTGGCTTAGTTTACTATTTTATACAAAACCTACAAAGTACAAGAAATCTCAAACGATCTAAACATTCTACCCATCTGGCATTATTTAAATTCATTCAATGGTTTGCAAAGACTTCCAAAGTGACCAATGACTTGAAGCCTATAACTGATTATTCAGTATAGATGTCTAGACTTTATTCACAGTTAATTCATGTCTGCAACTGATTGACTGGCTGTTCTCATCTGACAGGAGTATTCAGGATATAGCATCTTGTCACTTATTTTAAGAGAGGTGAGGTAAATCATTGAATCAATCCACCCCCAACTTTATAGGTAGAAGATACATCTGTCTTGGGCTCTCAGAATCTCAGCTGGAAAGGAATAGCCCAAAAAAATAGCGAATTCAACCCAAACCTAAGTAGGAATTGATAACATTTAGTCTCCTCTTGAAGATCTCCAGTGATAAGTAACTCATTATTTATAAAGACAGCTATACAGATCTGAACAGCTGAAATTGTTAGACCTCTTCCAAGGAGATTTCTTTACGAAATACTGGAACAACCCTATTATAAAATGATTTCCATTGCACAGACCTGAAGGACATTATGTTGATAGTAAAGATCAAGCTGATAACCAAGGATAAGCAGAATAATTTTCTATTTTGTTCCTAACGCTTCGCCCAATTAAGAATATATGACAAGAATTAATGATTATCTTCTAACAAAAGATAAGGATTATCTCTTTTACCCCCATAGTATACTTCCAACTCCTATCCCTCCACAGATAACAACTGACATATATCATTCAGTGACATGTACAGTGGAGAATATGTCTGGATTCTGTTCCATGGTCACAGAAAGTTTAAAATAGAACTTGAGGGACAGATTTCCAACCTGACACCCAAGGATCCAGGCTTATAATTCCAAGAACATAAAAGGCAACAAGCCAGATGGGCAGTGAAAAGCGGAACAATAAGGCACACACCCTACTCCGCTGCTACCATCCTTTTATGTTTCACTGATTTAATTGAACTTAATTTACCATTTGAAAAAGCAAAGTTTTATTTTCTTTTGTTTTAGGGGTAGGGAATATTCTTAGATCATGTACTTTTTAAAAATAATGCTTCTGTTTAAGAGATTTAGGAACTGGCATAATGAACTTTTAACTTCTGAATAACTGTTGAATAATTATAATCTATCAAAAATTTGGCAGTCTTTTCTTTATTCTAAAGAATTGTAAAAAAAAAATTATCATAAAAAGAAGCCATAACCACTTTTCTTTAGGTAACCATCTTCCTAAGACAAGCAACTGCCAACCTCAAACTGATGTCAAGTCAAACCATATTCTCAACATGGCTTTTCTCAGAGTTACTATACACAGGGGAAAATTACCTGAGATAAAGGCATATTGATCAATTTTTTTAAATAAAAAGAGCATGTGGGTGTTAGTACAAAAGTAAAATTCAGAGATGGATCAATATAGACTCCAGTGCAGAGATGACTTTTATAACTGTCAGAAATCCACCAATTGGTTCGTGAATAGCAACAACTGGGATATGATCTAATAATAGTTTTGAGAATGGGATGACAGTAGAAGCTGATGAGGTTTAATATAGGAGGGAGGGTAGCACATGTCTATGTCTGTCAATAAAGTCAACATTAGGAGGCAGTCTGGGAAATCAGAGCAGGAATCACCAGGCCCTCGGGCACAAAACCTCTGACTTCAGAGTACAATCCATCGATGACACACAACACAAAATGCATTATATCCAAAGAGTCTGCATTCAGGAAAAGATTTTATTTCTGGAAGAGGCAGAGGAATGAGGATACAAACACGTGGTGGGATAGGACCTCATGCCAGCCTCTGTAGAAAGGAGTAGGCAACAAATATTTGTTCAGAGCCTACTATACGCCAGGCACTGTCCTAAGTGCTTTACAATATACTGTCTCCTTTGATCCTTACAACTACCCAGATACAGGTGCTTCTATCATCCCTGGATCTTACAGTTGTGGAAACTGAGGCAGGCAGAGATTAAGTGAACTGCCCAAGGCTACACTGCTAACAAGTTTCTGAGGCTACACTTAACCCACGTCTTTTTGACCCAATGTTATAACCACTCTGCAAACCAGCCTCTAAACAAGAGACAGTGCTCTGCTGAGTATTCTTTTCTCCTTAAACGTGGTGTATGTGGTAGAAAGAGAACTGGACCTGGAGTCAGGAAAACCTGTGTTCTAATTCTGTCTCCGACACATATAACTGTGTGATCCTAGGCAAGCTGCTTTACTTTTATGGGCCTCCATTCCCTTACCTTTTAAATGAGGGGATTATCAGCTCCAAAACTATGATCCCATGATTCTACGTGCATCTTTTTCAAAAAGAAACTGTCAATAATTGATAGTAACTTCTGAATCTAGAACTGAATAGGTTCCCAAATGTGGAAAGGCCCACAGCTATCAGTTTCTGCAGCAGTTACCTAATGTCTAAAACAGGGCAGAGATAACCTGAGTACTGATGGTCAAGTTTTGACTCTCCGGCAGACTTCTGGAGAGGAGACTTGAGAAGGTCATTCTTTAATTTCTGCCTTTCATTTTCTGAATATGCCCTCTCAGCCATTTCTAGGATTAAGCAGGATGAGTCATGTTGCCTCGTAACCACCAAAAATTCCCAGCCTCAAATACAGCTTAGTAGGCAGACCATCCTCCCCTGGAGAGAAAACTCTTACATAAACATGTATAAAGTGAGACTACTGAGAGTGCTGGAACTGCACACAGACACCCCGGAGTGGACGAGGTTGGAAATAAATGGAAAACAGTTTTGAGGCAGGAATACACATTTGCATAGAGCTGAAATTTTCCTACGTGGTTCTTTCCACATAAGTCTATCATTGGACAGTCTACTTAACCCCAAGGCTTACTCTGGGAAGGTATGACACAGTCATAGAAAGCAAATCCTCTCCTTAGTACAACCACTTCCCTAACCCTGGGTGTGTAGGCTCCAGTCACCCTTCCCATCCACAAAACCAACAAAGTCACGCAGTGGCGTAATTAAATGGTTCTGGGGGAACACACAGCTCTCAGATGCCACCTGTTTCCTCTGCACACACTAATGACCATTTTCAAGACCTCTTCCGTTTAAATGCTCACAATTCTCAACTTATCAACAGAAAGACAAATAACTAAGAATTTTGCAGGATGAATCAACAAAGTGATTTGAAAAGCAAGTACATTTTAGGTCTGATTTCCTGACATTGTGTGAAAGAAAGGGAAAACCATTTTGAAACAGGGTATACACATGTCTATACAACTGAAATCTTTCTACATTGCCCTTTAATGAATTTACACTAATTATACTTCTTTATTAATTTATTTTATGTGTTTCTTTACATAATCTTACACCAATTTATTTAGGCATAACTCCATTCTGAAGCTGGGCAGTAGAAGAACTTCACGCTTAACTGTCATTGACAGAATAAAACCATCACTGCTAAATGAGTCACAATTACAGCTATGTGGTAGGGCTTTTCTAGGACAGCTTTTGTCAGTAGTTGTGCTTTTTTTTTCATTTTATGATTCCTTGAGTTTTCCTACACCCAAAATGCTTACCCCTCCAAAAAAGACATGAAGAGTTTTCCCTAAGAAGCGGTGAGCACTAGTCCCTGCAGGTAACCCCTCTGCTTTTAAGTGGGCATCTAGGGCATCATCGGTTTTTGTCTCACTCTTGATATCCTCTGACAATACAGTGGATAGAGAGCCAAGCTGAGAGTCAAGAAGACTTGAGTTCAAATTCAGCCTCAGACTCTTACTAGTTGAATGACCCTGGGCAAATCTCTTCATCGCTACTTGCCTCACCTACAATTTACACAACCACAACTAGAAATATTATCTATTATTCTACTTGACAGAAGTATATGATGTGTTTTTTGTAAGTTTAGACAAAAATAATGGCAATATAAACTCACCCCTAAAAATTTAAGGATAAAGTCTTTTAATAGATGTTGCCATACCAAATACTCACAAACCTCGAAGCCACATAAAAACAAAAAGTTTTCAAAGTATTGAGCCTAACCTCTATAATTCGAAATCAAAGCCATTTGGGACAATATTGATATCACTCCCATCATGCTGTCTGCTACTTGCCATGTTTCAAAGAATCTGTCACTGAGCCTACAAGAAGGTGAACTTATATCTTAATGCTTTTTTTTTCAATTACAGAAAGTAATCATTTAATCTTTTATGATTAAACATAAAAGAAAAATAACAGTATAGTAACTGTACAACTTCTAACTAAACTCTATTGAATATGAGAATAAATAACAATAAAAATTAAAATATTTGTGAGGATTCATTAAAAATTCCAATGAAACTGTGATCATTCTAATGTTGAAACTCCCTCCACCAGTACAAAGGCAACCCATCCAGGGCTGCAGAATAATGAGATAATACTTCTGAAATGTTCTGAGTGCTTCAAATGACCAACAACATCTATATATTATAATGGCTTAGACAACCATTTTCTCATCAAGGGAAATGAGGTAAGTCTCCCTTTAGACCTCCATGATAGACCTTAATTAGCTAAGGGAAAATCTATTAACATCACAAGAAACTTCCCTTTCCTCAGAGAATAGAACATAGGGCTCACCTTAGGAATCAAAGCTCTGGTTGATCAGGGAATAAGATACAGGTGTGGACCTGTAGAAAACCATTTTCTCTTTTTCCCTCCTTTTCTTACAATCGATAAACATTTAAGTACCTAATATGTTCCAGGCACTCTTCTAGGTTCTGGGAATAAACACACAAAATCAAGACCATCCCTGCTCATTATAGGAACTGAAGAAGAATCTGAGGCTTGGGGCTAATTAAATTGGCATGATTCCTTGGAGAAATGGACTAACAGAAATTTAAAGCTAAAGTGGACTGCACTGCTCATTTATTCTACTTTCATCATCTCTTAATTCAGGAAAATGAAGCCCAGAGACTTTATGTGTAGTAACCAAGGAGCAAATCTGAGCCTGGAACCCAAGACTCCTAATTATCAGTCCATGAGGAAGTTTTCCAAAAAGAACTGGGGATTAGGGACTGTAACTCAGAAGAGACAAGATCAGTCTCGATATACAGAACTGGGAATGACTTGGGATGATAATTCAACCCCTGGGAACTGATGAAATGACCCAGAGAGACAGTAAAGAATCTCCAGTACAGAACCCTGGGGGGCTTCCAAATGACATCAAGAAACAGCAAAGGAAAGGGAGAAGGAACAACTGGACAGATAGAAAAACCACAAAAGAGCAATGTCATGAAAACAGAGAAAGGAGGAGAAAGTTATCACTGGGGTCAAATGCTGCACAAAGATCAAGGAGGACCAAGACAGAAGAAGGGACATAAATTTGGCAATTAAGAAATCACTGATGACTCAACTGAAATTGCCCTCTCTCAAAGTGAATATGGCTTAGTGAAAGGAAGCATTAAGAGCCTAGTCTGCCCACCATATCTCCTCAGCAAAGACCTAGAAAAGGCACCACTTTGAATTCTTACAGCGAAAACCAAGAAAAAGTCACAGGAGTCACTTTCCCAGCTCAGGCCAGCTAAAGGAGACAGACTAAGAGGGCTGCATACACGACGTCTGGCCAAGAGTATGTGCTAAGCATTTCAGTGCTCAGGGACTAAAAGAAGACTGAGAAAGTACATCAGGGCAAAATGTACCAAGACAGAAAGAGGTCCCAGTGTTCTAAATAAGCTCTGGGTGCAGGTGTTATTTTTGTTGGTGCCTGAAGGAAGTCAGGGAAGCTAGGAAACGGAGCTGAGGAGGGAGAATATTCCAAGGGACAGTCAGGAAAAATGCCCAGAACTAAAAGATGGAGATTTATTGATGGAACAGCGAAGAGACCAGTGGTAAGTGACAATGCACTGAAAAGTTAATGGGGTTTGGGGAGAGTGTAAAGCAGGCCCGTACAACACATGGCCCATGGGCCACCTGCAGCCCACGAAAGGATTTCGGGCAGCCCACGAAAAATGTAGAGGATGTAAAAGAAAGTAAGGATGTAACGACTGCTTTGTCTGTGTCCTGCTTAACCCGCCTTCCACTAGTGGCTACTGTGCCAGTCATGGAACTGGGCCCGTAGGCTGCCACTGCAGTCTTTTCTGTTTGTCACGTGACCCATAGCAACCAGCCACTGTCAGCCTGTCTCTAAAAACCTATCTGCAGCCCAAAGAGGTTTAGCCTATTTTAATTTTGACCCCTACCTTACTGCTAAGTTGTATAGGTCTGGTATATATAATAAGCTATAAGAATGGAGAAGACTTGTGAAGGGGTGGAGAGGAAAGGTCTGTAATGAAGGATTCTGAATGCCAAACAGAGGGTTCTGTATTTGATTCTCAAGGTGACAGAGAGCCATTGAAGTTTAATGATTATGGTGGCAACTTCAGTAACTGAATGAAGGATGGACTAGAGAGGGAAGGACATGTAGCAGACAGACCCACCAGCAGGCTATTACAATAGTCCAGGCCTGTGCCAGTGATAGCCATATTAGAGGAGAAAAGGGGCAGTATTTGAGAGATGCTGCAAAGGTGAAATCAAGAGGTCTTGGCAACAGACTGGATATAGAAGGTAGGGGTAGGGGAAGAGACAGTGAGGAGGTGAGGATTACACCTAAGTTGTAAGTCTAGGGAATTGAGTAGATTGTAGGGTCTCAACAGTAACAGGAAAGTCTGGAAGGGGGGCATGGTTTCAGGGGAAAGATCTGAGTTCAGTTTTGAACATGCTGAGTTTAAGAGGTTTATTGGACATCCACTTTAAGATGTCTGAAAGGCAATTGAAGATACAAGACTTGATGTAAGCAGAGAAGTCAGGAAGGGATAGGCAGATTTGAAAATCATCAATAGAGAGTATACTTAAATCCATGGGAGCTGGTGAGATCACCAGGTAGTATAGAGAGAGAGCTCAGGAGAGAATCCTGTGGAACACCCAATATTAATGGGAGTGACCTGTAAGAGGATCTAGCAAAAAAGACTGAGAAGTGTTATGACAGGTAGGATGAGAACCAGGAAAGTGATGTCCTGAAAACCTAAAGAAAATACCATACCACTTTGGGACACCAAAAGCTTACAGGTAGCTATCCCTGAGCTGTGAAAGCAGCAGAAGGACATAAGAAGATGGAATCTCAGGTCAAACATCTCAAGAAGTGTGTAGAGTTCAGAACTAATACAAATTTCAAAACCAAGAAGTAGGATGGAAAAATGTTCAAATGAAAAAAAAAAATCCATAATAAAAAGCTATTACAGTTGCAGGGAAGCTCAAGACACAAACAAAGAAGAGAATAGCTTGAAAAAAAAACCTACAAGCAAAGCCTCAAAGAAAAATCCGGGGGGTTCTCAAGGTGCCTGGGAAAGAGCAGCTGCACCACCAGCCTCCTAGAAATTGACTGCTTGCAGACATGGCCCCCACGATAAACTGCATTGTCGCCATGTTCCAGAACATGGGCATAGGAAAGAATAGGGACCTGCCCTGGCCCCCACTAGGAAAGAATTCAAGTACTTCCAGAAAATGACTACAATTCCTTGAATGGAAGGTAAACAGAATCTCGTGATAATGGGGAAGAAGACCTGTTCTCCCTTCCTGGGAAGAGTCAACCTTTAAAAGACAGGATTAATTTAGTTCTTAGCAGAGAACTGAAGGAACCTTCTCCTGGAGTTCATTATCTTGCCAAAAGTCTGGATGATGCATTACACCTTCTTGAACTTCCAGAACTAGCAAACAAGGTGGACAAGATTTGGGCAGCTTAGAAAAATAGGTACAAGGGCTTGCTTACTGAAGAAAGCAGCTCCTTGAAAATTAGAATTGACATGAATAAATAATAAAATGTCAAAAGGTTGAAAAAAAAAGAAGAAAATGTGAAATGTATCATAGAAAAAACAACCGACCTAGAAAACAGATCAAAAAAAGATAATTTAAGAATCACTGGAATATCTAATGAGCATTTTAAAAAAGAGCCTAGACATTATATTCCAAGAAATCATAAAAGTTCCTGGATATCTTAGAAACAGCTAGTGAAATAGAAATTGAAAGAATCCATCAGTTACTTCCTAAAAGAAGTCCTAAAATGAAAACTCCCAGATGTATTGCAGCCAAAAGCCAGAGCTCTCAGGTTTAGTTAAAAAAAAAAAATACTACAAGTAGCTAAAAAGAAAGAATTCAAATACTGAAGAGTTATGCCAGGATCATGCAAGATTTAGCAGTCACCACCATGAAAGAAGAGAGAGAATTGGGTATGATAGTCCACAAAGCAAAGGATCTAGGCTAAAGACCAAGACTAAACCAGCAAAACTCTGAGTGTAATCTTTCTGGGGGGAAATGGTCCTTTAATGAATAGAGGACTTCCAAGTATTCCTGAAGAAAAGACCAGAGTCAAATGTAAACTATGACATTCAAACACAAGACTAGAGAGAGGTATAAAAAGGTAATTATTAATGAGAAATCATAATGGATGAAACAAGGAGAAAATCTCTACATTCTTTTACTGGGAGATGATATGTGTAGCTATTCAGAATTCTATGATCATCAGGAGTCACAGAGAGTCTACTTAGAAAGAGGACTAAGGAATTATCCTGTTATGTTTTGATGATCTCAAAAAGAGTGGAAAAGGTGGGGAAGAGGTAAACAGTGGGAGATGGATGAAAGGAAAGGAAGAATTAGGAAAATTACCTCACATAAAGTAAGTGTGCAAAAGGAATTTATACAATGAGGGGCAAGTAGGGGGAGTAGACAACATGAGTCTCCCTCTCATATGCACTGGTTAAAGGGAGGAAGAATACTAGGAAAATAAGAGAGAAATGGGTTCTCAATGGGTAGGTGGGGGAAGGAGGAGGAAGAGAACTTGGAACTGAAAATAAAATTCAAAAAGAGATCACTGGTAATTCTGGAGAAGGAAGTTTGAACTGAATGACAAAGTTAGAAGCCAGATTGCAGAGGGGTTTTGAGAAGGTAGTGAGAAGGCGAAGCTGTGAATTCTTCAAAGCAATTTGGAATTATACAAATAAAATGACTAAAATGTCAGTTCCGCACCTTTTAACTCCGAGATTTCATTGCTTAGCATATTATCACCACCACCCCAAAGGGAGTCAGTGACAAAAAGAAATTCTCTAGACATAACAAAACACAGCAGCACTTTTTGTGGAAGCAAAGAACAAAACAAAACAAAAAAAGGTGATGCCCACTGATTAGGAAATGACAAACATGATGAACAAGAGAAGCATGAAAAGACTGGAATGGATTCTTGTAGAGGGAAATAAGCAGAAAAAGAAAATAATGTATACGATAACCACAAAAATGCAAATGGAATACGCACGAAAGAGAATTTTGTAAAAGCTTTCCTCCCTCTCCCCACAGAAAAAGGACTTGAAAAGACACTTTCCTCATTTTTTTTGCAGAAGTTGGAAAGAGTAGGTCAGCATGTATGGAATGTTACATATAACACATATAACTGTTCTGATATGCCAGCAGTTCTCAATCTTCCTAATGCCACAACCCTTTAATAGTCATACATGGGCGAATCTGCATGTGGGCGGACCCACCTGGAGACAGGTAGAGGAGGTTCCTAAGACCATCGGAAATATGGGTTTTTTGTTTTTTTTTTCCTCCACTAATTTTGTTGTTGTTGTCATAGCTTTCTGCAAGGGAGGAGGGATGGGGCTAGATACAAGGGAACTGTAGGTGACATAAAAACAAAATACATCAACAAAAATCTATTTTAAAAAATAATTCATTTCTATCAGAACTGAGCATATGGCAAGATTTTCTTTTTCTAACAGTAAGTTCTTTTAACTTAACTGTTCTCTGCTAACTATATTTTTGAAGGTTACCACACCTATCATGTAGTTCTGGCTGATTTAATGACTAGAACAGGCTTTCTGGGCTTTGGTTCTTCCTTTAGTATAGCTGATTCCTACAAGATTCACTGAAGGGATAAAGCAGAATACTCTAACAGCAGCAGCAAAATTCACAATCAATCTGTCTGCACATCTACTAAAATTACACTCTCTTCTCAGTGTAGAAAAATGATTATGTGCTAAAAGCTCTATCCTGCCTCTTAGGATGACGCACATCTCTGTGCCACTGGAAAGAAAGCAGCTAATGCTCTTGCATACATATTTCATATACTCTATTGCATGGGTTCAGGGAATACATATCACAAAGCAGATTAAGCTCCTGACGTCTGTTCCCCAGAGAATTCCCTCAATATTCCAGAAAATCTGTTTTGCTGATGCCAATCCTGATTCAGTCTTGAAATGGCTAATAAATTATAGTTTGAAAGCAAATAAACAAACAAACAAAAAAACCCAAAATTAATCATCTTTAATAAATGATAAAATTCTACAAAGGAGATTCTATGATGTTACAAAATATAAATGTGTAATTAATTTAATGCAAGGTAATTTTAAATTCAGATTTAAATGTTTGACATTTATATAGGGTGTTATAGTTTACAAAGTGCTTTCCTCACCATAGCCCTTTATGGCACTTAATAAAAGTATTATTATCATTTTATAGATAAGGAAACTGAGGTTCACAGAAGATAAATTATTTTATTTAGGGCTAGTAAGCAATAAAGGCCTATAATGGATGGAACTCAGGCCTTCAAGTTCCAATTCCAGGGCTCTTTTGAGAAGCTATAAGACCTCTACATTTTTTTCCTTTAAAGTAAGTAAGAAATGTATAACTGACCAAAGAGAGTTACTGTCTTTTCCTATCAGTTCCTCCCCAAACCCTTACTTACCTGAAGGTACTAAGGGTAAGAACAGAACAAATTAATCAGAACGCACATAGCCAACCAAACTGCTCTGTTCACTGAAAGGCAGTTTACCTGTTACTGTTCTGATGAGATGAACACATACATACATACATGCATACATACATACATACATACATATCTTGATCTTGGAAAAAACTATTGGCTGCCATGACGTGGAATCCATATAATGTGAGGTCATACTTACATAAAGATGGTATTAATAAGCCCCCATGCGCTTTTGAGTATTTTTCTCCCCATTAAAGAATTATCCTGATCTATTCATTATAATTTCCATTTTGTGACCAATGGTATACATTTACAGAATGGCTACCTTGACTTAGTGGGGTGGTACAGACACCCAGAATAGTGTTATACAACCTGATCTATGAAAGGATCAAATCTATTACCTGGGTTGGAATTTATTATTACAATTAACTTTTAACCAAGCACAGATGAAATATATACACATATATATACATACATGAAATACATACATGTGTTTGTATTAGATATACATATATACACATATATACACACATACACACTCAAAAGGGGGTATACTTTCTTCATTTTCAGCACATTCTAAAATAAGCATTTCCCTTTCAAAAAGACAACTATAAGCAAATGCTTTTGAAAGTTTCTAATTAAAACTCTTTCCCAAAATGGGCTACTGGTAAGGCTGGTTCTATATAATAACAACTACACAAAGTTGGACTCTGAAAATTAAATCTCATCCCTCTCTCAGGTATGAATGCTTCCTCATTTTAAAAAATGTATGGACACTTTTGTACCATTGGTGCAGTCATTTATTGAAACATACAAAGCATATTTACAAAATGGATCATAGTAGGCTAAAAAAAGTTAACGTCGTTACCAAAAGTGATTTCTCATTGTTGGAAGTGAGATCCACACATGAACATGTAGTGACAGGATTCAGTTTCATTCTCTATGGTCCTCTTCACCTAGCAACAGGAATGGTTCCTTAATAATCTACCTGGATATGATATGGCAACTTGGCAATGAAGAGGCCTCCAGGTAAATAAGACTTAACTGTCTAAAATGAAAGTACATCATACATTCTTGACCTAAATTTCATTCAAGGTAATAGTATCTAATCATTTAATTCATCAGTCATGTTTATACTTTAAAGCTGTATCTACATTAGGGCCCAATTTTTACCTTAACAATCTGTGTGGTTGGTCTATAGACCTAACCAGTGTGTTCTGGATAGGGAAAGAATCTGAACAACTAGGAGTTTTTACTTGAAAACCTACCAGAGACTACAAAATAATGGTTTGAAGTAATTGTTTATCAAATTAAATATTTTACAGACTAGATCTGGTTCCCTTCCATATAAAATAAATATCCATTAACAGTGATCAATTATTTCCTAAAAAGTCAGTGTACTATTAAGTAAAAGGACTTTAAGTGATAGGAAAGCACAAGATAAACTACAACGTAAGATATTGGTTGCAACTGTACTCAAAACTAATTACATATAATTTAATGTTATTTGTTATAAAAATTAAAAAATATAATTTGAATAAGTCTTCCACGAAGTCAGAATCATAAGCTGTGATTAAGCAGCCTTAGGGAATTTAAATATAATATGGCGATATAAAAATATTTTAAATTAAGTATAATACACAGTGTGGTGTGTAATAGGCAATTTTTAAATTAAATATTCATGAAAACTGAAAATGTTAATATATTATTCCTCTCCCAGATTAGATTTTATCTAGAAGAGACTTACGTAAGCCAATGGGAATTCATAAAGAAAATGTCCACTGATTACTTAGGGTGAAATCTTTGGGGATGACCTCTGAGTACCTAGCACTATTCTGGTTTAGAACCTACGAGTCACTTTCTCTGTTTAAATGCCATCATAAAACCTTTTTCTCTTTAGTCTGAAACTGGCTCTCCTTGGGAAGCTTTTGTGATAGTAGTATTCATCAAGAGTATGACATAAAAATTCAATGTCCTGTATTTTAATACAAAATTCAAGGTCACGGGACCTAATTCCCAAATGCCAAATCCCTCTAATCACCATCATAAAAATACCAATGTTTAGGAGAAAATTGAAAAACCTAATCTGCTTGGGCAATTACTCTGGCTACCCATGCGACAGCTATGGCAGCTGTTCAAGGCAAAGCTTCTCCCTCCACTTTTATTGCCACTATTGCTAAAGCCAGTTATGTTACTACTTTTCTTCCCCAAACTAAGGGCACTACAGGGGACTTTAGCAAATGGGGCCACTCCCTCAAACAGACGACTTTATCGCACTTCACTTTAAGCTTTCCAACATCCTTTACATACATTATATCACTTAATCTTCACAATCCCAGGAAGCTGGATGGAATCCTTAGCATTTAATTTTAGAAATAAGGAAACTGAGGCTCAAAGAGGCTGTGACTTGTCCAAAGATAAGCTGCTACTGTAATAACAGCATAGCCTAAACTCAGACTTGGGTCTTGTGGCTTCTCGATGCCCAGCTCTGAAATTAGCTATGTAAGTAGGGACAAGTCTCTTGACCTTTATGAGATTTAACACTCTGCTGCCTGCAAACACGGCCATGTCTCTTCCCAAGCCTTAAAAAAAATGACCATGCAGTCCTCCCATCTGCCACAGTTCTCATTCTCCATATCCTCCCCTTACTGGTTAAACTCTCTGAGAAACCTGGGCTGGAAGTCTGGACTAGCTGCCTCCTCTCCCTTAGTCTCTGTATCACACTGCTTCCCACACTCATCTGCCAAGGTGATTTCTCTCAAGTGCAGGTATGACCATGCTGATCCCGGTTCTGTGAGCTCAGTGGCTCCCGAATACCTCTAGGACCTCTAGAGACTCCTCTGCTTGGTATATAAAGCTCTTCATAATCTGTCCCCTGCCTCCCTTTCCAATCTTCTTACATTTGGCCCTCCTCCATTTACTCTACACATCAGCAGCCCTGACCTATTTTCTGTTCCTCACGTGAGACACCACTCCCTCTGTGCATGTGTACTAGCTGCCCCCAGGCCCACAGTGCTCTGCCCCTCATTTCTGTTGCCCCTCAGTCTCCCAAGCACCCAAAGCCTTTCTGCCCCTCTAAGGCAGCCTTTCATCTGCTGCAGAGATGGCTTTTAGTACCTGGTGATTTACGCAGCATCTCCCCCATTAGAACGTGAGCTCCTTGACAGCCGAGGCTGCTTCTGTCTCTCTTTATGTCCTCAGTCCTGGCACACAGTAAGCACTTAATGAATGATCACTCACTGAGTGACTAACTAAAGCGGGAACAGGAATGTAGTATCTATCTCGCAAGGTGGCTTTGACTAACAAATGAAATAATTATGCAAGGCCCTTTCCACAAATTACATAAAGGACACAGCCAGGTGGTGCAGGGAATAGAATGCTGGCTCTGGAGTCGGGAAGATCTGAGATCAAAACCCCCTTCAGACAGTTACTAGCTAGGTGTTCAAGTCACAACATTTTCCTGCCTCAGTTTCCTCACCTATAAAATAAAGATAAAAAGAGCATCCAACTCCCAAAGTTGTTGTGAGGATAAAATGCAGAGCACTTTGCAAACCTCCAAGGGCTATAATAAATTTGTCCATTATAACAAATGTCAACTAAGACAATGACAATGATTATAATGTAACTCCTCAAGCATCACTTTTGAAGTCAGAGCGCCTAGAGTTGAATCCTAGATCTGCTACTGAATACCCACATCCTCGCGGATAAGTCAGGTCACCTTTCTGCATTAATTTTCTGAACTAAAGCCCTTTGCAGTTCTAAGTCCTACAATTCTGTCATCCTATTGTTTGAAATATAAATGTGAATCAAACCTTGAAAGAAATCCAGTATGTGGCAGGCCAGGGAAAAGTCATAATTGTCACCTAAGTATTCTTGCCCTTTCTCCTTTCTTTGTTTAAGCAATTTCTCTAAAAAAGGCAGAATAAAGGAAAACATCTCATTTTCACAGTAGTTCACTGAGAAACACTTAATACAGGGCCAACCATAGCTATAACTTAGCCCTGTTCCTACCCTTAGTCTGTGTAAATGATTACTAAAATTAAGAGTATACCGTGGGGGGGGGGGAAGGTATTGCTCAGAAATTTCTCATTTTGATGCTGCAATCCTCCTAGGCTAAACTAAACTAAGCTAAACTAACACCAGTGGACTAAAAGATAATGACAAAAACAAACTGAAACATTCTGTATAGCATCTAGGCTTAAATGTATTCATTCATATTTGTGGTTGCCTGTTAAGAACTGGTCAGCTCTGAAAAGAAGTAGTTCATCTGAGTGGAAGAAAAACTAAAATTTTGCTGCTTTTTTTTTTGGTAGATATCAAAACTACATTAGGAGCTCTAAAAAAGCACAAGAAAATCTGAATGGAACATATGTTGCTAAAGAGATAGGAAGATCCCCTCAGAGAGATTTTTGCCATTACTATCGAAGAACCACATTTTATGCTTAACATCCAATAATTAAGTCATCAGGAAGGGAATTAAAGAGGTCATTTTGTCCAACCTCCTCGTTTGAAGACTGAGGAAACTGAGGATTAAAAGATAAAGTAACTTATGCAAGGCCACACACCTACTAATGTCAACATCAGTTCTGGAACCTCAGTCATGCAAAAACAGCAAAAACCCCAGAATGGTGGGACCTCAACATATGGAGAAAAAGTCTTCAGGAGCAATGGAGCTAATCTATTCCACATGGGTATATACTAAATCATAGGGTGTGAATTTGAAAAGGTTATCCTTACAGATAACGGAAAAGGGGCCAAAGAGATCAAGTATCTTGTCCAAGTCTGAAGCTCAGTTTTCTGATACATTCAACTACCAAGACTCCTATTCACAAAAATATCTGGGTATTTCTAGTCAGTTAAAAGACATTTATTAATATCATTTTCCCCCTATTAAACTTCATCTCAGCGAATTATTTAATTAGACATTAAGATTTAAGCCAATTCTTTTTTTAAATGTAATCAATAATTTGCAAATGTATTTATAGGCCCAGTCATACAATCGTAATCTGTCACTGAATAAAGAGACAGAGACATTCTTAGCTAGATATATGTATTCTGTAATGCTAGGCTCTGAATCAAAGGAAACTGAAATCAACAAAATATCAGAAATAGAAATATTAACAAGAATATCAACAAAATTGATCTCAACAAAATTAGATAACTAGAATCCCCACTTGCAAACCAACAAGAATTTAATTAGCACTTCCACTGGGAAGAAGGTTCTACTCAGATTAGTAGAAGAACCTACAAAATGATAGCTTTTACCCCAGACACTGAAACTTACAAGGGAGCTGGGATATAGATTAAACGCATGTATATGATGGCAAAGAGAACTTAGAGCTGACTTCTGCCTAATGGAGAGAGCCCAAAGACAGCTATGACTATGTAACTAATCATCTGAGCATTTAAATGTGCCTCAACACGGCTGGAGAGGAAAAGGAAACCAGTTTAGGCAGTTAGTGGGTAAGGAACACATCACAGGATGGCAGAGGTATCAGTGTAAATATAAAGAACAGTATCTTGAAGTTTCAACTAATTGAGCAACCTAACAGTGAAATACAAGGTATGGGTTCCTAAAAGGCACTAAGCGACTACTTTTCCTCTGATTATTTTTTTAAAATTCTCTACCAGTCCCAGGGGACCAAATTATTAGGTGTCTATCTTCTAATTAATTACTCTTCTGGTATTTCACAGCTGGATACCAACATAGCTTTTATCAGTTGGATATATATACATGTAGATTAAGGTTTACTGGTATAAGTCAATATGAAGAGTCAAGTTGCCAAGGAGTCACAATAAGATTACATGAAAGTAAATTTCTTTCAAGATTTGAAAAAAAATATTTCCTTTTACACAAAGGTAGAAATGTCATCCCTTTTCTCTCTTCCATTGCTTAGAAAACATATTATGCATAATTATATGAAGGTAGAACCATCACTGATGAGAACAGCTGCAAAGTATAGTTTAAAAGTATACTGGATTTGTCATCCTTTGACAGACCTGTATTCAAATCCTCAAACTACTTAGTATTTATTGCCAAATAAACTTGGAAAAAGTCATTTCCCATATCTGGTCTACACCTACTTTATGAAATTAAAGGGCTGCACTTAAATCAGGCATCCTTAACCTTTTTTGTCATGGTCCTTCTTTGTCTGATGAAGTCTACAGACCCCTTCTCAGAATAATGTTTTTTTTTTAATTCATAATTGAAGGAAATGCTAAATTTAGGTTAGAAGTTCATAAAAAATGCTCCTTTTTCCCTGAAAAGAGATAAAATCTTTTTTCTCACTCAAGTCCACAGAACCCCCTCAAATCTACCCCAATTTTAAACCTTCCTCATTAAATGATCTCTAAGGTCCTTTCCTGATCTAATGCCTATAAATTGTTAATCCTTTCTAGGAGTTTCCATACTTAAACTCACCATTAAGATTATCCATTTTTTTTTTTCCTAAAAAGATTTGATTAATCATTCTAGGGACTAGTTTCCAATGTTCTTAGTCATACTAGTCAAGTCATGTTAAGTCCATTATCACTCAGTTAAGATGAATTTTTTAAGCATTTTCTGTGTGCCAGACACAAAGAAAGATTAAAAACAGTCCTTGTCCTTAAGAAGCTCCTATTACAATGGGAGGGACAACATGTAAATCACTAAATACAGACAAGCTCTATGAGTGTACAGAAAAGGCACTCTGAGAGGAGGGAGGCATTAGCAGCAGGGGAGACTGGGAAAGGCTTAGTGGAGTAGGTGGGGAAACTAACTACGGGAAACTCTTAAGCTACAGATGTGAGGGAATAGAACATCACAGAGATGAGAGACAGACTGGGCAAAGTGAGCGTCCGGGGCAAGTAGGCCAACGCCAGAGGACTGCTACGTACATGAAGCCCAGAAAGGCAGGAAGAGACTGGGCTACGATGAGTTTTAAAAGCCAAATGAAAGAGTTTCTATTTGATCCTGAAGGCAACAGGGAGTCACTGGAGCTCATGGAGTCGAGAGTGACATGGTCAGATCTGCTCTTTAAAAAATGTCACCCTGGCAGCTGGGTGGGGGATTGGATTGAAGCTGAGAGAGGCCTGAAGCAGGGTGACCAATTAAGAGGCTTTTGCAATATGCCAAGTGAGAAGTGATAAGGGAATGAAAAAAGGTAGTGGCGGTGGGCATGCAGAGAAGGTGAGAGATGATGGATATAAATATAGACACAGATGAGAGACATGGGTAGATGAGAGATACAGAGACAGAGATAAAGATATAAGATAGGTAGATAGTAACTACAAGATTACAGAACAGACTGGATACTAGTGAGGAGTCGAGGGTGACATATGAGCCTTTCTTAGAGACTGGCAGCCTGGGTGACCAGGAGGATGATGATGCCTTTAACCATTATATGGAAGTTGGAAAGAGGGGAATGGTTTGGGGGAGGGGAAGAAGAGGTCTCTTTGGGATCATTTTATTTCATCTGGAAGCCTTTTTAATAAGGCTATGCTTTGAATGAACTGGAACTTGTCATCAAGTCAGAAAATTTATAGTTTATAATAAAGATGTATTTCTGTAACAGAAAACTGTATTCTTAATATATATACATGAACAAGTTTTTAAAATTCATCTTTGGATATTGGTTTATTATGATTGTCAATCTATCAACTTCTAGGTAGTCTAGGAAAAGCAAAAGGCAATAAAAAATAAAATAGCAAAAAAAAAAAATCTTCTAAAGCAACAGCTCTACAATTTTCTATTCCAATTAGGCAAACAGGGTCTCTAGGATGAGAGTTTTTAAAAACTAGCTTAATCTGAGGATTACTTACATTATAAAGAAACTATAGTAGATAAGCTATATTTATGCAAATATACTTGTTTTCCTATAATTTTAAGGTGGTAGGATTCCTCTTCCTAGGACGAAGATATCCAAATTATCTCACATTACATTTTCTAGTGTCCCTTACTAAGTCCTACCATATGTTCAGTATGTCATAATTGTAATAAAAATGTATATATTTTTTTAATTAAATTACTATTAATGTTTTGAAATCAAACTACAAATAATCAGAGCCTTTTCTGGCTAGGAATCCCTAATAACAATGGGACCGATTCACATCCTGTATAATTACCCAGGGGAGAGTCTATGGGGAAAGTTTCCATATATGGTTATTTTCCCCATAGAATCCCCACAGTTACACAGGATATGAATCTAGTCATTGTGACAGTGCAAATAACAGATCACTAAAACCCATTTATAATCTTGCTAAACATAATGTAGACTAACACTTATTTGACCAATCATAGAAGGGAAAATTTGGAAGGGAAATATTTGTGGAAAATTTAGAAATAAATGGAATTTTTTTTTAGTCTATGTTTTCATATCAAAATGGATCTATAAAAACAAATATGAATGAATTTTCCTCCCTCCCTTTAAGTTTATTTTTAAATGTAAAAGTATAAAAGTTATGATGTGAACAATCAACACCCAAGAAATCCAAACAGAAGTTTAACACCAGAACCTCACGCTGTCAGAAGGACAGAAAAGATGATACAGCAACATGAGGCAAAAATGGAACATGAGCTTTAGGTTACCAAGTGAGCTGAGCATGTGAGCTTGTCACAATCTAAATCCCTGGGAGCCATGCTGCTTTTTCAATATTCACGAAGTTAACAGCATCTGTTACTCTGCTGCTCTGAAGGTGAATAAATATGATAAAGTTTCCTTTTAAATTCATGGCTACCTAAGGGAATTTGGGTATGTTTTGTTATTTTCATCTAAAAAGTATATTTCTAAAAATCTACTTCTACTAGAGAGACTCAGTTAAAGATAGGAAGAAAACAACTAGTTTTTAAACCAATAAGCTTCCAATGACAACGAATCGTCAAAGAGAAAAACAGAAAACTGAGATGCTTAACTTTCTGATAGTATAAGTATCAGGATTTTCTGAAATTATTTCAACCTGTATATAGATGTTCAAGTGTGCCTAAAAAGTCTAGAGATATCTGAGTAAAATAATTCTCATTGTTCACTTTTCTACCAATTTAAAACTATAATTTTAAAAACAAGATGCCAGGCTTAAAAGTAATGTATCTATTGAAAAGGGTGACTCTGAATTACACATAAAAGGGAAGTCTGTCATTTTTTAAATTACCAAATTTAAAGGTCTGTCTATTGCTACAGTATACAACTTGGTTATCTTCCACATGAGTGGCTCATGACTTTGTAATTTTGTTTTGCATTAAAAATCATACTACCACATATTATTAAGAACTCACATCTCTTAGTTCAAAGTGTTATATTGTGTTTTTCTTTCTCTATTTCTGTAATAAATTAAAACAAAAGTGACATCTAAAATTGGCCAGGACCACTTGCCCAGATAGTCCTCCTGGATCTAATAAAAAGGCAGGCATTTAGACTCTCACCCACACACCATTCCCTGGAGTATGGAAAACTGGGGAGGAGCAACAATAATGGAGAACTCCTTGAGAGAAGAGGCGGGTTGAGGTGTCTTTGCCAGATGCTTTTTTTTTTTTACTTTTAAAAATGTATTTCCTTTCTTTTATACTTTTAAATAAATAAAAATATATCTTCTTCCCTCTCTCCTCCCTCCCAAAAACCCACTTCCCTTCCACACATCTCCTTCAGGCTGCCCCTTTTGTTATTTCTTTTCCTCTTCAATATCCTGGATGGGCATTTAAATCTAATTTCACCAGTATAAGTGCTGAGGGTATTAGGTGTCTCTGTGCGCCCCATCCCCACAGGTATGGCTCCTATGGCTCACACTACTCTGGACAAATCTGCTCACTAGCCAGTGCCTGCGTCAGTCTAGTTGGCAAGTCATGTGCTCAGGGAAGCCCATTAACACTTTCTGGCCATCAGGGCACAATTACTGCTACAGTGACACTTTAAATGGTACCCTAATGGCCTGGAGAGTTAACCACTAGGGAGTGACTTCAGTTACTAGGGAGGATAAAGTCCAATAAGTACTAATTGAATAGAATTTAACCTTGCTTGAAGTATTTACTTTTTAGAGAATCTCTGCCTTTATCAGGTTGCTAAGCTTTGTCAGGGTGTAACCAGATGTCTGCTGTGGTAAATACAGGATAGGGTCAATTTTCCCTGCCAACATATTTAGAATAGATAATAACTTGCTTTTTTTACCTATATTATTCTTTAAGGTCTTTAGGCTCTTCAAATTACAAAACTGGAATATTAAGTTTAAAAATACTGTCAAATCAAACTTTGGTCCCAAAATATGTACTTTGAAAACCAAGAATAATACTTTATGTCAATGTACCTCTCCCAGAAGAACTCAAAGTACTCTGCCTACAGAAATTCTCCTTTCACATCCTACAAGCACAGAGGGTGTTGGTCCTATAGCCCCCATTTTACAGATAAGAAAACAGATTTGCATGAACACTAAGAAAATATCAAACAATGCAAATTAGTTTCAGGAAAGGCTACAGAAGTTCTCTTTTCTTCCTCAAAGGGACAACACACACAATGCAGCAGTACTGCTTCAATTAAGATCATCTGTTAAGTCCAAATTCATTTCATTCCAACAAACACTTATTAAGGATGCCTGCTATTTTGAAGGCATTGTCCAAGGGGCTATGGATAGTATATGTAACCATGTGAATGACAAAGAACTCATGAGCTGTGAGAATTTAGATCCATCATCTCTTGTTAGAGCAGACTGTTTCTCCTACAGTTCATGAAGGTCTCCCATCAGTTCAACATTCTGGTCACCATTTCTTTGTTAAAAAGAAATCAATAACAGTCTGGTAAGCAAGTGTAGGCATTATTAATATTCTTAACATTAACGAGCATGGACATCTTTCTCTTAGGAGAGTTGTAAGGGCTGTGTCTATTAGTTATCTTTTAATCGCTTTCAGGTACTTTTTATAAGCAGCTTAAGGAATCAAGCAGTATAGTTTTAGGAGGATAGAATATTGTGTAATGTGACACCTAGGAGAGGCTGCAAATTGCTGACCTCAAAGGCCTAAAACATAAAAAAACAGCCTAATCCAGCATGTGGACAATGGAAGATTTTTAACAGATGATTTTTTTTTTAGAAAGAGACAAAGAACAAAAGATGTCCCTAAAGGAAAAAGAGAGATACTTATTCAGATAACTAATATTCATAAAAATAAGTATAATAGACCATGGCACAATTTCAAGGATAAGAATGATAACCTATTATTAAGGTAGATAGGAAACAACTTCAACCTTTTACAGCACAAAATACAATGCCCAATACTCAGTGCCAGATAAGGAAAATACAGTGATTCTATTATAGTTAACAAACTTGATTCCTTCTAACTTTGTCGAATTCCGAATAACAAATTAGCTTTAGATAGCTTCAACCACTAATATAAATATAGACACATGAAGAGAGTAAAGCTTTCCAGATACATGCATATACAACAAAATCAAAATAAATTCCAACAGACAAGACAAAAGACTTGACCTTTGTTGGAATGTAAGCTTTAGGGCACCAACCCTGCTCTAAGCTAAGGCTGTTCATAGATACTTTTGACTAGGGACATAACTGGCTTGCCCTCCTGTTTGATTCTAACCCTACCATTCAATAAGGTTTAAAAAAGAAAAAAAAAAGGCTGTTGCAGAGCAAGACAAGTATTTTCTAGCACCCTTCCTTCCCACCCCACCCCCCCTTATGATTCAATGATCTGGTGGTAGCCATGGAGACCAAAAGCAACCAGCAATCTTCAGACAAACTAGATAGCACATGGGTAAAATTCTGTTCCAAAGATTAAGAAGCTGCTTCTTTGTGATATACTTAGCCAAACAATATCTGAGCATCCAGTCTCAGAATCCAAAGCCCATCAGACAGCTTCATTTGTATAAAACTCAAATTTCCTCTGTGTGTGTGTGTGTCTATATTTATGCCTATATTTGTACACCTGAACAAGCAGAATTCCTTGACTAAGAAGGACTCAGAAGATCTTAGTCACTGACTACTGGAGTGAGTCCTTAGTAAAAGCATGTTTCTAAATGGAATCATTTACAAATGGCAAAAAGCAAATAAAAGTATCAGGAAAAAAGTATTCTATGAAATATAAAAACATGAAGAATCAAAAATTAAATTTCACTTTTATTCTTTCCTGACCTTGATGGGTCATTGTGCCAGTGTCAAGGAAAGCAAAGCTGCCACCATAAAACAACAGAATTAATTAACCCTGAAAGAAAGCCAGCCAAAAAACATTTTTTAAAAAGCTGGGAATTATTAAATATATTGTTAGGTTATCATTCTAGGTAAATAATGAGCTATACAAAAATAGTCATTCTGACCATGTAGGGACAACATCATAATTCAAGTTTGCAAGAAAAAAATATATACGTCCAACTCTTCTCTTTTCCAAAATGAGGCAGCTTCTTGCTAAATTTTTTTAAATGTTCTAATTGCCTGCAGGTTGCGACCATGTAGAAGTAATTCTTCAGCCTCATTTTGGATAGGAAGCAGTCAATCAAATGCTCTGCAGGGCCATACAGCTCATTTACAAATTATATTATTCCACATTTATCATTAAATAACCTTATATGCAATAACTTAGTGTATAACGTCATTTTTAACATTAGTTTAGGCTTTCTAAAATGATACTGCCATCCAGTTCTGTCCCACTGTACAAGGTTTGCAGGTTTCATTGCATAAGTTTAATCATACAGAAAATGCTGGATCACTGCTTTAGCCATTACAGGTAAATCTAACGTGTAAAATGGCTCACTTTTCTGAAATAAAATGGGCTTCAGTTTTTATTTACAAAATTAAATCTACCCTTTTGTTTAACAAAAAAAATGAAGGGGAGGAAATACCAATAGCATTCTTTCTCCCTTAAGATAAATTTTTCAAGCCTCTCCTTTCTAATAACCACCACCCTCTTGCCGAATCCTTCAAGTATTTACATCAAATCTGAGCGCCACAACCATGACTGAACATATAACAATAGGGATCACGGACAAACCTTATCCTATCAATTAACATATTCAAGTGAGACAGCCTAGATCCTAGGACTCTAATCTTCCTCCCTCTCTCCCTTCCTCCCCTAGGCCTGGTTTTCACCAAACTGACATCTCTAGCTTCAAGGATGCACCACCCAGTTAAAGAGGGAGTCACTTCCCTGGGATCAATTTCTTTGTAAACAGATCAAAAAACACAGCTTTTGCTAATGACCTAAGGCAAGAGAACACAAACTCCTGATGAATGAAACCATGACACCAAACAACCTTCTAAATAGGAAAGAAGTGGGATACATTTACTTACATGAAGATTCAGTGCCAAACATGGCTGGCCCCAGATGCTGCTCTTTAAAAAAAAAAAAAAAAAGGAAGTAGAAAGATTTTTTAAAAAGAGGAAAGAATGAGTGAGTGTGAGAGAGAAGAGATGAGACGACTACACAGCAGGGGTCATGAAGCCAGACAATGCAGTCCAGGCTGTATCCAGCTGCCAGATTCTCCTCTCACACGCTTCAGTTTTCTCCCATGGAAGTGAAAAGCAAAGGTCTCCTGGAGAACCCAAAAAATCAGGAGCTGCTCTTTTAAATCCAATAGACAAGAGAAGGCCGATGTGTGTTTAATGTGATGCAGTGAGGGAGGACTAGGTAGCAGTAGCAGCAGCCAGCAGATACTGCAATCCCTAACCCCGGCTCTCTCAGTAAGACAATAGCAGAGCTTATGCATACACTGGATGACGTCAGGACACTGCAAAGACTGACTGCTGCTGTTAACCAGCGGCTCAGAAGGGGCTTCAACAGAGCAGAGCAATTCAAATGGGAATTCCTTTGTCACAAAATGCACAAGACAAAGAGCCAGACATATATTTCCCTCTCCTATTAAAAACTTCACCCTTTCATGTCAGTCAGACTGAAACAGCCCTAGGATAAATTAAGAATGTATGATCTGAAGCAACTTGGCTATGAAATTTATCATGATCATGCAAAATTGGTTTTATGTATCAAGTAGAACTTTCAAGTGACAGTTAGGAGGGAATGAAAAGATTGAAGAAATAAATAAATATATATATATATATATATATATATATATATATATAAACACACAATAGTCATATACTTCAGAAAAGCTAATTTCACCTTTATTTACTCTAAATTTAGTATGGCAGACTATCAACTCAAGAGTTACAGACACAAATATCTAGAGGTATACTAAAATATTCTGGTCATTTGGTATTGCAGTAGCAATTAAAAACCTCCTGCAAATCAAAAGAGAATCTCATAATGGAAAATGACCACAAGAAGAAATTATGCAACTATTATTCAAATACAGAAAGCTATATTTTAGCAAAAACACAAATAGACACATAGATAGAGATGCCTTTTTCCTACTATATTCCTTCTTCCTCATTTGCCTAACTGTGCAGCTATTCATTTCACCTGCCTGTCAGAATTACTACTTCCAAGGTCAACTCACTCATCTCAAGGGATTGCATATACGCCCACATAAGTAATATGCATTTCTATGAAATACACATACAAAATACACATTTCACACCAAATACACCAAAAAGACTGAAGCCATTAACTACTTTGAATCACCTGACAAACAAAAACCTTGCTATGTTACCATATTCTCAGGAACCATGCAAAAGAGCCACACAGAAGAGGCAGAAGTATTAGTCTTCTACTACTAGAATAGTTACCCAGAAGAGTCAAAGAAGAGAGTATTTTTAATAGCGCTTAATGAATAAGCCCACACAGCTGCCATCACAGCAAAAAGAAAAGTACTGAAAAAGAAGGGGGAAAGGTCTGATTAATAAAAGAAGCCCCAAAAAAAGTATTCATGTTCTCAAATGTTGCTTGCTTCCTTTGATACTTGGCTTCCTGATTTTCTAAAAGAAATAAACATATCTGTTTTTAGAGAAAGAAAAATCTCAGTAAGCATGCTGTATAAAAACTGTTTTGTGAATATTTCCTAATAAAATCCTTCAAGAAATGTATGTTTATTTTAACTATAATTATTCTACTCAGACTTTTCAGAAAATGGACTTTCAATCTAAACTTTAAAAATATTTGAAGTTTTAGGAGTTTTTGTTTGCTTTAGTGTGCCTAAATTTAAAAAAACATAATACTCTCTGTGATCAGGACCAATTATATAGCATACAATTATACTGTATCTCTTAAACCATGCCTTATACTTCTTCAAAACATTCAAGAGCAGTTTTTTTACTGACATTTTATTAGGTACGATAGAACACAACCACTTCGTGCAAGTGTATGTGCCTTCTATCAATTCCACTATCACAGTAAAAGATCATGACTTAATAATAGTTATGTTCACAATAAACTATGATTTACTATTAAAATATTATATAATCATGACAAGTGAACTGACATATAAACGTAACATTGCTGACTGTCATTTACAAGGCCAAGAATTTGAAAGTATATGATTAAGAGCAAAGTAGATCCAAGAATTTCAGATTCTCCAACACACACACACACACACACACACACACACACAACAAATTTAGTTGTTACAGGGCAGATCAGTTCTTCAATTCATCTTTAAAGCTAATTTACTAATACTCAATAGAATTATAATGTAATCACTGTATGAAAGCTACACTGTCTTTTATTAAGTACTATACCATTAGAGTTTGATTTTTTTAAGCCACTTAACTGAAAACAAAATACAGCCTTGAAAACTATCTGCAAGACAAGCTATCTCTCACATATACCTGAAAATTATAGAAGACAGCTCAATAAATGGAACTTTGTTCAATTATTTATTTTCTAGGGAGATGCAAAGCAGAAAAGTATAAATGACCTAAATTATTTATCAGTTTTGCTGCATGTGACTCTAGATAGGTCATATAATCTCTGTGTCTCTCAATTTTTTTATCTATAAAATGAGAGAATTATAATAAATAAGCTCTAAGATCCCTTCTGGCTCAAACAGTGTATATATTATATGATGAGAAAAATTCAAACACAAGAAGGATTTTTTCCTTGATGGTAAGATTGTTCAAATGTTCCTCTTTGCAAATGATTTTGTACTAATTGCATCATGACCTGGAAAGATACCAGGTCTCCTCAGTGAAATGTTCAGGAATACAAGAGAATGATCTAATCACCCACATCTTAAAAACAAAGTTGATGTAAAATAAGTATTAAAGTATGACATGGGGGCAGCTAGTTGGCCCAGTGAATAGAGCCCCAGCCCTGTAGTCAGGAGCACCTGAGTTCAAATACAGCCTCAGGCACTTAACATTTACCAGCCGTGTTACCTTGAGCAAGTCACTTAACTCCAATTGCCCTGTCTTCCCTCCTCCAAAAAGCCAAAAAAAAAAGGGGAGGTGGGGGAATATTACATGCAGCAAAACAGCCAGCCCTTTGAATCAATCCATCAACATGTATACTGTGAGCAGGTACTGAAGATGGACAACAAGCTCAGTCCAGAACTGAGTAAATGGAGTGGACTGAAACAGATTGGATCTTCTTTGGAAAGTTACAGATTACAATTACTCAAGGTCATTAAAACAATTCATTTCTTTAATGCCAATATCCTAATGATACCTATGGGTGTAAATTGTGTAATAGCACAATCCTGACATTAGAAATGCAAATAATGTAAAGAACAGTAGAAAGACGAATGTTAAGAATACATCCGAATATTGCTGAAGATGGTGACCAAGTGAGGAAAGGCATGAAAGGCATTATAAAAGACATGTAAGACTGGAAAAGAAGGTGTTGTAGGTCACGTAGTAAGAATGAAAGACAACATACTAGTAATTTGAGTTGTAAACTAGTAACTAACACATACATAATAAAGGAGGTTCTACTGTTAAGGTAGATGTTCCATGAGGAATTAACGGAAAGATATACACAGGAATTACAAAGGACAAGGAAGAATGGAAGACTTAAAATGGGCTGCTTTAGGAGACGCTAGGCTCCACATCAATGGAGGTATTCAAATAGAAGCTAGATAACGACACAGAGATGGCAGAAAAATGAGAGGCAGACTAATAAGGTACAAAGAGTACGGAACCTAAGAGCCACAAGATGAGCTTGAATCTACCTCCAATGTTTACGGGGCATTTCATTCAACTTCTCTGAAACTCAGTGTCCTTGTCTCTAAAAGAGGGAAAATACCATTTCCCAGCATTATTTTCAGGAATGTATGTTTAGGACTGGAAGAAAATTTAGAGGCCATCTAGTCCAGGCCTGCAAAACCTGAAGCCCACCAAAGGATTTTAGTCAGCCCATGAAAAACATAGATAGAAGAAATCCTCTGGCACGCCTACAGTCATCGGCAGCCCACGGGCTGATCTAGTCCAGCCTCCTCTTTTTATAGATAAAGAAACTGAAGTTCAGAAAAATGAAATGACTTGCTTACATAGAATATAATCTAATCCTGTCATAAACCTTTTAAAATTTACAAATATCAGCTATTAATATTGAAAATTATTCCAGTTCCAGTACAGGTTGGACTAGACAATCTCTAAGGTGTGTTCCAATTCGGATGGTCTAAGTTTGTATGACTCTATTCATTTTACATGCATCAGTGAAGGAAGTAACAACATAAATGAAATAATCCACCAAATTACAGAGTTACACCTAATGTGCCCTTTATTGTAAGATGCTGGAGTACCTTAGTCGTATCTGCTAAGTATGTTAAAAGGAATCTGGTTTGCCAAGTCAGTAGGATGGTGTTAGTAATATGCTTATAATTTAAGATAACAAAGTACTATTCATTTTCCTCATTTTAGATCTAAAGAATGGTCATCTTGAAGATTCCATTGTAGTCCAGAATTCAGTGCCCAGAGACTGTTAGGAGCAAAGTAAGCTAAAACTAGACATTTTTTGCTTGATTTTACATAAATGGATGGGGGAAAAGTATGTTTTGTTAAATAGCCTTTTGCTGCTTAATTGTATTAATATTGGAAAATTCTACTTTCTAATATCTTTAGTGGGGTTAACAAGTGCTAGAGATAAGGTGTGCCATATACTTAGGTCAAATAATGACAGAAATCTTTTATAAGCACATTAAATAATTCCAATGAAAATGCTGCATGGAATACTGATTTAATCTCAGCAGAGTAGTCTTATTTGGTTTCCAAAAATTTCATTACCTAAATATTCAAGACTGTTGTGTTCCATAACTCATTGCCCTACATGGTATGATATAAAATGTTTGGATGGATTTTGTTTCTGAGAAAAACTTAGGTCACTTAAGCAGCCTTGCAATTTCCTGAAGGCAAACCCAGTCCATTCTCCTCTTCCTGTTTAATTCTGAGCTGAACTAGTCATCCATTTGGTCTCTTTGTCCCAGACAGCTAGACAGATAATGTATATATGTGCATGCATGCATGTATGTATTATGTATGGGTATGCATACACACACACACACACTGATGAACAAGCTCTATAGGTTATCCATTTAACTGCTTGTCACAATCTGGGTAATAGACCTTCTTCATCCACCTAGCCTTCTCCATGTAGATGGTTAGATAGACTTCTTTTGAATAGTTACAGATGTCTTCCAGGATGCTCTGCAATGTTCTGGTACTTGGTGAAACCAGTATAACATCATTAACAAACAGAAGCATCTTAGAGCACCTGGCTATTATATTAATACAAAGATTCTGTCAATTTGGACTCTGCATTGCATCTCCTCCATCAAAATGGCAAGCTTGCATTTCCCTTTCATATTCCTCATCTAATATCTATGATTAGAAGATCAATAAAGAGGAATATTTCTGTTCCTTTATCTTTAAAGAAATCTTAACTCTCCTACATGAATGGGAGACATATTAGAAGATAACCTTCAAGATGGGGTGTTGTTCTTCCAAATCAAAAGTGACTTTTTTTCATAAGCAACAAACAAGAAGAAGGGTAAGGTCTTATATTCTCTTTATTTTTCAGGCAACTGCAAAATGGAGAAGGAATGGTCCATTGCAGAATATCAATTACAAAGACCTTGTTTCCTACTAATACTCTTAAGCAAAATGTCTTCAATTGATTTGGAGGTGAGAGGAAATAAGAGTAAAAGAGGGGGAGACCAGAGGAGGGGAGGGGAGTAAGGAAAAGGAAGGGGAAAATGAAGAAATGGGGACAGAAGAGGGAGAGGAGAATCTACTCTCAGTCAAGTCAGTGCTCTTGCCCCTATATCAAAGTGGTTGACCTCTAAAATAAAAAAAAAGAAAGAAGAGAAAAAGAAGAGCAGAAGACTAGAAAAAAAGGCCTTCAGTGAAACATATTTGCAAGTGAGAGGTCATATGCTAGTTGAAATAATTGCTTTGTAACTGTGTTTCATAAAATTTCTTTTTTTAATTTACACACTCAAATTATGAAATTTTAAATCTATCTTTTGGCTTATCCTTTTGAAATAAGAAAATGCCGAAGAGAAGAATACCCCGAAACAATCTAATTTTTTCAAATCAACTATAATAAGAACTGTATATTATAGATATTGTACTTTTTTTTCCAATGACTTGTTTATTTACTTTTAGTTTACAAGATTCAGTTCCACAATCCCTTGAGTTTCAGATTTTCTCCCCTTTCTCTGCCCCTCCCCCCCATGGTGGCATGCAATCATCTATAGGATCTGCAAATACTTTCACACTGTACAACAGTCTGGTTGTATAAAAAGGTTGTAACCAATGAGTGAACACTGGAAAAAAAAGAAGCAAAACCAAACATGAAAAAGAACAATAGCATGTATTGCTTCAGTCTCCATTTAAGCTCTAGTCTTTCTACATCTTTCTCTGAATGTAGACATCTCCTTCCATCCTGAGACTTGTAGAGTTGTCTTATAACTGTGCGTTGCTGAGAAGAGTCCAGTTCATCAAGATTGGTCATCACACATACGATGCGTCTGTGATTGTGTACAAATTTTTCCTGGTTCTGCTCTTCTCACTCAGCATCAATTTGTATAAGCCTCTCCAGGTAATTATGAAGTCCAATGCCTTCCCATTTTTTATAGCACAATAGTGTTCCATTACATTCATATACCATAGCTTGTTCAGCCATTCCCCAATTGATGGGCATCCCCTATATTACCAGTTTTTTGCAACCACAAAGAGAGCTGCAATAAATATCCTTTGTACTTTTTTTCTCATTCATAAAACAACACATAAAATACAAAGGGAATAAATTCTTAAAAAATAAATAGCACCAAAAGATCTAACTTTGCCTTTGGAGACCTGATATATTTCTAAGTTTTTTGAATTTTATTTAGATCCGTATAGTAAGGGGCATCTATATCTCTTTAAAACAAACAAACAAAAAAACTACTGAACTCCAGACTGCCCCTTCAGTCTCATGGTATGAGTTCAAGGAATGAAAAATTACTTTAAAGATTAGCCTGTGGGAAAATATAATAAAAAGACAAATATGTTTCCTCTTCCTCCCACTCCAAATCATATAATTCAGTCCAGAAACCAAATTATTTTTTTCTCTTCACTCTTGCCATTTGTATTTCTATTCCTTTCTATCAATCAAAGCAATATTTTACTGTGAATAGAAAAATGAACAATGAATTCACAAACTAAAGAGTCACAAATAATAACCAAAATCCTTCAAAGGTATGACAGCCATTATTTAGGCTTGCCATAGCCTTACTGATGTAAGAAGATTAAAACAATGACAGCTTTCCAAGAAATGTATAGGCTGTAAGTATATAGGGAAATCTCAGGAAAAATAAATCTAATAGTTAAACTTGGCTCTAACTCTTCAAATACCAAATTTCAAATGGAATGTTGGAAGATACAATGCCAATGTAGCAGAAGGAGCATTAGATGGGAATCAGAGTCCATGAATTTGAACACTGGCTACAGCTCACTGTGTGACCCCAAATAAGTCTTTGGACTCCATTTTCCTCATTTGTGAAAAAAAAAGGTTAACTAACAGATCTCTCAGGTCCCTTCCAGCTTCCCAGTATATCAACTTTCTCAACTCCTTTGATCTACACCCTTCAGCAATCACCAATAAGAATTCTTCCTCCACCATCTATAACTCTCCCTTGCTCCACTGGCCTGAATGTCCCTTTCCAATCCTGTGCCTGATCATAGTTATACTGATTAGATCTTCCAAAAATGGGTTATCTAACCTCAAATAAGCCTTCACTTTTCCTCTTCCTTGATAAATTCTATTCTATCACACTCAACCAACTTTGAAAAACTGGACTCTTCTCAGCAACGCACAGTTAGAAGACAATTCTACAAGATGCAAGATGGAAGGAGATATCTACATTCAGAAAAAGATCTAGAAAGAACAGAGTTTAAATGGAGACTGAAACAATCTACATGCTACATGTTATCATTCTTTTCCATGTTTGGTTTTCTTTCTTTTTTCCCATTGTTCACTCCATTGGTTACAATCCTTCTATACAACCAGACTAATATCCAGTGTGAAAGTATTTGCAGATCCTATGCTTGATTGTATGCTGCCATGGAGTGGGGAGGGGGGGAAGAGGGAGGGTAGAAAATTTGAAACTCAAGGGGTTGTGGAACTGAAACTTGTAAACCAAAAGTAAATCAATCAATCAAATTAATTAATTAATTGATTAATCCTGCCACACTCTCTAGAATGGCTGTTCCAAATGTCTTCTCTCCTCAAGCTCACTATACTATCACCATCCCTCTCTCTCTCTCAAAAGACAACCTTGACTTAGAAATCATTAAAAAAAAAAAAAAAAAAGAAACCACAAAACTCCCTCTCTTAACCAATTCCACACTTCAGATCATCTCATTCTCATCCTCCATTCTCTTTGTTCCAGTGTGAGGATGAAGTAGCTTTCTTCTTTTCTAACACAAACCCCAATTCCTCCACTTGCACCTTTCCTTGAGCCTATTCCTTCCTGTGTCCTCCACAAACTTCTTGCTTTAACTCCTCTCTTCCTGACTTTGAATCTCTGACTCCTTTTCTAAAACCTTCAAGACTGCCCAGATCTTCTCCATCCTAGAAAAGAAAACATCTTCACTTGAACCTACTATCCCCTCAAGCTAACATCCTATAGCTCACCTCCTTTCCACATATAAACTCACAAAAAAGAAATTGACTAGACTCACCACGTTTACTTTTTCATCCTTCCATGCACTTCTTTGCCCTTACAATCTGACTTGCACACCCCACCACCGGGCTTAAGCTGCTCTCTTCAAGGTCACCAATGATAACTTTATTGCAAAATCCAACAGCCTTTTTTTCATCCTCAACCTTGCTGACTTCTCTGCAGTGTCTGACCTTTTGACTACTTCATCTCTCTCTATGCTCTCTTATTCTGAGAAGTGTTGTGATAGTTCAATATTATGGTTCTTTTCCTATATGCAAATAATTTAGTCTCTTCAGAAGGATTAACATCAGTGTCCAACTCTACATATGCAATGTGCCCACCCCCCAAGGCTGTCCAGGCCTTTCTCTTCTTCTATCTCCCTTCTCTCATGGGATCTCATCTGCTTCCACAGGTTCCTGTATTATCTCTATGGATGACTTCACATCATGTCACTGGCACACCAGCCACTACTGTCATGTCCATCTCACTGGGACCTTGGTCTCTGTTTTAGCCTTATCTTGCCCATTATATTACTTCCCAACCATCACTACACACCATGCCACCATACATATCGTTCTGCCCCTTTGTGGTTCCTTTGCTATAGACCACCTTACCCCTTAGGTAAACTTCTTAAGGGCAGGGTCTTTTTCCATGCTTATCTTTGAATACCCAGCATTTAGTACAATATCTGGCACATAATAAATGCTTATGAAGTGTTTATTGATATCTATCTACCTAGTCCTAATCTCTTCCAAGATCCAGTCCCCCTCCAACTCCTGTGACATCACTACCCGGATGTCACAACACAGGCAGCTCAAAATCAACATGCACAAAGTAAAACTCATTATCTTCCTCCCTAAATCAGCCCCTCCTCCTAATTTGCCTATTTTTTGTTAAAGACATCACTCTTTTTCTAGGGTCCCCAGTCAGGTTCAGATATTTCACTTTTATCTTCCCCAATATCCAATGAATTGACAAGTTTTACTTGATTCTACCTTTTTAAATATCAATAATATCCATACCCTTCTTGATACTAAAACCACACCCTAGCTCGGCCCTCATCATCTCTCACTGAAAATATTACAAGTGTCCCAAATGTTCTCCCCATATTCAATCTCTCCTTTTTTAAAATCTATCCTCTAGAGCAAGGGTTCTCAACGTTCCTAATGCCACGACCCTTTAATATAGTTCCTCACGTTGTGGTGACCCCCAACCATAAAATTATTTTCATTGCTACGTCATAACTGTAATTTTGCTACTGTTATGAATCTATCTGATGTGCAGGCTGTATTTGCATTGTTACAAACTGAACATAACCCACAGGTTGAGAACCGCTGCGTCTAGAGAGATACCAAAATGATATCATTTACTCATGTCTAGCCATATCACTCTTCTACTCAGGTGCATCAGTGGCCCTACCTTTCCTTTAATATGAAATATACCAATATTATATAAACTGCCTGCAAAAGTAGGAAAAGGGAGCCTTTCAATAGCTTTCTATAGTACAAATATGGTCTTAATATCTAAAGCAAGAAAGTACAAAGAAGACAAAGAAAACTACAGATCAGGAGTTCTTTACTTAGAGCCCATTAAAAAAAATTTTGTAACTCATTTCAATGTAATATAATTCAATAACAAAACCAATTAATTTGTACTATTTTTGACATATTTTATTATATTTCATGTTCTTAAAAACATTATTCAGAAAATGGGCATATATGCTTCACCAGATTGACAAAGGGGTCTGTGATTTAAAAAAAAAAAAAAAGATAAGAGCTCCTGCTATAGACAGATATTCCTAGTGGACAATGGCACAAAAGTTTTAAATAAAATATTATCAAGGGATTACAATAACATATTAAAAAGATTATACATTATGACCAGGTTGAATTTTTACCAGGAATGAAATGCTGATTCAATATTAAACATAATAAACTATATTAATTATATAAAAAATAAAAACCACATAATTGTATCTACAAATGTTAAAAGGGACTTTTGACAGAAAAACCAAGCATTGCTACGTTTTTAAAAACACTAGAAGCATAGGAATAAGTTCATTCTTCTTTAATATAGTAAATAAGGTCAATATAAAACTAAGAATAAATATTACATGTAATGGAAAAAAGTTGGTGGCCTTTAAAATAAAATTAAGGATAAAGCAAGGATACCCATTATCACCAATATTATTTAACCTAATATTAGAAATATTATCTATAGGGATGAGACAAGAAAGAGAAATCAAGGGAATATGCACAGACAACAAGAAACATAATTATTGCTTCTGGCAAATGATACAATGACTTACTTGGATGACTAAAAAATTTAACTGAAACAATAAATTCAGAAAAGTTGCAGGATATAAAATAAATTCACATAAACAAAAAGCATTAGCATAATATCAACAAAACCCAGCAGGAAGGGAGAGATAAAGTCTATTTAAAATTACTACAGAACATTTCACGAGTAACATATATAACCTATATCAGATTGCCTGCCATCTTGGTGAAGGGAGACGTGAGGGAGGGAGAGAGAAAAAATCTGAAACTCAAAATCTTATTTAAAATGAATGTTGAATACTATCTACATGTAAGTGGAGAAAAAAATAAATTTGGGAATAAATTTACCAACATATAATACCCAGGAACTATATGAATCCAACACAGAAATCAAGTCAAACATAAATACTTGGGAAAATATTAATTTGACATGAGCGCACTGTGCCAATAAAATAAAAAGTATATAATATTACCTAAATTAATTTATTTATTCAGTGCCATAAACAATTACAAAAAGATTATTTTATAGAGCTAGAAAAAAATGAAATTCACATGAAAGAACAAAACATCAAGAATCTCTAGGGAATAGCAAAAACAACATTTGAAAGAATGGGAATTTAGCTGTATCAGTTCCCAAACTTGACTAAAAAGTAGTAATCAGAAAAAAAACAACCTGGTACTGAATAAAAGAGATGTCACTGAGTAGAACACATTATGTACACAATATACAAAAGCAAATAAAATAGTAGAGTGTGTTGTTTGATAAATCCAAAGACTCTAATTACTAGGGTAAGGATGCACTGCTGAGAAAACTGGAGAGACGTGTGGCAGAAATTAGGTATAGACCATTGTCTAATACCATATAACAAGATAAATTCCAAGTGGATACATGAATTAGACATGATAAATATAAATACACAGTAAATTAGACAGAAAAAATAATGCAATTAAATTTACAAGAAAAAGTAAAATAACCCCAGCATATCACATTCTAGGGTTTTAAAGATACAATAAGCAAATGTGGAGGTACAAGGAAGAAGTTACATTTTCAAAGCAGGGTTAGGGGGAAAGTACTTGATCAAACAAGAGAAAGGATGATATAATAAAGTGGAGAATTTTTATTATATAAAATTAAAACTTCTGCATAAACAAAACCAATGAGGTTAAAATAAGACAATAAATAACGGGGAAAAATCTTTGCATCAAGTATTTTCTGATGAAGGTATCATATCCCAGATATGTAAGGAAATTATTCAAATTTACAAAAATAAGAACCAATCCCTAATTAGACAAAGACCATAAAAAAGCAGATTTTTTTTCTGGAAGGGGGAAGGCATTATATAAAAAAACTGATAGGCAGAGCCAAGATGGTGGCATAGAAGCGGGAAAACTCAGTGAGCTCCCCCCATAACCACCTCAAATGCCTATAAAATACGACTCTAAACAAATTTTGCAGCTACAGAACCCACAAAATGACAGAGAGAAACAAATCTCCCACTGAAGGCAGCCCGGCAGGCGAACAACAGGAAGGGTCCATCACAGCATGCTGGGAGCTGAGCCTAGCCCCACGTGAGCCCGTGGTTTTAGCCCCAGGGCAGCCCAAATAGCACCAGCTGAAGTGGACTTCAGGAGAGTGGATCACCAGCAGCTGGGGCAGTTTCCAGAAATATCAACCCATAAATGCCAAAGACAAAGTAAAAGGTCAGTGTGGATCCCTGTTGGAACTAGGGGTATGGAATGCAGTCTAGCCTCTGCCCCCGAAGCAAGAACCAGTGGAGGCACCATGGCCCGTGGCTGCTTCAGGGCTCGCGGCCTGCAGATCACAGGGGGACCAAGAGACCATGCAGAGGTTAATCATTCTTGCTTTAACCTGCCTGGATTGGGATCGTAGTCTTGAGTGGTGGTCCTGAGGTGTGTGACCAGTGAGCCAGAGCTTGTGGGGGCAGCAGAGAGGGCACCCAACAAATACCTTCCACAGCTGCAAAAACCCCAGCAATTTGGGACAAAGCTCTCCACTCTGGAAACAGAGTTCTGCTGTGGCAAAGAGCTCAAAAGTCAAGCAATTGAGTGGCAACATGAGCAAGCAAAGAAAGCAAAGCAAGCACAGCAATAAAATGTTAAGATTTATTTTTGGAAGACAAAAAGGATCAAAGCATGTAACAGAGGGAAGACAACGAAGTCAAAACTCTTGCACCAAAAGCTTCCAAGAAAAATATGAACTGGTTACAGGCCTTGGAGGAGCTCAAGAAGGATTTTGAAAATCAAGTAGAGGAAAAATTGGGAAGAGAAATGAGAATGATGCAAGAAAATCACGAAAAGAGAGTCAAAAACCTGACTGAAGAAAATAACACCTTAAAAAACAGACTAACTAAAATGGCAAAAGAGGTCCAAAAAGCCAATGAGGAGAAGAATGCATTAAAAAGTCAAATTTGCCAAATGGAAAAAGAATCTCAAAAGCTCGCTGAAGAGAATAATTCCTTCAGAATTAGAGTAAAGCAAATGGAAGCAAATGACTTTATGAGAAATCAAGATACTATTAAACAGATCCAAACAAATGAAAAAATAGAAAGCAATGTGAAATATCTCATTGGAAAAACCACTGACC
>CM053585.1:450421842-450446866 GCA_028646515.1 Pseudochirops corinnae | reverse complement strand
ACATTGCCTTCTATTTTTTCATTTGTTTGGATCTGTTTAACAGTATCTTGATTTCCCCATAAAGTCATTTGCTTCTATTTGCTCCACTCTAATTCTGAAGGAATTATTGTGTTCACTGAGCTTTGGAGATTCTTTTTCCATCTGGCAAATTAGGCTTTTTAAGGCATTCTTCTCCTCATTGACTTTTTGGGCCTCTTTTGCCATTTGAGTTAATCTATTTTTTAAAGTGTTATTTTCTTCAGACAGGTTGCTGACTCTCTTTTCATGATTTTCTTGCATCATTCTCATTTTTCTTCCCAATTTTTCCTCCACTTCTCTTATTTGGTTTTCAAAATCCTTCTTAAGCTCCTCTATGAACTGTAACCAGCTTACATTTTTCTTGGAAGATTTTGGTGCGGGAGTTCTGACTGTGCTGGTCTTTCTCCCATTCCATGCTTTGTCCCAAAAAAGGAATCTAAAGTTGGATTGCTGTTCTTACTTTGCTTCCTTTGCCTGCTCATGTTGCCAGTCAATTGCTTGACTTTTGGGCTGTATAGAACTCTACTTTCAGAGGGGAGAGCATTATCCCAAATCACTGGGGTTTTCACAGCTGCCGGAACTATTAGGAGGCTGCCATCTCTGCCACCCCCACTAGCTTTGGCTAACTGGTCATGCACCTCAGAACCACCACCCAAGACCTCTATCCTGATCCAGGCAGATTAAGGCAAGAGCGCTTAGCCTATGAATGGTCGCTTGGTCTCCTTGCAATCTGCAGGCTGGTAGCTCTGAAGCAGTCACTGCTTCTACTGCTTTCTTGACCTGGAGGTGGACCCACTCCTTTCTCTCAAATTTAGCCAAGTTCCACTGACCTTTCACTTTGTCCTTGTTTCTTATGGGTTGATAATTCTGGAAACCACCACAGCTGCCAGTGATCCACTCTCCTCAAACTTCCAGCCACAGCTTATTCTGGCCACTCTGGGGCTACAGCCCTGGATTCATGTGGTGCTGGTCTGGGCTCCCAGCACACTGCAATGAACCCTTCCCATCTGTCTGCCAGGCTGCCTTCAGTGGGAGCTTTGTTTTTCTGTCATTTTGTGAGTTCTGGAGCTCTAAAATTTGTTTAGAGTCATATTTTATAGGTATTTGAGGTGGTTATGGGGGTAGCTCATGGAGTTCTACTGCTTCTATGCTGCCATCTTGACTCCACCCCTAGGCTGTTCATTTCATTCTTATTCATTCTACAATGTATTTTCAACCTGAAGAATTTATTGTATGGTCAGATTAGTGACTGCATCTATTTTCCATACACGTCTGTCAATGGTGTCATGACAAAGATCTAGGCTGAACAATGAGCCATACAAGGTAAGGCAAAGGTTTTTAGCTATCTTCTGGGACCCTTAAAAAAACCCACTAAACACAGAATAAATGGAGATTTATAGTAACTACCACAATTTTATATCTGTTTACAAATTCATAAGTATTAACATTTCCTTAAAATGATCATTTCCAAATGAAATTATAAGTTGAGTTCTCTTCCTCCCCCAACATTCCCACAGGATTTTGTCCAATCTTTGGTCCCTTTTTTCTCTTCTTCCTGTCTTGTATTATAATTGAGCTGCATACAAGGTGCGTCTTCCCAGCAGTAAAATGTAACCTCCTTAAGTTGAGGAACTGTCTAGTTTTTCATCTTTGTATCTCCCATGCCTAGCACAATGCCTTATATGTATAACAAATACTTGTTGAAAATTAATTCTTACAAATGTACAAAAACATTTAATGCAAAAAAATTCATATCTAATGTCATGTGGATCAAAAGAAGAGTGCCCAAATTTCCATTAAACATTCATTATCATATACAGAAGAGATTCTACATTTAAAAAGGAACAGGGCAACTTTTATGACTAGAAGACATAATGACTAGCACTGGACCTGGGAGTCTAGGAAGGCCTTAGTTCAAATCAAGCCTCACTTTCTTAGCTATAAGACCCTAGGCCAGGGATGGGGAACCTACAGCCTCCAGGCCACATGTGGCTTTCTAGGTCCTCAAGTAAAGCCCTCTGACTAAATCCAAACATCACAGAATAAAACAAATGAAAATATTTGCTCTGTAAAACTTGGACTTAGTCAAAAGGCTCCACCCAAAGACCCAGAAGGCCACATGTGGCCTTGAGGCCACAGGGGTAGGGTTAGGGTTAGGTAAACCCCATAGCTTCTCTATTAAAAAAGAAAAGGTAGTGGGGGTTTGAATTCAACAACCTCAAAAATCCTTTCCAGCCTTATCATAATGCTCCTACAATCCTGTGAAACTGCCTCAATATTTTAACAGGAATTTATTTAAACAAAACTTATCAAAACTTATGAATATATAAAAAAATAAAAATTATCATAAGAAAATTGGTATTCCAAGATAACTATATATCTTCCTAAGAATAAGAATCACCAAAAATACAAATGTTTTATCAAACTGTGAATAAGGGAACAGTAATTCTATATACTATGATGCTATTTCAATTTTCCACAGAGTTCTGTTACATTTTACAGAGAAAAATATTTAGGAGTCATTTTGTGTTCTATTAATTTCAGAAAAAGCAGGAGCACAGCATTGGAAAGAGGAAAAAATAATTCTTTTAAATAATATAAAATGGAATCTTAACTTAATCTGTTTTCCATTATTTTTTTAAAGTCCTAGTAATACATGCTCTACTGAAAGTGACTTCTAGTTACTATGACTGTCAGTCAAACTCAGCCCAAAAACATTCTTGCAGCTAAGTACAACCTACTTCACTGGAGCCATGGTAGGTACTATTAACTTTACCTGCATCTGACTGCTATGCAATGTTATCACCATTTCTAACTACCCATCCTTTCTCTAAGTCCCCTAGAGATAAAATTCTATCTTCCTAGTTCATTTATTTCAAGTAAAAGAGTTTTTCCTGGAAGACAAAGAACTAAGCTAAAGATAACAAAACAGCTCAACGGC
This sequence comes from Pseudochirops corinnae, assembly GCA_028646515.1. Classification (NCBI taxonomy): domain Eukaryota; kingdom Metazoa; phylum Chordata; class Mammalia; order Diprotodontia; family Pseudocheiridae; genus Pseudochirops; species Pseudochirops corinnae. The sequence continues at coordinate 450,443,907 of CM053585.1, read as the reverse complement.
ATACGCATGTGTTACATATTTTTCTACCATGTCATTTAACAAAGATTCCTCATGAGAGAACACATTTTAAAATTCTGCTGCAAAATTAATTGTTTGATCAATCTATTAGGAAAGGAGAAATGCATATGTCATGGATGGAGACTCACGTCACTATGACACTGGGCAGGCCACATGCTTCTGCCAAGTTAAACAAGACCTTGAGCTTGTCAACCCTGTCAGTTCAGTATCTTGAAAATCTTTCCATAAATTCTTAAATATTCGTATATGGCACAAGCTTCATCTGGTTCTGCTCTTGACAAATGTTAAATTGCTCTCTCATTACTTCATTAAACCAACAGTCACATGTTATGTTGCTCTCTATTATGGTGTTGGAATTTTAAGAGAATTTTAGACTCAGGATATGTTGGACTGAAACACACTGAGAGACTTGAAGTACAATAAAACTTTAGGAAGGAAGGAGGTAGAAAACAAGCATTTATTAGTACTTACTATGTACTAAGCACTTCACAAATATTGTATCATTTGATCCAATAATCTTGGGAGGTAAGTGTAATTATTATACCCATACAGGTGAGGAAACTGAGGCAGGCAGAGGTGACCTGTCCAGGGTCACACACTTAATAAGCGTCTGAGGCCACATTTAAACTCAGGTCTTCCTGATCCACTGGTGGCAGCTAGGTGGTACAGTGTACAGAGAGCAGGACCTAGAGTCATCAAGATCTGAGTTCAATTCTCAGACACTTAACCTTGTTTGCCTCAGTTTCCTAACCTGCAAAATAATCTAGGGAAAGAAATGGGAAACCATTTCTATATCTTTGCGAATTAAACCCCAAATGAGGTCATGAAGAGCTGGACACAACTGAAATAGCTCAACAACAACGACGACAGCCACAATTTCCTGATCCAAGCACAGGGGATCCACTGAGCCACCTAGTTGACACATGTAGCCTGGAGACGATCGGGGTCTGAAACAGCAACAGTAAGAGCCACTTATTACTGAAGACTTGTGCTTCTCATGACCTCATCACCAACATGTCTTCCATTTCCCTAAATGCAATAAAATTTTGTGGATGTACACTTGCAGCAAACACTGGTATTTAACAGACTATGGCACTGTAAGGACAAGAGACAGACAGCATGTGAGAGTGATGAAGGAGATATGTGGTGCAAAGTGCTGGACCAATCATAGATTTATACTCTACAAGCTAAACATTCAAATTCACCAAAAGCAGCAGCCCCAAGGCAAGACAACTACCTGAAGATTTAATGTCCTACAGATTAGAGTGCCTCTCATCTAAGAACAATTTGTTAACAAATTAGAGGGAAAACTGAGCTAACACATGCTTGGTCACAGTGGAAAAGAAAAAGAGTGTGCAGCTTTCAGAAATCTGGTGTATGATACTGCAATTATTCATCTGGGCCAGAACACTCACAACATCAAGACAGGCTTGACAAAAATGTTGGGGAAATTCAGAAGTTGCTCAGCAAAAAATGAGATTTCCATAGGGTTTACCAGCAAGATAGTTCATCTGTCTCCAAGAAAGCAGCATAGAACTGCATTAAAAGTAAAGTGTAAGTGAAGCTCAGAGAGATGCAGGATTCTTGGCTCAGTAAGAACACAGATGAAATTCAGCTTTAGGCTGATAGTAACAATCCAAAGCACTTTTATGATGTCCTGGTGGCTACAGGCCAAAAAATTATGGTGCATCTCAATGATTTGGGGCTGACGGAGCCACACTGATTAGTGACAAAAGGACATGGTCCTGGAGAGATTAATATTTTCATAGCCTTCTCAAGAGTCATCAACCAATGCTGAAGCCATTGGCTGTATACCTCAGTTTGAAGTCAACCCCTCTCTAGTTTAACTTCCAACTGAAGAAGAGGTTTTTACTGATATTAGGTTCCTCTTGTGTGGCAAAGCACCTGGTGCTGATGCTATTCCAGCTGAGATTTTCAAGGGCAGGGAGTTTATTGCTCATACAAAAGCTAATGAAATCTTCCAATCAAGAGAGGGTTATCCCCTAGAAATTCAAGGATGCCTCCATTGTCTATCTATATAAAAGAAAGAAAAATAGGTTGATCTGTGAAAATCACAGAAGAGGTCTCTCTCTTAGTCACTGCCCACAAGATTCTTGCCAAAGTCCTCCTTAATAGGCTGATCCTTCAACTAGAAGATGGTCACCTACCCAAGAGCCAGTGTGGCTTCAGAAAGAGCCAAGGAATGGCCAGTATGGTGTTTGCTGCCTGACAACTCCAGGAAAAATGCCAGGAGCAGAACAAACGTCTTTATACAACATTCACTGATCTGACCAAGCCTTTGATACTGTCAATTGTGAAGGCTTGTGGAAGATCACAGCAAAATTTGGTTACCGGGAGAAGTTCATCAGTATTGTACACCAGTTTCATGATGGTAAGCTTGCAGATTCTGGATAATGGATGCTGCTCTCATGCTTTCCCAGTTAGCAGTAGAATGAAGCAAGGCTTGCTCTCATGCTTTTTAACTTGGTATTTTCAGCTATTGTTAGACACTTTCAAGGAGGATGAAAATGGCATCAAGGTCAGCTACTCTACTGATGGTAAACTAGTTAACTTGAAAATGCTGCATGTCAAGACTAAAGTAGAGAAAGAGTTGATATGCAACTTTTTGTTCACACATGATTGTGCACTCAATGCAGCCTCTGAGGCTGAGATGCAACAAAGCATGGATCAATTCTCTGCCACTTTGTGCTCATTTTCTCCTGACAATTAATACCAAGAAAATAGAGGTTCTCCACCAACCAGCACCACACCATCCATATGTGGAGCCAATAGTTACAGCAAACGGAAAAATTCTGAATGTTGTGGAGTTCACGTACCTCAGCAGCATAATTTCCAGGAACACAAACAAAGATAAGGAGGTTGACACAGGCATTGCCAGAGCTAGCTCAGTGTTTGGGAGGTTCCAAATGAAAATGTGGGAGAGAAGTATTAAAATGCCTATCACCAAACTGAAGGGTCTACACAAAGCTGTTTTGCTAACCTCATCATTGTATGCCCGTGAAACCTGGACAGCCTACCAGTGCCATGCCAGGAAACTGAATCACTTCCATTTGAAATGTCTTAGAAAGATTCTGAAGATCACCCAGCAAGATAAGTTACTGGACACTGAGATCCTTTCTTAAACTGAACTGCCAAGTATTCAAATTCTACTACAGAAAGAGCAGCTCTGATGGGTTGGCCATGTTGTTTGAATGCCAAATATACTTTTGTCTAAGAAACTAATTTACTGAGAACTCACACAAGGCAAGCCTTCCCACAGAGGTCAGAAGTGGCATAAGGACAGTCTGAAGGCCTCTCCAAAGAACTCTGGATTATGAGATAGGGAAGATACTAGCACAGAACCACCCTGCACGGTACGCCCACATCAAAGAGGGTGGCTGGGCTCTATGAGCAAAGCAAAATTGTGATAGCTCAAAAGAAACCTAAGATGCTCCTCTACTCCAAATGTTAACATTGACTACTTGTGCCCCAAACTGTGGTAGAGCCTTCCAAGCTCCTTTTGCTCTGATTAGTCACAGATGGTCACACTATACACTGGCCCCCAACATAGTGATGTCATTTTGGTCCTCTTTGAGCATGAAGAACAACAACCATGTAGCCTTAGCAATTTAGAATCTCTGAACGGCAACAAGCATTTACTAACTCTTTACCACATGCCAGGCACTGTAGTAAGCACTAGAGATACAAACAGAAACAAAAAGAAAAACAATCCTTGACCCCAAGGAGCTTACAATCTAATGGGAAAAGTTAATATACAAACAGAAGGTGCAAAGTGTGGGATTCTTCACCTATTCTGAAAAAAGTGAATTGCTCATTAGGAATGTGAAATAAAGCCAAAAAAATACAATCAATTAGTCATCTGAGTTAAAATAAGTTTAGAACTACATTAATCCCTACTAAATCTTTGGATTATTTACAAATTTGATAAACATATCATCTATGCCTTCGTACAAATCATCAATAAAAATGTTGAAGAGCCAAGGACAAATACTCTGTGGTCCTCCACTAGAGCCCTCCATTCTTCTAAGTGACACCTAACTGTTAATCTCCAAACTTCGGCGTTATTTATTTAATCAGTTACAAATTCACTGGCTATACTCTCATCCAGCCATCTTGTCTACAAAGACATAATGAGTAACTGTATCAAATGACTTGCTGAAATTCAGTTTTACTATAATCTATAGTATTCCTACAATCTACTAGTTTAGTAATACTATCAGAAAGAGAATACGTTTAGTTTCATATATGTTAATTTTAATACACACACAGATATCATTATCACTTACATTTCTTTATAAATTTTCTATCCAGAGAACCATCTAGTGTAGCAGAAAATTCTGTGGAACAGTGATTTTTTTGGGTGGGGCTGGGATAATTTCAGTGACATGGTGAGGAAAGAACCCTAAGTGCACAGGGTTAAGGAGAGAGCTGGTGGTGAGGAAGTGAAGGAACTGGTATACGATGTTTCAGGAAGCAATGAAGGAGAGGTGGGAAGAAGGATAATAAGAGATAACCTAAAAAGGTCAGGGAGAGAGACAGAGTACTCGCTTTGTCAGGTGCTGTACTAAAGTACCAGGGATACAAAGACAAGCAAACAACCCGCCCTCAAGGAGCCTGCATTCTTCTGATGCAAGAAGAATAAAGGGGAGGGGAAGAGAGGGGAAGAACAGGGAAGAGAGAGGGGGAGGTCAGAGAGACAGTAGGAGCTGAAAAAAAGATAGACAAGTCCAGACGGTGAGACTAGCCACGAGATACGACTATTTTTAGACAGATGGAAAGAAGTCAGAAGGAGGAAAAGAGAGACTAAATATACATATAGAGTATATAATAAAATATTTTCATTACATTTTTTCAAAATGCTTTCATGTGAAATAATTCTCTCATTCGCGTAAGTTAAGCAAATATTGCTACTTTATTTTACTTAAGAGGAAACAAACCCAGAGGGGCAACTTGCAAAATACCCCACACCAGTGAGTAAGTGAGAACCAACTTCTTCTGGATCCTGGTCCACTGCTCTTTTAAACTACATCTCATTATCTGCCTGCAGTTTTTCTGCCCACTTGCCCTTCTTGTCATATAGAAATGTGAAATAAAATTAGTCCACATGAGACTCAATGTTAACTTTTTTTTTTTACTTCAGAAGCATCTGTTTTCTACTATTTGCTCACAGTCTCTAAACCAATCAAGTAAAAATATCTCCATTATTTCCATAGTGATTCAGTTGAACGGTCTTTCATATGGAATAGTATCAAGGTTTCTTTAAATAATATTATATCCAATGGTTCTTTATTTATCAACTCAAGTAATGCCAGCAAATTTTTCCCTTATAGAAAGTATCTTACCTTTTCTTATGCTTGCTTAAGTCAGATGTTCTTAACTTGGGGAACATGGAACACAAGGAGGTCCAAAAAGAAATTTCAGGGGATCCCTAAACTTTGATGGGAAAAATACATCTTCATTTTCCTAAGCCCCTAATTAACATTTATAAATTTAAAGTAAAATAAAGCATTAGCTAAGAAGGGGTTCACATGTTTATCATATTGCCAAAGGAGTCTCTGATAAAAAATATTACTCCTAGCTTTCAAGCCCAATAAACCTAACTCTTTATAAAAGAGGAGAATAAGAAAAACTATCTGCCAATGCTCCAGCACATGTTAGCCAATAATTCCATGATTTTATGCTTAAATTCCTTTAAGTTCCCAGGAATTTACACATATATTCAGTTTCTTTGGTTGTTGCTATTCAGTCATATCTGACTCTTCGTGATCCCATTTGGGGTTTTCTTGGCAAGATACTGGACTGCTTTGCCATTTCCTTCTCCAGCTTATTTTACAGATGTGGAAACTGAGGCAAACAGGGTTAAATGACTTGCCCAGGGTTGCACAGCTAGTAAATGCAAGGCCACATTTGAACATAAGTCTTCCTGATTCCAAACCCAGTGCTTTACCTACTGCACCACCTTCTTATTTAAAATCTAAAACATCCTATGTTTTAAAATATTCTGTGCCCCTTTCCTCTGCTATTGCCACCACCATGGTGCAAGCCCTCATCAAATCATGCCTAAACTATTGTAATAGCCTGCTGGTAGGTCTGCCTAACTCAGGTCTCTCCCCACTCCAAACTAGCTGGTTGGCCCACTGGATAGAGGCATGGGAATAGACTTAAAATCTAATCCTCCTGCCTTCAAGGCCAGTTCTCTATATCTATTACACTAGCTGCCTCTCCAGAACACACCCAATATGTCTCATTGTCAGAAAAATTAAAATTACAAATAACACAAAGGATACATGTTGGGAATAAGAAATCTGTGGAGTATAGTATCAACAATGACCTATATGCAAAAAAGTTGAGTAAAACACACACTGAGAACAACAATGGAAAGGGACAGACGGAGAAGGAGAGAGAGAGAGAGAGGGAGAGAGAGAGAATATGATTAAAATGATAAGGAATTAGAAGTTGGGCACTGAAGATTTAAGAAAATATACTTCCTTCCCTTGTTGCCTAGATATGAATTACTACATTTGGTTGACACATGGGTTTTGACAAATTGCCTTTAAAAATATTTATTCCTTATTACAAGGCATAGATAAAGTACTGGGTAGGGGAGGAAATAGGAGAATTCAGAAATAATGATAAAATTAAAAACAATTTTTTTCTTTTTTTGCTTTTTTGAGAGGAGAGGGCAAGGCAATTATGGGTAAGTGACTTGCCCAAGGTCACATGGCTAGTAAGTGTTAAGTGTCTGAGGCTGGATTTGAACTCAGGTCCTCTTGACTCCAGGGCCGGTGCTCTATTCACTGCACCCCTAAAAACAATTTTTTTTCTTAAAAACTCTAAGATATCTTTAATTAGACCACTCATATAATAAGAACAGCTAAACAGTCTGAAGAGTACCCCTAAGATCCTAAAAGAACAAGAGGAAGTCGTTCATAGCAATGGATATCCTAATGAAAATGTATGTGAAAATAAGGGGAGATGTACAAGATGAAGAGCTGTGGAGGGGTTATAATCTGTGAGGGAGAAGGGTGTAGTTCTCGTGATCTTTCCCTCTGTTTATGTGCCTACTAGATTGTAAGCCCCTTACAGGAAGGAACAATTTATAAATGGTTTTTGTATCCCCTAGGGCAACTCCCCTCAGTGTCTCGGGCCTAACACTCATTATTCAATCAGTTAATTAATATTTTCTCTTCTAGGTGAGCAGAGCTTTTATCATTTTGGATATCATCTGAATACCATTTGGGATTTGCAGCAGTGAACACAATGTAAGACACAGGTAGTAAATATGAATTGCTTAAATCTCTTTTCCTCTGTTGCCCTGGATAATTAGAAATTCTTTTTTGCATAGAACATATTTAATTGTGCTTTGAGATTTTTCCCTCATGTCTTAAATTGTTTTATCTCTTGATTGACTGGAATAAAATAACTGTCTTAATCTTTATCCCCTTAATTTCAATAGCTAGACCATACAAAACTCCCCTTTTCAGGGAAGTAAAATTAAGAAACATTTGGTTTCTCTTTAAAAGACTGCCCCCTAGAGTCCATATTATGTACTAACACAATTATCCTTATCCAAAAGATTTCCTAGCTATCTGCATAGGTAACTTTCTTTACTATGAAATTTGTAAATGCACAAAATACATTTACATGAATCAAGAATGTAAATCTTCAAGTGCTATAAAAATGCTGTTATTATTATTATTAAATAAACATAGAATCTGCTTGCACATGTTTAAAGAACTTGGAATGAATAGAACAAAAATATTACTCTTGAATACTGCAACTGATGATAATTCTGGTCCTCACTGAACCAGTTTAAAGAAAAACCATTTTCAATTGAAGATAAATGAAAATACACCCAATGAATGTCATTTTAGGTTAGTATTAGCTGTACTGTATTATAAAATGTACTATTTTGTAATACGGAAAGAACAAATGGCTTTGGATTCAGAGGTCCTGGGTTCTCAACTCCTGGATCTGCCACGTACGGCCTCTATGACTTTCTGGAAGTCACTAAATCTCTCTGGGCCTCAATTTTGGGCCTCAAATAGGTAAGCTGAAGAAGCTATACTAGACAATCCTTAAGGTCTCTTCTATCTCAAAATCAGTGAAGTCAAATTCAATAGAAACAGATGCCTGTGGGCCTAATACTGAATTAGAAAACCACAAATTAACATGCTATGTTTTTGTTTATTCTGTTAAAACATTTTTCATTTACATTTTAATCTGGGTGTTTTGTCTATCATGCTCCCACAGACTGTAAGTTTGACCCTTCTGATTTCAGAGTCTAAATCCTATAATCCTTTACAATCACCATCTCCAACACACACAATATTAACAAAAGAGAAGGTCAACTTCCTCAAAAGGACAATATGCTGAATATAAATATGAAGACAGGCTTAGTGCTACAACAAGGTACTGAGTCAGGAAAATAGCTCCTATCTTCATCCCTGCACCACACAGCTTCCTGCTTTATCTTTTAACTAATACAACATCAGCCAGCCAGCCACGGAGGCTCGCCAATTTATTAAGTATTTTTTTTTTCAGAAGAGAGGCAAAATGGCCTAACAGCACTTACAAACGCAGAAGAGAAAAATATTGGATAGGAAGCCTAAAAGAACTTAGCTTAGAAATAGGTTAATAAATGATTGAATGGGGCAAAAGGGAAGGAGCCAGCTTAATTATGAAATTACGAAAAAAAATTACCATTATTAGGCACGAATGATGAATGGATGGATGGATGAAGCAAGCAGGGTAGTAGAGGAGAAAGGACACTACACTAAGATGACATCTGGGCTCCAGGCCTGGCTCTTTAATTTCTAGTTATGTTACCTTGAGCAAGTCATGGATTTCTCTGGACGACAGGTTCCTCATCTATAAAATGAAAGGACTACTAGTTCCCTTCATGGTCTATGAATAGACTTAGGGCTGTATGAATCAAGTAAGAGTAATTATACAGGTAGGTAAGTTAATCATAGGGAGTCAAGGAAGGAACATTCTACAAATGCAAACTTGGGCTTAACATGAGGACAATTTCCTAACAATCAAAGCTATGCAACAATGAAATAATCTGCCTCAGGAGCTGGTGGGTTTCCCTTCACTAGAGGTCTTTCAGCACTGGGGCTACCTGACCACTTGCATGATACACTGTAGAGAAGAGTCTTATTCAGAGGCGAGTAGGCTATGCAAAGGAGAATGTGCTAGACCTGGAGTCAGGAAGAAGAGAGAGTTCAAATCCAGGTGTGTGACCTTGGGGATGTCTTTTAACCTCTGTCTGCCTGTTTCCTGAAATATAAAATTGGGGGGGAGGAGGGAACAGCACATACCTCCCAGGGTTGTAAAGATGTGACAAGCATCTCATATAAGATTGCAAAAGGAATTAACAAAAACCTGTAAGACTAACCATTCTCCAATGTATATATGCAAAAGACATGAACAAAAAGTTCTCTAAAAATTGCAAACTAATAACAATCCTAAATTGCTCCAAATCAGTAAGATGAAAAATGTAAATCAAAACAACTCTGAGGTTTCACCTCACATCAATAAAATAAACTTAGGATAGTTAAAAGGTAACTAACTAGAGAGACAGTTATAAGGTAACTACACCAGTCCTGGAGTCAGGAAGATATGAGTTCAAATGTACTCTCGGACACTTACTAGCTGTGTGACTCCAGCAAGTCATTTAACCGCTTGCCTCAGTTACCTCATCTGTAAAACGAGCTGGAGAAGGAAATGGCAAAACCACTCCAGTATCTTTGCCAAGAAAATTGCAAATGGGGTCCCTATGAGTCAGACACAACTGAAAAAGCTGAACAACAAAAATGGAGAGAAGACACTAGCAGCTGAAGTGATCAGGAAAGGCATCTTGTAGCAGGTGGCACCTGACCAAAGCCTTGAAGGGAACAAGGTTTTTCTCTGAGGCAGAGGTGAGGAGAGAGCACATTCCAGGACGGCCGATACAAAGGCAAAGTGAGAGAAGATCAAGTGTTACGGTTAAGAAATGGGGAGTGGGGTGGGGCAGTTGGACTGGATCACATTGTGCAGAAAGGAAAGGAATGTACAAAGTGGTTACAGAGAGAGAGAACGCGACCAGGTTGGGAAAGGATTCAAAAACTAAACAGAAGTGTTTCTTTTTGTCTAATATGCATGGTGGTTAGGGGATAGCTAACCAAATTGTGGTAGATGAATGGAATGGAATGTTATATAACTGTGATGAATGAACAAAAATCTGAGCTCATGCTACAAGCCAGGTACTGTGCTAAATGCTGGGAATAAAAATACAAGGAAAGACCGTCCTTGACGTCAGGGAGTTTATGTTCTAATGGGAAAAGACAACACATGAAGGGGAACCAGAGGGGAAGGTTCATGTGGCCCAGTGAGGAAAAAGCAGGGAAGGGCTATGTTGGCCTGGTCGCAGGAAGAAAGGGAGAAAAGGTGCCCAGTCAGAGTTCAGCTGGTAGGGGATGAGGAGGATGTAAGCAGCAAGGTTAAGAAACGGTCAGGATATGCCATTCCCCAAGGGATAACAAATGTGAAGACTGGAAAAATATGGAAGACACGGATGATGATGCAGTGAGGAAAGCAGAACCAGAAGAACACACACACAATGACTTCAGCAAAATAAATGAAGACGACAATACAAGTCATCAAAACTTGGGTCAAGTACGGAGGACAATGCTGACTCCAAATGGCTGGTTTTGTTGTTTAGGTCTTTCCAAGTTTTCATGACCTCATGGAGCACAGCACGCCAGCCCCTTCTATTCTCTGTTCTCTCTCAAAGTCCAGCCAGGCTCCTGCTCACTGTTTCCATGACACTATCTCTCCACCTCAATCCTCTGCCCTCCCCTCCTCCTTCTGCATTCAAACTTTCCCAACATCAGGGTCCTTCTCAGTGAGGCCTGTCTTCTCATCATGTGGCCAAGGTATTTAAGCTTCAGTATTTGACCTTTCAGTGAATGACCTGAATTAATTTTTTTTAAGTACCAACTGATCTGATCTCACAAAAATATTCTCCAGCTCCACAATTTAGAAGCATTAATTCTGCTGCATTTAACTTTGCTCATGGTCCAACTCTCATAGCCATACACTGCTATGGGAAAAACCAGTTTTGACTTCAAATTACTGAAGTTTAAGTACACATCCTTCCTTTTTGTTAAAAAATAGTAAACTACCAAAAAAATGTACTCTTGATTGGAATCACCCTGTGAGGCAGTTTCATTTAAATGCATGTGTACATATATACACACACACACACATATACATATATGCACACATAGGTATACGTATATATGTGCACATACACATAGGTGGTATGAGATGGAATCATTGCAAGGGAATGTGTCAAAAAAATGATGTGTCAATGTGCATCACTTAAAAAGAGAATAAACCTAATACAAAGCAGATACTGTTTTAGACACAAAAGAAAAAAGTCACCTCTCAACCACACAGAGTTAACCCACTGAAATAAACTGTGACCTTTACCTAGTGTTTTCAAAAAATGTCAAGCAAAGACATCAGATAAAAGTGATTCAAATGAACTGACTCCTATGCTGCCAACAATCCTGAGATCAGTGAGTAACTTTTCTTTAATCTCTTTCTGGTCACTTTACACAACGTAATTTCTAAACAAGCAATATCCTGTGCAACCCTGAAGGTAAGGAATATCACTCTGTGAAGCCAAATAGCTATAGAACTCTTACAGCAGTAGCACATTTCAAATAATTATATTATTGTTTATTATATATTGAAAATAATCTTTTTCAAAATTAAAAACAAAAGACTATAACAAAAGAATGCAACACACTAAAAAGAAACTGTCTTTGTGACTAAATGTTTTCATTCACTCTCTTCACATTTATTTGCAATAGCAAAAATCAAAAACAGAGATGTTAATAAAATTTACCAAAGGCCTCTGTAAATTTTCCCTCAAATATGAAGTGGGAATCAAACCAAGCACAGTAACAACTGCAGGAAAAAAGGTTTGCTTTGGACGACTGTAAAATTGTAAAAATTCCAGTATTTCCATGCATTGTTTAGGTATGTCAATTACTACATGTAAACATCATTTATGATATTAAACCTACCATGGCAATAAAAACAAATCTTTGTGTTCTTTTATACCACCTGGCTAGCTGAGATTCAGAGGTGCAATCTATAATCTTTATAAGGCCTACTAGTAATAATTTGTTTATCCTATTTCCTGAAAGTATTTCATGTCTCTTTTCCATTGTATTCATAATCCCAGAACATTCTGATCTTTAAGGAGCCCAGGTTCTTTAACTACTCTACATTTTGAGAGAAAAAAAAGAAAAAATCAGTAAAAAACGCCATCCTTTTAAAAAATATCATTCAATTGAAACTGCTCTCTCCAAAGTCATTGATTCTCTCTTTGAAAATAGATTTTTATAGATAGCTTCTCCCTGTATCCTTCCCAAAGGGTCATCAATAAAATATTTGTAAATGAAAAAGTGGGAAAGAAAAAAACTCAATAAAACTAATTAACACATCAAAAAAATCTGATGTAATATGCAATGTTCCTTACTCCATGCAAAGGAGCAGGGGAAGTGTCTTCATATCTTCTTAGGGGCCAAACTTGTTCTTCATAATTTGTTGACACTGTAATAATAGCATATGTTATCTTTACAAATCTGCTTACTTTGTATCAGTTCATTTAAGTTTTTTTCATGCTTTTCTGCAGTCATCATGTTTTTAATTTCTCACAACACAGTAATATTCCATTACATTCATGTAACACAATTTGTTTAGTCATTCCTCCAAATGACAGGCAAGTAGTTTGTTTCCAGTCCTTTGCTATCTCTTAAAAAGTGCTGTAAATATTTTGATGTACACGTAACATTTCTTTTTGTGAATGACCTTCTTGGCATATATGCTTAGCAGAGGAATCTCTTGATCAAAGAGCATGTTGGTCACTTTATTTGCATAATTCCAAGTATCTTTCCAGAATAGTCATACCAATTCACAGCTCCGTCAATAATGCATTAGTGTGTCTGTTTTTCCACAGCCCCTCTAACATCAAATATTCTGTCATTTGTCATCTTTGCCAGTTTTCTGGGCGTTTTGATTTGCATTCCCTTACTGTTTTGGAGCATTCTTTAATATGATTGTTAATAGTTTCCAGTTCCTTCTCTGAGAACTGTTTGTTTCTATCCTTTGACCACTTGTCTACTGGTGAATGACTTCTGAACATGTAATCTCTCTTAGAGCTCTTACCTACCTTAGAAACCAAACCTTATGAGAGATATTACACTGAAACCTTTTTCTCAGTCAACAACTTCCCTTTCTATCCTAGACACATTAATTTTTGTATGTACAAAAGCTTTTCAATTTCATGTAACCAAAGTAATTGATTTTATCTTTTCTAATTGCTTCTATCCCTTGTTAAGAATAATTTGCCTACTCAGAGCTGTAAAAGATATACAACCTATTTCTCTCCTAATTTTTTATTAATATTCGATTCACACATTTCTTTTTTGGTTATTTTTTTCTTTTCTTTTTTCTTGCCCACTTTTTAAAGTAGGATTTCTTTACCTTGTTCTCTTCAATGGTTTTATTCCATGTTTATTCTGAACTTCTATTTTTTGATTCACAAATTATATACTTATTTATTCATCCTTCAATCTCTTTGTGTTCCTCATGGAATGAAAGTTTCTGAAGTACTAGGCTTGAGTTTCTTCTTCTAACCAATTTCCATTTAGATCATAACCCATCATCTTTCTTTTTCCCATTGTAACTCACTCTTAAAATTGCCAATTAATGAAGGAAATAATGAAGAATGAATGTCTTAACCATGCAGTCTAATTCAACCCCCTGCCCTCCACATGATCATTCTCTTTCCCACTAGCTAAGTGATCTCCTCTACTAGTTTATTTTGGGTGTTGGTTACACCTAGTAATTCCAATTTCACTTCTCCTTAGTCAGGATGTTGTCCATTGAAGTATATTCCTCTTGTTAAAGAAGTATCTTGCTTATACACCAACAATCTTTCAATTGATGATTTATTTTCTGTATCTAAAATTTATGGTTATTTTTCTTGTATTATTTTGTACATTGCAGTGTTCAGATTCTCGGATGTCATATTGCTTCAGGAAGGCCTATGATCCTAACATTGTCTCTGTGCATCCTGTCTTCAAGATAAATGGCCTTTGCTTACATAGAAATTATGTGTTCTTTTAGTTTTATTGCCTTTTGCTCTACTTTTTCCAGACTGCCCTTCACTTCAGTATATTTGTATTACAAATCTGCTCTTCTTTTTCATTTCTTAAATAGACTTGCCACTGTGGATTCAAGTTTCACTAACCTGTCAATTATTTCTATTATATAATTGATAAATTCTACCATTTCTTCCCTTCTAACTTCCTCTCATTTTTGATTCCTCTCTTGAACTTTCTGGAATATCTTGCTATTACAGTCTATACTCAATTGGAATTCCACAGGATTCCATTTCATCAGTAATTGGTTCAATTAACTTTCTCTTGTAATATTTACTTAGAAAATATTGCAATCTTATAAATATTTTAGAACTCATTCTTTCTTCTAATTTAGTATCCTCTCTGTTGATTTACATGCTTTGCTCTAGGTTTATTGGTGAACTGTCTTCATCTTGAAATCTTTGATAGTTTTAGAAACTTTTTCCCCCCCTTATATTCCCTTGTCATTCAACTTCTCACTCCTCATGGGTATACTATTGGGGTCTGAACTTCAATAATGTCTCAGCCTGCTCCAAGATGAGCAAATTTACATTCCTCTAGCCTCAGTTCCTGCTCCAAGTCCCTGATGGGGTAACACTGGTCCTAATTATATTTCAGTACCATTTCCTTCCTTCCTCTGCCCTATTCTATCCATTATTTAGTTTTCTGGTTAGGCTGAATTAGTGTCTGCTGCTTTTTACATGACTGGGAGATGTGTTTCAGGCAGAGATCCTGTCACTTTGGAGTACCCTAACCTAGAAGTCGCCCAAGACAAAAAGAAGTCTGAGTTCCCTCCCTTCACCCCCATACTACCTCATATGACCAGCCAGAATCAAGGTTGGTGGGTCTGAGCTGATTTCACAGGCAGACAGTGAATTGATTATGGTGCCGGCCATGTGCATGAATATTACTGTGGCTCTGTCAAGCTTTGTCTTCCCAGAAACAGGAAATGTGAAGGACTTGAGGTGGACTAGATACTGTGAACTTCAATATGGAATGGGAACTTGATGAAGAACTGGACAAGGAGCTGGACAAGGAACTGGGAGCTGCCTGCCTTTGGACCCAAGTGATAACTGGAGCTGGGACCATGGAAGAGGAACCATGGAAACTGAGAGCCAGCCTCAAGTCAAGCTGAAAGAGGACTTTACTTGGATACTGTGTACTGACTGAGAAGATTATGATTTGCTGTGACCTAGGGGTGAAGAACATTGACTTTTGTACTTTGTGACTGAATTAAGGATTTTGTGATTGACTAAATGAATGTACTTTGTTTAAAACTATGTGACTGCTTTGGTGAAAACTATGTGGCCATTTTAGTGATAAGTTGTTGAGTGGTGACATGGTGAATGTTGTATTTTGATTTCCTGTGAATGTTTTGCTCTGATTTGTTATTGAATGAATAGAGAGTTCACTATACTATGTAATCAGAACCTTGAAAAGCTGTTCACAGAAGTCCTCTGGAAAGCTGCTCATGCTTAGCTTTATACACAGGTACTCAGATCTGCTTTACTAGGAAAGATAGCTGTTTAAGGGGGTTAACAATCTTTTAAAATTACATTCACTAGTTCAGGGGAAAAGTCAGCACCATGAACTTCAGAGAAAACACAAACAAAGAAATAAACACCAACAGACAGGGCTCTGACTGCGTTAATCAACTATACACTTTACATATATCCCTGGATTGAAAGAGCCTTTACATCTGAGCAGTGGGGGAGTTCTGAACATATGGCCACCTAGGATCTTGACCAGAAACCACAAGATCCTTCTCATAAGCGAGCCTCCAAGGTAAAATGGGATCTCAGTGTGTGTGTGTGTGTGTGTGTGTGTGTGTGTGTGTGTGTGTATACATATACATATAAACATGGAAGGCATCACAACTCTCCTGACTCAGTGCCTAATTAGAAATTAACAAAAGGTGTAAAAGCCTTCCTATTAGCATACCTCCCCTTAAGCAAGCTTTCCTTAATGGGCTCCATGTGAGGTCTATTAATGTGTTAGGAAGATCTTAAATCCCATTAACATTACATACCTCTACACAACTCACAGGACTGAAGTGAGGGTCAAATAAGATCATATGTATATAGCATTTTGAAAACACTACAAATGTCAGCTATCATTAATATCATCTGCTTCTTAAGATGTAAAAATTAATGTTTCATTCCAGCAATGCTGTCTTCAACTAGTGTTAAGAATACAAGTGAGCAACTGTTATCTTAGGTTTGAGAACTTTTATGATTGTAGTCATGTATGAAAATGCTGGTTCACAGCAGGGCTCTTGCACTGTATAAGACCCATTTTAAATAGTGAAGAACTTTTACTGTATTTTGTGTAACTACTTTACAACCACTACTATGGTGGGAAAGAAAAAACAACATCTGTTCCATAAAATCCCACAAAAATCCAAACCATTTTATTCAATAGTAGGCCCACACTCACTGTGTTACCAAAAGAGCAGCCCAGTTGTGTTAAGTTCGACAAGTATGCCCAAGGAATACAAGAGGGAAACAAAAGTCTGCCCTGAGAATTACCTACCTATCACTATCCTAAATATTATTGACAAGAGTTCCTCAAACAAATCTTCCACTATAGGCACCCAGTTGATTTTTTTTAATGCAGCACTTATTACTGAATATCAACATGTTGACTATTTGGCTTTAGTTGAAATACCAGTCTAGCCAAGTACAAAAAAACTCTTCACCTGGAGAGCATCTGAGAATTTTTTTTTAATTTTTGGTTGGTTTTTTTTTTTTGCTTTAGCAACTCTCAAAGACCACCTATGGAAGGGGTAGTAATCTTCATCAGTAAAAGAAAACCTACACTTGAGGAACCTGGAAACCCTTAAAGTAACAAGCAAGAACAAATTTACATTCATCCCTATAATTAAATAATACTTTGCACCTTTTTACTGCTCTTCTACATTATGTCATTACAACTCCTTTCATAGTCTTTATCTTCCCCACTACAAGGTCAACACCAAGAGGGTAAGGACCATAATCTCATCATCTTCATAGTCTTTGGTTCTTCCACAGTATGTAGAACAACCCCATCCACTGGGTCCACATTAAAAAAAAAAAAAGCCATGCCATCCAGCAGGGAGGATGGAAAGCAGTTAAGGTTGGAAGCAATTGTGGAGATCCCATCCTCCCCAAGTCCAAGGGTCATGCTCCAAAATGTTTTTCTCAGTTCCTTCTACTAGTTACAGAGCTTCATAACAATACCCTCTCAATCAAGTTATCAAGTTAACAAACATTTATTAACCACCAGTTACTAAGTGTCAAGGACTGTGCATTCAAAGAAAAGCAAAAGCAGTTCCTGCACTCAAGCAGCTCACAATCCAAATGGTCAGAAGAAAACCATAGGTTATGAAACTGAACCCCAGACGGAAAAGTGGTCGCCACTCCTCAAAAAAAGAAACACAAACTCTTATCTATGTGAAAGACTGCTCCAAATCACAAGTAAGAAGAGAGATACCAATCAAAACAACTAAAGTTTCATCACACACCCAATAAAACAGGCAATATGTGGGAAAAAATCAGTACCTGAAGGGACTGCAGAAAGATAGATCTAGAAATACAATCCTAGTCAACCTGCAAATTCTTCATTTCAGAAAGTGATTTGGAGTTAGGCTTTTAAAAAAGGGACTAACATGTCCATATCTTTTGACCCAAAGATCCCACTGCTAAATGTAAGGTAAACTGTCCTTTTCATAAGGAGCAATTTAGGGATGAAAAGAGCAAAAAGAAATTTTTATATAAAGGGCAAGGTTTATATCAATAGGTGAAGGATTTAATATACTGCCACTGTTTTTGATACCTAAAGACAGTAGGAAATTACTTTTTTTAAAAATAAATACTTGTAAAATGTGTATGAAGAAAGAGCTTTCAGATAGGATGTGAGCAGTTTTATAGAAAATGAATTGTAGAGTCAATACAAAGCCTCAAACCACCTTGGTGACAATGTAGAATGATGAATCAATTGTGTCAGCATTTTGCTGTTTTAAAGACGCAGAGAAAATAATTTTTATTTAATAAAAACTACAGAAATTTGGGGATATAAAGAAATAATTTCAGGAAGATTAATGGAGATATTGGATGCAGTAGAAGACTTTAAAGTTGCAGAAGATTATGGTGGCTTAAAATATCTGGATATAATTTTTATGATTAAAGAGAGTAAAACTAAAGAAATGCCATAAACATTTGGAGACTGAAGTATGACTATAGAGGTGACAGGGTATGGGATCTGAATCCTCCCTTGAACTTTCCCACAAATTTCAGGAACCCTTGAACCCCAATCCCTGGAGTTCGACTGAGGCATCAGGCTCATCCAAGTATAAACCTTTCAACTGTCCTTTCATTGTGGACCCTAACCCAGCCCAACCCTTCATCCTCTGTTACCTCGGACCCAGTCCCTAAATTTTCCCCACACATTTCAGTAGCGCAGACCCCTGGTGCCTCTACCCCAGCCCACCTGGATTACTTAGTTGACTTGACACTCCTTAATCCCATCCAAATCTTCTCCCCTATAAAAATGTCAGTCTTGTCCCTATCAAAAACACAGACTCACCAGAAGTCTGGCTGGCTAGTACTGGCATCAAAAAAAACTTGCTACTTGGACTGGAAGATTTGAGTGGTAGAATTCTTTCAAGGCAGACCCTCACCCTGTATCCTTGCATTTTGGGGTTCCCAGAATCCCTAGACCTCAACAAAAGAATTATATGTTTGATAGGGGTAATCTGTGGGTTACAGAGGAAGAAATCTGCTATCCACTTTGTAATTTTCTTAGAAAAAACTGTGATGTACTGTTGACATTTTTAATTAGAAATTTACAATACAGCTTTAAAGAAAATGACAGGTACAGGCTCTGGAAACCCCCTTGAACTCTCCTTGAATTTCCCCACTTGCTCTGGCATTCACCAGAGGCTATAATCTTCACTATTGGGCTTTCATAATCACTATGCCCAATTCTCTGTTACCCTTAACCTAGCCCAGGCCTCCAAAGTCTTATCTCCAGATCACCTTCAGCTACTTCCCACCCTTGATCCCTATCTAAACATCATTCTCTTGGTTCCAGGTCTCTGACCTCTAGTCATCCAAGATTACTGGCCACTCCCATAAAGATCTTCCCTAGACCCCTCCTCCAATTACCCCAGATTACTTGCCCAACCCTAGATCCCTCCAACAGTCTTTCTGTATGTAAAATCGATCTTTTTCCATGAAAGTTCTCTGATTCAATCTGTCCCACTTGCATTAGCAAAACAAATGCTAAGATTCCTTAAGAGTCTGGCCAATATGGCAAATCTTTAATAACCCTTTTTTCCTTTGGCTAAAAAAAGGCTTGGGTAGAATTCCTTCGGGTAGGACCCTTGAGTAGCTATTTCAGGGTCCCAGTATCCCTAAACTTCAACAAAAAGATCATGATTAGTTGAATTTAGGCATAAATTATTTGACATAATCAGTTTAGAAGAATTTTTTTCCCCAGTACATATTTGTGTTGCATAAATATAGTCTTTTTCTGTTCAGATAATGAATCTTTTGGGAAAGTGAATTTTTCAGAATTAACTTCAGATTATAACCTTAATATTAAACAGATGGAACACAAATAGTAGAATTATGGCAAACTGAGAGAAATTTGGGGGTGGTCCAGATCTATGATTTCAATGATGCAGGGTATTACTGGTAAGGAAACTGCCTTTGCCAGTGCAGATCCACAGCTGTTCTGCAACTTATAGAGAGTTTACTGGGAGCAGTGAGAGGTTAAATCACTTATATAGAGCTGGCTATAGAGCTAGTATTGTATATCAGAGGCTAAACTGGAAGCCAGGTTTTCTTCCCTGCAATATTGACTCCATTCACTATACCATGCTGCCTCTCATTGAGATACTAGGAACTTATAAATACGAAATCATTTCTCTTATTTTTTTTCCTAAACTGAAAGCTGAATTTCCATTTTCATTTGGTTAAAAGTTAGAGAATGCAATAAAAATTAGTACAAAATATAGCTGAAGATTGCAAGAAAGTCATTTTTGGTTTGACATTAATTTTTTGAATGATAAATTTCTGTGTCTCAGGATAAGTGCTGACATGAATCTCATTTGTTCTTGAGTCTGCATTATTTTGGGGGATTAGTTGAAGTAACTAGGCAGATTTAGCCTGGAGAAGAGAAGCCTGAGAAATAGGGAGGAGTGTTGAATAGGATAGCTGTCTCCAAGTATTTGAAGTGATTAGACTTGTTCTGTTCGGGCCCAGGGAGGAGAACAAGTAGCAGTGTTCTTAGAAATTGCCAAAAAGCAGCAAATTTAAGCTTGACGTCAGACAAACTTGCTCATGATCAGAGCCTTCCCAAAGTTGAAAGGATTGCCTTAGAGAGTTGTTGGGTTCCTCCTCCTTTGAGGTCTTTAAGCCTAGTAAGGAGGATTAGCTGTTGTTTTAAGCTTCTCTGAATTCTTCACATTTGACAGTGCATGTATGTGTGTTAAATATGTATCCTCCATCCATGTCCCCAGCTACATTAATGTCTTCCAGTTTGTTTGGCGGCTAAACTTTAGTCATTACCCAGTGTATGGGCATCTAGTTAATTTCTAGTTCTTTGCTGCCTCAGAAATGCTATTTTTTTTTTAAAACTTTCTCTGTACCCCTAGCTAGCCCTTAGCTCAGGCCCCGACACAATTTAAGTACTTAATAAATGCTTGTTGACTGACCTGTAGGCTACAGACCTAAAGCTTTTGGCTGCGGATGGTGGTCACTACTCCTAAAATGTTACCACAAGGACTGTGGAACACACTATCCCACCAAAGCTCTCAGTGTCTGTGATGAACACTGGATACACCCCAACAGGAACCTGTCAGGAAAACACTTGCAGAAGAAAATCCACCTGCTTAGGGTAGTTTACAACTCTGGACTGTAGACTTTTGACGTCACCATTGGCTGATTCAGGACTACACGTAACTAGTCTTGTTGTGGTCTAGCCACTCCTCATATGGGAAGATCCTTTTTTTTCTTATGTACTGGAATACAGCATTTACAAGCTTGTTCAATTTATGAATCTCTTACGTGAATAGAAACTACATTTAAATCAGAAAACTGTAAGTTCTTCAAACTAGCCATTTCTGGGATGTACAGAGGCGTTCAGTCATTTCTTTACTCACCTGGATATTGCATTGTCCAATCAGAATGAAGCTCACATCAGCCTAGCTCAGGCTGACCTGTAAAGTGTAGCAAACACCCAACCTAGGTAGAAGCCAATCATTCCACCAACTGCCAACTTCTTGCTACCCATAAGGCAAGCAAGCTAGCTTAGCTGAAGCAGTGGGGCATCCCAACAAAGAGACAAAAGTGTGCATGTGCAATACAAGTCAAACCACCACTACCACCACCACCACTGTTATCACTACCACCATCACTGCCCCTGATCCAGATGTACCCTGAAGCCAGAGCCTTGGGAAGAGCAGTATAGCGGCAACTACCCTGCCATATCCAGGATGGCTGCAACCACAGGGTCTCAGATCTGCTTTACTAGGAAAGATAGCTGTTTAAGGGGTCAACAATCTTTTTTAATCACATCCACTAGTTCAGGGGGAAAATCAGCATCCTGAACTCCAGAGAAAATACAGAGAAATAAACACCAACAAACAGGGCTCTTACTGCCTGAATCAATTACATACTTTACATACATCCCTGGATTGAAACAGCCTTTATATCTGAGTAGTCAGGAGCTCTGAACATATAGCCACTCAAAATCTTGACCAGGGAATCACAAAATCTTTCTCATAGGCAAGCCTCCAAGGTAAAATGCCAACTCAGAGTGTATGTGTGTGTGTGTGTGT
>CM053585.1:450376432-450421342 GCA_028646515.1 Pseudochirops corinnae | reverse complement strand
TATATATATATATATATATATATATATATATATATATATATACACACACACACACACTACTCAGAGAATATATACACTTCTCAGAGCCAGGAGGCAGCACAACCCTCCTAACTCAGTGCCTAATTAGAAATTAACAAAAGGTGTGAAAGCCTTCCTAGAAGCAAGCCTCCCTAAACAGGCTCCATCAGGGGCCTATTAATGGACAAGGAAGATCTTAAATTGCATTAACATGAAAAGCAGCCATATTGTAAATTTCTATTTAATTAAAAAATGTCAACAATACATCAGCTTTTTCTAAGAAAAGTACAAAGTAAATAACAAATTTCTTCCTTTGTAACCTACAGTATTTACCAACATATACTTTTGGGAAAGGCATTGGTCAAATCACAGTTAAATTCAAATCACTGAATTGCAAAGCCTTCCAATCCACCTTCATTAAAAATTACACTTATCAAATAAACATAAAAGATAAATCTAGAAGGAAACAAATGTCCAAGAGAACTCTGCAAAAAAACCACAGAAAGAATAATCTACAGAATTTTTATGTAATCTATTTTAACAGGAAAATAGAGTGAAATGCCATTATCCTGGACAAAGATCATAAAATTCCAAGTCTCATAAAAATCTAGATAAAGCCACTCACTACAAAAAAACTTAACTACAATTTTAAAAACTGCTTCAGTTTACATTTAAATTGCCTTGCTCAAAGAAGAGGTATTACTACAGTACTTAAAAGTTATTCACAAGTAAAAGCAAATGATCCTAGTCCCTGAACCAGAGAGATTTCCTTAATGTTTTGGGTTTGGTTTTTGGTTGTTTTTTTTTTAACTCCCTGAAGATTTGCACACTATTTATGAAGGGTGGAGGGCAGTCCAAAATGCTGTGCTGGACTTTGAATCAAGATAGGACTCAAACTTAGTTGTCATACCGTAAAACCTACTCAAAAACTAGTCTGTTTATAGTTTCCTGAAAAATAATGACAGAAAAATGCTCTTTTTAAATAAAAAATGAACTTTTATTTTGCTGAAGATCTTACTTGCCACAACAGAGTAAAGACTACCTTGATGCTATTGCCATGACCACAGCTAAAATAAGCGCTTGAATTTAACTGGGCTTGTCAGTAAAAAATACTTTAATGCCCTATTGGACTAGTAGTACTTTACCATGATCTGAATTACAGTTAGTAGCAACACATTCAGTCAATAGGGTCATCCAGAGCTGTATTTTACTCAGAATGTTGCTTGTGATTATAATGTAATTAGTAAAGCACTTTGTAAACTGGAAAGTATTATACGAAGCTTAGCAGTTGCCATTATTGTCGCTATATTTTCCTTTCACATGAACTCAAAGAGCTTTATTGGGAAAAGTCAACTTACTCATCTTTAATCAAAACTACCTGAGGAAGGTGGCAGATCTTATTACTCTTTGTTCACAACTGTCAGAGAAGCTTAGGAAAGTTGTAAAAACAGTCCCATTATTATTTTTTATACTACTAAGAGGTTTTTTTCTGGAAAGTATGTAGAATTCTGGGAATTCTACCATCAAGATTACTTAGTTTTTTAGTCAACAATAATTTATTAAGCATCTCTGTGCCAGACACCATTATAAACATTAGAGATCAAAAGACAAAAGCAAAACAATTGTTGCCTTCAAAGAGCCCACAGTCTATGCCAACCACCAATTTTAAAGAATATTATGTGAATCCCCCCATTACTCCCTTCCTCCTCGATGTTATTTCCCTTTTTTCCTTAAGTCATTTACTTTTTTCCTTAACCAAAAAAAATTATAGGCTTTAAAGTCTGAAAAAATAATCAGATATATTTAAAAAAAAAAAAAAAACAGAGGACAGTGTGGCTTAATAGAAAAGTCAAATTCCTCTGAGCTTCAGTTGCCTAATCTATAAAATGAAAATCTTGACTTAGGTGACATCTAAGAAGTTCTGTTCTAATTCTTAATCCCCTATAAATCTTTAAAGACCTTAAAAGTGCTCAAAAGTCTTCTTCAAAACCTACCTTTCATTCTTTTTTTAAAATTTATTCGTTTCCAGTTTTCAACATTTACTTCCATAAATTTAAAATTTTCTCTCCCTCCTTTCCCCCTCCCTCTCCAAAATAGCATGCAATCTGATACAGGCTCTACACATACATTCCTATTAAACACATTTTCACATTACTCATGTTGCATAGAAGAATTATAACAAATGGTAGAAATCTTGGGAAAGAAAACAAAACATAACAAAACAAA
The DNA here is from genome assembly GCA_028646515.1 of Pseudochirops corinnae. Classification (NCBI taxonomy): domain Eukaryota; kingdom Metazoa; phylum Chordata; class Mammalia; order Diprotodontia; family Pseudocheiridae; genus Pseudochirops; species Pseudochirops corinnae. The sequence goes on along the minus strand of CM053585.1, from coordinate 450,419,098 downwards.
AAAGAAAACAGTCTGCTTCACTCTACATTCAGACTCCATAGTTCTTTCTCTGGATGCGGATGGCCTTTTCCATCATGAGTTCTTTGAGAATGTTTTAGGTCCTTGCATTGCTGAGAAGAGCTAAACCTATCAAAATCAATCCTCTAACACTGTAGCTGTTACTCTGTATAATGTTCTCCTGGTTCTGCTCACTTCACTCAACATCAGTTCATATAAATCTTCCCAGGTTTTTCTGAAGTCCGCCTGTTCAAAACCTACCTTTTTTTCTCAGTCTTCCAACCAAGAATGTTTTTCTTCAACTACTCATGATAAATTTTTAAGCCATTTGGTTGATTTTCTGGTTTTTAATTACTATTATTGTAATAGTGGCATTTCCTATTTTTCACTCCAAATGTAACTGTAATTATTTATACACATTGTTTTTCAAGGAAAATATATTCTTAGTCCTAAACAGTAAACCTGGGAGAAAATTTCTGAAATACTCCCTATTTGAAAATGGCAATTGACCTGTATAATCACTATAGAATGGTAGAGGAGGACCACTGACATCTCTTAGGGGCATCTAGTCCAGTACACTCATTTTAAGTTGTCTACCATTTTAAGATCATCTTCAGATGCTATTAAGTGATCAAGTTATCTTTTTTAGTAACCATGTCTGTATTACTGCACTGACACAGAATTTTCTCTTTTTTTAATTTATATCACTTTGTTTTATGAAACAAAATAAACATCAGGAAAAGGGGCTGTGAAACAAATTGTGGTATCTTCACATTAACTCCAAAATAACAGCAGAGATATGGTGAAAGATATGCTTTTCAGCTATGGTTGAAAAGTACTCATATAAACTAAATTTAAAACTTTCAGCAAAAGGGAAGATAGAAAGGAGCCCCAAAGTAAACTTATTTTGTACGCTGGTAGTATTTTTGCAGCACCTTCCAGTTCTAAATCTTTCCTTTAGAGTTGGGCATCTCACTGGCTTTCATCCTTGAGCGACAAGAATGTTTTTGCACTTAGGCATCAAGTAGATTCATAACTGTAGGGTCCATGAGATAACTGACACTGAAAATTACTAACATCCTAAAAGTCTAATCAAACAAATTAGTTCTTTTCTCTAAATCAGTACAGTGAGTTCATGAAAAGTGAACCATGTATGTCTCCCGCCCCCCCCCCCCAAAAATTCTTCTTCAATCTTACAACAAACAACTGAACAAATATTTAGTTAAGCTCTGGATATTAGTAAGGACATATGGATGCTTGCCTCCCCCACTCCCACACTATGTCCTTATTTCTACAAACCTATGCCTCAAAAACCCTACATCATTTTTATACACTGAATCCTACTCACTCCTCAAAACCTAACTCAAATGCCACAATCTGCATAACCTTCCCAGATTTTCCCTAATAAGAAATTCCTTCCTCTTCTTAGGAAATCAATTTGATTTTTCATTCAAACATTTATTAGGCACTTAATACATGCAATATATTATGCCAGACACTGGGAAAGCTACTAAACGAGACTTAGTCAATACTTTTAAGGAACTTAAAATCTAATGGTCACATAAAACTTTAAATGTATTTCTCCTAAGCAATTTTGTATTGATTATTTGTATATTGCTATGCTGTATGATCTTTGAAAGCAGATTCCAAGTCTTATTAATCTTTTCATCTCCTCCAGGGCCTCCTAGCATAATACTTTCTACATAATTAATATCTGCTGAATGGATGAATGAATGAAAATGATACTCAAAATTTAATAAAATCTGCTTGAGAGATTGTGATAGAAGAGGAGGTCTTCTTTGAAGAAAACCTAAGCTATAGTCCCAGTGCTATCACCTCAAAGTCATGCTAATGGGGAGCAAGTCACTTAACCTAGCTGAGTCCCAGCATTCTTATCTATAAAATGGAGATAATTATTCCTAAATTATGTACCTCACAGGGGTACTGTGAGCAATGACTGTAAAGCACTATAAATATATGGCAAATTATTTCTTTCTTGTTATAGGAAATGAATTCTCACTTGTAAAAGAAATTTCAACATGATAGACCCTCAAATCACTTTCCAAATAACACACAGCACTAAGACACAGTCATTTTAATAATGAATCAAGGTACAAATAAAAACACTAAGAATTCTAAGAATGGAAATATTGCATCCAATGGGGAGGAATGATGGAAGGCTTTCACAGAGAAGATGCTATCAGAAGCAAACCATAAAGGATGGATAGAATTTTAATAGACCCTAGTATGAGAATGGTATGAGAACAGTCTAAGCAGAAGCCCAGAAGGAGAAGAACCCAATACGTGTTCAGAGAATGACGACTAATTCAATTTGACTGGTAGGATAAATAACTAAAACAATGGCATACAAGACTGGTCGTATATCTAAGGTAAGACAGGCCTTGATATGACACAGTTCATTATATTGTGGTGGAAAAAAAAGGCCCTACCTAGCCTCAGGAGGTTTAGGGAATTCCAAGTAGCCTGTGCCATCATGGACAAATCACTACCTCTCTTCAGACCTCAGTTTTCTCAGCTGTAAAATGCAAATAGTATAACGTGTATTACACAGCGGGCCCAAGGTCAAGAAAAATCTGAACTCCAATCTAGCACCTGACAATTACTAGATGTGCACTCTGGGCAAGTCGGGTCAGCTTCAGTTTCCTCCACTCCAGAGTGGGCATAATAACAGCACCTACCTCCCCCCGTTGTCACTGTCATAAAGATCAAAGGAGATAATTTTCGTAAAGGCACAGTGCCTGGAACATAATACACAGTTAATAGAAATGTTTCCTTCCTTCCTTCACAGCTTTGTTTTGATAAAATGACTTTATAAACCTTAATACATCAATATTAGCTGTCACTACTGCCAAATGCCATGCTCCAGAAGTTTTTAACTTTATTCCTAACGTAACAAAGAGTTTTTGAGCGGCAATGGAGACTAGAGGATGGGAGACAGGTTAGAGTGTGTTAGCTGTCCAAGGGAGAGGAAAAGCATCTCAACTAATTTTGGGGCAGTGGGACTGGAAAAGGGGATGAATGCAAGGAATAATGAAGAGTCAGACTGTCAGACTTCTTAAAGTTTATAAAAGATTACGTTATTATGGAAACGGAGGCTGAAGTAGCTCAAGTTCTGGAAACTAAACTGAAAAAAAAAAAGATTAAGTACACTGAATTACCTCATCATTTAAATCATCATAAGATGGTGCTATGGTAATGATTTTTTCAATCAGACACAGTTACAGAAGGGGCTATCTAACATCATGGCAGGATCTGACAAAATTATATATCCTTAAAACATGGAAACATTTTTTCCCTTGATGCTAAGAGAGCCACTGTAAGATCAATTTTAAACAACAGAGTTTTAAATGTTACTTACATAAATTCCCAGTAGCTAGGTGACACAGTGAACAGACTGCTCTGCCTGGAAGATTCATCTTCCTGATTTCAAATCAGGTCTCAGATACTTAGTACCTATGTGACTCTTGGCAAATCACTTAACCCTTCTTTTTCTCATCTGCAAAATTAGCTGGAGAAGGAAATGGCAAACCACTCCAGTATCTCTGCCAAGAAAACCCCATGTGAGATCACAAAGAGTTGGACACAATTAATAAACAACTGAACAACAAAAAAGAAAATCCTGATTTCAAATCCATATGGAAAACTAGGATGTTTAGTGGTACCTACAAATTCTGTGAGATTAACATTAAGAACCATAATGTTTTATAAAGTGTTCCTAGAGATAGTGAACTAGGAGTTTTGATTCTAAGTGTCTTGAAGGTACCGTGATTCGCACATATGAGATGCTCAACTAATAATGTTTGCCATAGAATAAACAGTAGGAGCAATGTCTTATAACTGAGACTCAATCAGTTTAATAAACTTCAAGTAATCTCACATTCTGAATGACAAGAAATGGATCTTTGAGTGGTCTAATAGTTGGATACAGCCCTTCATTATTAAAGAAGGCCTTGACCCCAAATGGAATTTCTTGGCCATAGTAATTCCAAATTGTAATATAAAGATGAAAACATAGAGGTGGGTATGCACAAGACACCGGATTTGCCCAGAGTGGTAGTTCAAACAGCCAATTCACTGACTACCCAATTCACCCACTAACCCTGTCAATAGTCACCATATCCCCCAAAGGCATGAGACCTATTATGTTAATCATGCTTAGACAAAGTTTCTTTTTTTTTTAAGACCATCCTGGGATTCCTCACCCCCTTTCTGGGCAAAAAAAAGGTAATATACATAAATAATTACTAGAAATATGAGAAATGTACATAATATTTCTCACCAAATAACTTTGATGAAGGGGAAGGGGAAGGGAATAAGTATTTATATAGTGCCTACTATGTTCAAAGCACTAAGTACTTTTCACAAATATGTTCTCATTTGATCCTCACAACAACTCTGATACTTGGTAGATGCCACTGTTATCCCAATTTTATAGTTAAGGAAACTGAAGCAAACAGAGGTTAAGTGACTAGCCCTGGATCATACAACTGCTAAGCATCTGGAGCTAAATTTGAATTCTGGTCATCCTGACTCCAGGCTCAGCACCATCTATGGCACTACCAGCTACCTCTAATGTATAACAATTTATTTATAATTATACATTTATGTGTAATGTAATTAAATGACTTTAAGTCACAATTATCCTGGGCAGCTGAGTGGCACAGGAGATGAGTACTGGGCTTACGGTAAGGAACATATGCATTTAAATCCTGCCTCAGATACTGACAAGCTCTGTGATCCTGGGTAAGTCATTTAATAATGATTTGCCTCAGTTTTCTCATCTATAAAATAGGAATAATAATAATAGCACCTATTATTTCAGGTTCTTGTGAGAAAAGAATGAGATAGTATCTACAAAGCACTGTGCTAATATAAATGCCAGATAATAATAACAATAATTTCAGTGTATAAACTGCTGAAGTACATACTCAACTCCAGCTATGTGTTTCCAAAAATTAAAAGTTATAAAAACATTTAAGTCATTTGGTATAAAAATAGCAAAACTTCGCATTTTTAAAAATGATATATTATATGTTCACCTCCAACAACCCTTCAGATAAAGATAAAAAGACTATTATCAAGATACTCTTAAGAGACACCCTGTTCTCCAGAGCTAAGGCCCAACAAGCAAGCTGTGCCCTGAGTTGGGGGTAACAACAATCCTCTTAGAACTGATGGTCCCTGAGCTTGGGCAAGCACCAACAGACCCAGACCCAAAGCCCTGCTAAAATCAGACTCTTTTGTCACCAGACAATGATGCCTCACTGTTGCTGCTGTGTCCCTCCCCCATCTCCCCCCCCCCCCCCATGCCACACTAAACTGTTTGACTCTTGTCTAGCCACAAGCATATAAATCAAGGTTTGTTCTCATTAAAGTAGGTTCCCCCACAAGGGTTGCAGGGAGGCCAGCACTTATGTCTAATCTGCCTCCTTGCTTGCAAGCAGCTTCCTTCACTCAGAAATTAAACTTCTGTTTGATTCCTGATTCTCCTGTCTGTAGCACACTCAGTTCACTTCTGGCCATCCACAGGTCAGATACCAGTTCTGTACGGCTGACACACCTAAACAATAGTGTTATGAAGTTAGTTCCAGCACTACAGTTTTTTGCAGCAAAAACTACTATAGTACTTTTCTTATTCAACAAAGCCTTATTTGATTCTTCAATTTGATTCTACAATTCGTTTTCTGTCTTAATATAAAGTGAACCTCTGAGGTTACTGCTCTTGAAAAAAATATGACATGTAATAAAATGTTCAGTGCTTTAAAAAAAATCTTGTTAAAAGCTTAGTCTACTATATTTTCTGTAAAACATAAAACCATATTAACAAACCTTTTCCAGCTAAGCACAGGCTCATTATGCCACAAGCCCAAACACATGCTGTAGTGTTTAATATCAAAGTTAAAATATGAAAGCTGACCTTTGTATTCTATTAGCCTTTTTCTCCCTTCTTTTTAACTCATTTTTCACTGCAAGGTTCAGGAGCCCCTGCAAAGGAACAGAGTTATCTCTGTATAGTCTGAAGCAAGGGATGCTGGGAAATTTCCCATCTTTAACCTCCCTACTTTACTTGGCATTAGGTCAGTTCAATGAAAATACATCAATTCCCTGAAGGGAGAATGGAGAAGGGGGAGAAGGAAAGTAGCAAAATTAATGACATACACACATTCATATACACACAAATACATACACTCATGTATATGTATGATATATATGAAAATATAACAAATAAAAAGTGCAGTGAAGCTCTTAATTTTCAGTATATTTTTCCCAAATTAGTAATGTCATTTCTTTGAAGAAAAAAATTCCATAAGGTGTTATAAAACTTAAAGGCTACCTTTTTTTTTTTAGCCACAAAATTTGATCTGGAAATGTAAAAATGCTAGCTTCCAAAATGGCAAAGTATATAAACAAAGAAGGAACACTATAGGCAATATGCCAGGCAGGAAAAGTTTCAAGAAAAACTGACATTTTTAGCATATTTTCTATGACCTAGAAATTGCAGAATTGGTCCTGTTCTAAGCAAGAGTCCTAGACAACCTCAGGATATTTTTTTCTCAGCCAGGCAGTGCTTGCAAAAGCAACGTAGAGATAATGTTCTCAATTTCCCAGAGAGGCCTGTACACACTTACTATCCCCTAAAAACAGTTCTTATGAGAAAGGAGTCTCTCAGGAGACTCTTTGCCTTCTCTGTCACAAGAAAAGAACAACTACCATCGGAAATGTAAACAGTAAAAGTGCCCATGTTAAAAGGGAATGGGTAAGGGATCTACTTCTCTCTCTTCCCATACCAACTTTTTCAACAATAAGGAGATGGTTACTGTCTCAGGAAGGTAATAGGGTCTTTGGTATTTGCCCTTTGACACTGAGGACTCAATAGTCTGACCTTAAAGACCTTTTCCAAAAAGGGAGAAAAAAATTAAATCTGACAACAAACTTTTGGCAGTCTTCCCACTATTTTCTCTCCTTCTCATTTTAATATAGGGAGAAAAAAAAAAAAGAAATGGTCTCCAGTGCCTCCCACAGCACTTATAAAAAGCAAAACTATATTGAGGTAGATTAATTTCAGTCTCAAAAATGGAAGGCATCCCTAGAGGTTACTGACCTTACCCTATGCAGAAAGTCCCCGTAGAGATGATCAAAGAACCTACGCTTAGAAGGGCCCTTAAAGGTCAACGAGTCTAAATTCATTTTATAGATGACAAAGATCATACTTAACAGCAAAGCTAGGACCACAACCCCAAGTTTTCTGACTGCATCTCATGGTCCTTTCTATTGCACCACAAGGTCCCACAGTCTCTGCCTGACCTGGGAACAGACAGACAGCAAGGTGGCTCAGGGGCAGCTAGGTGGCACAGTGAATGGCATGCCAGGCCTGGAGTCAGGAAGATCTGAGTTCAAATACAGCCTCAGGCACTTACTAGCTGTGTGACCCTGGACAAGTTACTTAACCCTGTTTTCCTCAGCTTCCTCATCTGTAAAATGAGCTGGAGAAGGAAATGGTAAACCATTCCAGTATATTTGCCAAGAAAACTCTAAATCTAAACAGAAGTTAATTAAAAAAAAAAAAGCTCTAAATGGAGTCACAAAAAGTCAGACATGACTGAAACTGAACAACAACAAAGGTGGTTCAGTGGATAGAGCACTGGGACCTGGAGTCAGGGAGACCTGAGTTCAAATTTGACCTCAGACACTCACTATCTATGAAACCCTAGGCAAGTCACTTAACCAATGTATGCTTTAATCCACTAGAGAAGGAAAGAACAAATCTTTGTTTAATAGGTAATAATAGGTAATGTTTAATAGGTAAATAGGTAATAACTTTAAATAACAGTATCTTTGCCAAGAAAACTCCAAGACAGCACTGGCATGCTATGATCCACACTGATCATGAAGAATCCAACAAGACTGAACAACAACACTGTTAAAAAGCTCATCCAAAGGCCAGGACGAAAGCAAGGGGCACACAGTAGGTGTTTAATAAGTGCTTGTTCATGGACTGGACTAAAATCTGCCTTCCAATAATTTCCACCTTTTCATCCTACCCTTTGTAACAACAAAAAATAAGTAATATCTTTCTTTTAGCTGGTAGTCCTTCAAATATTTTAACACTTCTCCTGATCCCTTCCCCCTTGGGATTCTCCAACCTAATGATCTCCAGTTCCTTCAATCAATTCTCCATTTTATACAGTTTCAAAGGATGATGGAAGGAAATGTACTTTCAAATATGCTTTGTTTGTTTTGTTTTATAACTGGCTCCTCTCCCTCTTTTTTCTTTTTTTTTCAAAGAAATGCCAAGGGAGGTGAATTTCTCTCAGCCATTATCCTCTTAACCTCAGGTACCTGCTTCCAAACACGGGGGAAACTAGTCCTACCTTAAACTGGTGTAGCATAGGGCACAAATAACTACTCATCCCCTTAGTTTCTATTCTAGTCCTTGTTATCCCAAGAAATGAAGAATCTACACACAAACTGCCAGAGCTATTTGGTGAAAATGGTTTTAAAGTTGTTAGAAAAGCTGTATGATAATAGCTCATTTACATATACTTTCCACATAACAACACAATGAAATAGGTCATTCAAATGGGTAGTTGCTACCTACTTGTTACAGATTAGGTTACTAACCTACTCACCAGCTACCTACGGAACTGTACTTAGGAATCAAAACTTATGTTTTCAATTCAAAAACTCTTTCTAAATCTGCATGTATTTCCAGAGCACCAAGTTCTTGCATTAGTTTTTCTCCTAAAAACTAGATATCTATTCACTCCAGCCCACCCTTGACTCAGTTGTCAAATTAATCTTTCTAAAGAGTAAATTGAACCATGTCATCTCCCTTTTCAATAAATTCCAGTGGCCGATAAGTGTCTGAGGCAAGACTGTAAATCCCATGCTCCATCTACCTTTACACCTACCTGCCTAAATCCAAACTTTTTGGATTTGGAAACTAACCCTGAGAGAGGTTAAGTGATTTGTCCAGGGTCACTAAGATAGCCTGAGGCAAAGTCAGAATTCAAATCAGATCCTCTGAATCCAAATCTAAAAACTTTTCCACTGTACTACACACCCATGATCATTTAGTTCTTGAGCTGTACACAACACCTGGGAACCAAATCTAACTGAAAGTAAAACTTTTCTCAAGGTCACATACATGACTGCAACACAAGAAATTAATCAATTAGTCAATTAGTATTTATTCAGCACCCTCTATGTGCTAGGTCCTCTGGATAAAAATACAACAATAAAACCACTCCTTTCCTCAAGGAGCTTACATTCCAAGTTAGCATTAAGTAACAAACGAAATAATTTTAATACACTACGTATTTAGGCCCCACCAAACTATTATAAAGAGTGTAATACAACACATAAAAATGCATGTCTAAGATCTCTTGGCCCTACCAGTTCACAGATTACTCTAATAGAAAATCCACATGTAGTACAGTAATCCCAGAATTCTCAGACTGCTAGTAATCAATAGAGAACCTGTAAAAAGTAGTCATGAGGATGGAAACTACAGTACACTTCAAGGCAAATTTTCACCACTTCCCAAAATGCATCCCATTTTTTTGTGTGTGTGGAATGTTTTTCAGATGTTTCTGTTGCTGTGTTTTTAAGGATTTGCTGGCTAGATAATTTTCCATTTTATTCTATCATTACAAACCCTGAGATTTTTAAAGTTAGGACACATTTCTTTTGCAGGTGGTGTTTCTGCATTAAGTTCTAGACTGAAGTTCAGACAACTCTTTAAGACTCCAAATTGGAGGGCTGTTGCTGACCCTCAATGATAGAGTGAGTTTCCTCACCAAGACTTCCTTCTACCAATGAAATCACAGGTTTGGTCTTAAAAAAAAAGTTCTGGACACAAATAACAAATGCCTTATATTCTGCTAAAGGAAATGGAGAAGGGAAAGTTAGAAATTTCTTTAAAATTCCCATAGAGAGTTATGTAAATTCCAAATTTCCTGTCTTTATTTTTGTTCCTGCTGTTACATCTGCTTTAGAGATCTGATGCTTCATTCATACTCCCTAACTTGATGAAAAGCAACCGACAAACTTTATCAAAACAGAGTTAGAAATCCACCACCCCATTCAGCAGTCTGATTTTAAGGTTAAGAGTAAACAACCTTCATGCCACTCTGAAAGTAACAGTGACTCACATTCATACAGGGAGTGCTTCGAGATGGACAAAGTACCTTCCTTACAAACCACCCCCGAGGACTTCAAAAGTGGGGGTGGGAGGTGGGACAAGCTGTTCTGCTCCGAGCCAGCACCAGGCCCACCCACATTCCCTCCTCCTCCTCCACCACCCCGGCAGGGTTTGGTTTGCTTTTCTGGACACGAAGCTCTTTTCTCCAATGCCTCGACAGGCCGCTTTTCACCCTCCCTCCTCACTTTCTGGCAACATGTTCACCCTCACAGCCTCCTGCAGCAACACTACAACCGGGCACCACACCAGCGTGTGTCATGCACAACTTTCTGACGGACGTCCAACTCGATGGTGGAGCCTGGGCAGTAGAAATGACATAACTTTCCTAGACTCTTTTCCCTTTTGGATTTAAAAGGAACAAAGTAAGGGAGATTAACTGCGAGAAGGAGAGAGGTTACTTAGCAGCTTGGGGAGAGATCTTTTATCAAAAAAAAAAAAAAATCTGGATGCTCCAGGACCAACCTGCAGTGGAGGGCGGGATGCGGGGGATTCCCTTTCTCTGAACTGACTCCCCCCTCCCTTTCCCCAATCTCCTTCCCCAGGGAAAGTCGCACTCTTGGAAGTAGCTGCCCCTGCAGTTTGCATGCAGCAGGGGGAGGGCAAGTGCAGGGGCCGGGGGGTGCAATCAGCTACCATGATTCTCCTTCTACCGAACCGACCTCCTCCTGCTTCCCCTGGCCAGGAGTCCTTCTCAGGGGAAAGGACCAAATTCTTGGCAGTGACTTTTTTTTTTTGCTGCATGCATGCTGCAGGAAGGAGGGCGTATGCGGTGGGGGTGGAAGGGTCGCTTTGGGCCTGGCATTTTCTCGTGCGGGACAAAATGAGGAGGAAGCTCAACGGCTCCTACCCTAACCGTTCCCCCCCCCGCCCGGGTCCCCGGCACGTACGTGGCTCCCAGGAGATCCACTCTCCCGCCTCCCCCGCCCACCCGGTCGCCAGCCCCTTGCTCCGGCCCAGCTCTCCACGCTGGCAGCTACTCCTACAACTACGGGAAAAGTTGAGGAAAAGCCACCATAGGGGCTGTCCCCACCCGTATACCCAGTCCCGGCGAACCCCACGAGGCCACCACCCGCGTGGGCGGCGAATCCCGCGGGCGGTAGGACCCGGGGGCAGCCGCCGCGGGGCTCATTCCCAGGCTCCGCCAGCCCGCACCCCCTCACCCCCGGAGATCCCCAAGCACCCCCTCTGCTACTACACGCGCGCGGCCATTCTCCCCGTCCCCCCACCCCCCGCCCACGAGGCTGCCCGCGGGGGCGGGAGCCAGGGCCCCGGCACTAGTTGCACAAACTTTAGCGAGCCGGGCCCGGGACGGGCTCCCGCCTCCTACCTGTGCTCAGGTTGTCGTTGATTTTCAAGGGCACCCGCAGGATGTAGACGAGGAAGAGCATGATGAAGAACCACACGGTCCAGAGATAGGTCCACGACCACACGATGCAGGACTTGAGCTGCTCCAGGAACCCCGGCCCCGCTTCAGCCATGTTTTCTGTCTCGCGCACCGGGGTTTTTTTTTTTAACTCAAGAGTTGCTCCTGCTGCTCTTGCTGCCGCTCTCTACCGCCGCTCCCGCCGCCGCCGCGGCCTCTCCGCTCGGGCCGCCCGGCTAACTCATGGGCCGGCCCGGCCCGGCCCGGCCTGCCCACGAGAGCGCGGCGAGCAAGTGAGGAGCGCGGGCGCTTCGGCTTCCCCTGCGCCCCGGCCGCGGCTTCCCGCGCTGCCCCGGCCCACACTTTCTCCACCCTTGCGGCTCCTTCCCCCCTCGGGATCCCGGGTCCCCCCCTTCTCCCTCTCCTCCTTCTCCTCCTTCTCCTTCTCCTCCTTCTTCCCCTCCCCCCGCCGAGGTCACCGAGCGGCGGCCGTGCCCCCTCCGCTCCCCCCTCCCCTTCTCTTTAATAGTTTGGATACGAATAGTTATCGAGACCCGAGTGCCGCCTCTTAAAGGAAAAACTTAGGCTACGAGAAGAGGGCAGCTGGGGGCGCCGGTCCGGGGACAAGAGTCCCCCCTCGGGGCTCCTTGCCTCCCCCGGGTCACGGAGCCCGAGGTCCCGGGCACCCCGGGCACAGACCCGGCTCCGCGCCCTTGCGCCTTACATAAAGGAAACCAACGACGTAGAAATACAGACCTGAGCACGCATGTGGAGCCGCACAATTACATCTATATTTGGAGCAGATCGAGCACAAAATATTAGGTTTGCAAAGGAAACCACCTATATTGAAGTACAGGCATATAGAGTTATATAATTGTACACATATTTCCGAACTTGTGTCGTTTATATGTGATATAGATATTACAGACAGGTTATCCCCAAAAGCATAAAACAAATAGGATTACAAAGAAACCAATTATATAGAAATGCAGTGATTAATATATGGAGGTTTAAAACATGTATACACACATTTTCGGAACACCTTGTATATGTGCACGTGTGTGCATGTGTATACCCGTGTACATGTGTATGCATGTGTGTACACGTGTGTATATAGAGATAGACATTTAGAAAACTAAAAATACATCGGCTTACAAAGAAAATCATATGTGTATATATATTATATATGTATATATACATACATAGTGATCAGTATTTATAGATAATATTACATAAATATTTTCTGGAGTACCCTGTACACATGTACATACATATATAGAGAGTATTTCAAAAGATATAAAGTACATAGGACTACAAAGTAAGTCAATTGTGTAAAAACACAATCAGGGATGTTCCAAAGGCATAAAATATATAGGACCACAAAAGAAACCAATTATGTATAGTTACAATGACCAATATACTTAAATATATAATATAATTGTGGGGAAACTCTATACATGTATATGTTAAGCCCTCCATTTCTATACAGTTGGTTTCCTTTGTAGTCACATACTTTGGACATCCAGTACGTGCATATACATATGCATATGTGTATAAATATATATGCATATATGCCTACGGGCATACTTTAAAAGGATGTTCCAAAAATGTTATATAAGTCCCGAATATGTGTGTACATAATATATATATGCACACATGCCAGGTGTTCAAAAAAAAATCTCTGCAGTTTAAGGTTAAGAGAGGAAACGTGAGGTAGGATTTTAATTGTACAAGTCAACCAGCATTAAGAGCCTACTGTGTGCCCAGCATTAGACTAAGCAGAAGAGGATACAGAACTCAGATGTCTTGTCTCCTCCAAACCATATCCTCTTTCCATTACCTCAAGTCCCCTCTTTTCATCCTGTAAGATTCTTACCCATGTTCTCCAATGTATTTTCTGCCCAGGATTCATCCTGTGTACTGAAGGCCTTCTTCTAGGCCTTTTTACATTTTTGAGTTCCAAAGGAGCCCACAAATGACTGTTACCTCTCACTCTCAATGTATAACTAGCTCACTTTTTTTTTTCAAATTCTAAATTGACTTTGTAATATCTCTATACCAGCCGCTGGCCAGTAGGGACCAAATTTCCAGATGAGTGACACAGCTTGCCTTCTTTCCTTCTTCCTCTATTCTTCCTCTCTCTCTCTCTCTCTCTCTCTCTCTCTCTCTGTCTCTCTCTCCCTGTCTCCCTCTCCCTCTCTTTGTCCCTCTCTCTCTTTCTCTCCCCGCCTCTCCCTCTTCTTTTCCCTTTCCCTCTCCCTCTCTCCCTTTCTTCTTTCTTTCCTTCTCTCTCCACATAGGGCATCCCACTCTTACCCTGTTGGTGCTCTGCCCAAAGGGAATGTAAATTTTAATCTCTGAAACTTTTTTCTGTTTTGGTTTTTTGCTCTTAAAGACCAGCCTTAACCCCAAATTACCCTGGTCCCAGACCAAGCCCTGCTTGATCACTCTTTGGGCCTTGATTGGCTCAGAGTGAATGTAGATAAAAATTGTTTATGTTTTGGTTGGAAATCCTAACCTCTCAAATCTATTTTTTTAAAGAGGCCATTGTTTACCTCATTTTTAATTGTTTTAATCACTGAATGGGCACTGCCCCAGTCAGACTGAGACCTGTTAAAGACCTTATCTTGAAAAGGCCAAGGCCCCCTACTACATCCTGGGCCATCTCCAGTTGTCCTGATCCATTTCTGACCACTGGATCCAGATGGCTCCGGAGGATAAAGTGAGGCTGGTGACTGCACAGCCCTGCCTCACTTAAATACAATTCACTTGCATGTCATAGTATCACTTCCCTGATGTCATGGTCATCCTCAAGAATGAAGAACAAACATCAGCAACAACCTTAGGACACTAGAATTAACCCACATTTCTTGAACCCCCTAAGCTAAAATAATTCAGAATAGTTACTATATTGGAGGCAATCTGGCATAAGTAAATATTCAAGCTCAGCCAGAATTAGGAGGTAGGTACCACTTATCTTTATTTTCGCTTTGTTTGTTTACTTTGAATTTTTTTGTTGTCAGTTGGAGCCATGCAAGTTTTTTTGTACCCCTTCTCCCCCTCCCCTCCCAAAAGTTTTTCTTCCACCTTCAAGATCACAGATCAGACATGCTCAGATCTTCTTTCTTAGATCAAAGTGGCCCTTTTAAAATACAAGTATTCTCTTGTGTGGATTTGGCTCATTAGTCGATAAATCTGCTACTTATATCCATTAAGCTAATTATGAGCTTTCACTTGTGCCTCTGAGGTGAAACAGTGGATAGAGCATTGGATTTTGAGTCAGAAAGAGCTGAGTATAAATCCCACCTCAGACATATAATACCGTCTACCTTCCAGGATTATTGTGAGGGTCAAATAAGATAAAATTTCTGAAGAGCTAAAGTGTTATATAAATGCTAGCTATTAAAATTATTATTATAGCTTCTGCCTAAAAACATTGCTACATCTGATATTTTTAAAATCTTGGGCTTATTGTTTAGGTTTTGATGACTTAGAATTAGTATAAATTGCAATTGTTTTCTTTCTGGTCAAAAACTTCGAGGTTCTTTCCCTCCGAGATTAATATTTTTGTGATGGTAAGTTAGGCCATCTTTTGTCTCATTTCTCACCTAGCCCTTAGTCAGACTGAGGCCTGGGAAAGACCTTAATTTAGAAAGACTAAGGTCACCCCCTGCATCCCAGGCTATCTACTGTCATCTTGACTTGTGTCTTGCCACTGGACTCCAATGACTCTGGAAGACAGAGTGGGGCTGACAGCTTTGCACAGCTCTGCCTCACTTAAATCCAGTTCACTGGAAAGTCAAGACAACACCCTCCTGAGGTCATTGGTCATCTTCAAAAATGAAGGACAAACACCACCACCAATATCTTGGTAAGGAAATAGTCTCACCATTTCTTCCAACTAACATTCAAGATGTTATGTCATTTAGAATTCTCCAGGTGATATTTCATTTTCAATATTAATTAGTTTATTTCTTGTTTTACCTATAGTAAAATAAGGTATTCTATGCTTCCATCTTGACATGAGCTTATGTTAAGTTAGTAGTTTAATGAATCTGTGAGCTCATCAATATGTAGCCCCACTGGGGCTACAAAGAAAGGCAAAAGAGAAGCCTTGGGATCAAGAAGTTTAATTATAAGAGAAGAACTTACATTGATTTCTTTATCAATCAAGAAGTGGCATTTATCATTTGTTTTCATGACTATTGGACTGAAGCTCCTCAAGAACAGCATCTTTGGCCTCTGTAGGCCTTAGAGCCCTGCCTGGTATGCTGTAGGTTCTTAAGAAATGCTAGTTGATTGACCGACTGCCAGGTGCTGTGCTAAGAAATGGAGATAAAAACATTTTGTCTTGTAAGATTCTTTTCCATGTTCCTTCACAGATTTTTTTTGCATGGGATTTTGCACAGGCTCCAGTGGAGCCCATAAATTGTTGTCTAATTTGTTATCTATCACTCTGAATACCTGTCTAGCCCACCTCTTTTTCCACTTGTAGATTCTCTTGTTAACATCCCATCTATCATTTCTCTTTGTTCCACGTTGGAACTACTGCTGCAACCTAAATATCCCTACCAGGGCACTCTCCACCACCCTTTGGGTGACCCAGACATGTTTCCTCAGGTTTTAGTGTTCAAGATTCACGTGTGCGTGTGTGTGTGTGTGTGTGTGTGTGTGTGAGAGAGAGAGAGAGAGAGAGAGAGAAAAGGGGGGGGAGAGGGAGGGAGAGAGGAACGGAGGGAGGGAGAGAGGGAGGGAAAGAGAGAGAATGAGAGAGTTTTAAACAATTTGTCCTTTACTAGGGCGCAGCTTGGCACCCTTAATAGATCTGCAACATTTCCCAAATAAAATTCAATCTGCTTTCTTTCTCTTGTATTAACTAAAAAGACAAGCCAGCCAACCATGTGGTGGCATAGTCTCTACAACAGGCATCTTTTTTTAGCCTTTTAGTTTTCCTCTATGGATTATTAACATGACCTTTTCTTAGTAATCATGGCTGTCACCGGAGGAGACTCTTTGAAGCTTGATAGGATCACCACAAGGTCATTTGCAAACAAGGCTACCTGGAGAACCTCCCCACCTATAGCAGTAAGTCTGTGCATAGATTTCAGGGAATTCTGAAATTGTGTAGAAAAAAATGTACATCTTTATTTTAATATAATTGATCTCCTTTCCAATCCAGTGTATTTGCTTTTCTTCTTCTTCACATTATCCTAGAAGGAGTCCATAGACTTCACCAGATTGCCAAAGATGTCTGTGACATAAGAAAGGTAAAGAATGTTTGATCTGAAGGAAATCTCTTTCAGTTCATAAAACAACTCTAGGACTGAGTCTAGCACGGTTAGTGATACTTCCACTTGAGATATTGCCTCTGTTTGATGATAATCAAAGGGTCATTAAAACAAAGTTATCTCCATGGTTGCACTTATCAAGAAAGCTGACATGCTCTTAACATATACATGAGAAACTCCTTGTTTAGCAGAACTAGTAAGGCTACTTCATGTTCTACCAAGTCACATGCTTTAAACACAGCTGTAAGTTTTACTCTGTACACCTTTGAATCAGTTGTATGACTGTTAAGATAGTCTGCTGAAGAGAATCATTGACAAGAGCCTCTGCTTGCTTCCTTCTAGTATTTTCATCTATTAATACCTTCAATTTGCATATAGATCATTCTCATAAAGATTTCATGAGATGAGAAAGTAGATATATGGATCAGTAATTATTTATGTTCTCCTGATTGCCTCTATTGGATATTAATATCATCCATAATTTTTCCATTCTTTTGTTATCTTCCTCTCCTTCAGATATCTTATAAAAAAACCCATCAAATGCTTTCAAGATTGTGTTACCTCTAGCACAGATTTCTTCTGTGTACCTGGTCCAGCATCTCTGATTCATTTTAAGTGGTTTTTTTTTTAACTGCTTCCTAAAGCACATCAGATAATAAGGTATTAGTACCCCAATGTGGTGGTGAGGAAAATACTTCGTAATAGAAACATTGACAGATATATTCCATTTTACTTCTATTAGTTGCCTTGCCAATTTCATCTATTAATGCTTTTAGGATTCCATCTCTTAGCTGGGTCTCCTTGGCAAGCTTTCTGTAGATGTCTTTCCTTCCCCTGCTTTTCACTGCTTTATGAGGTGATACTACTCCTAATCTTCTTCGAAGTATTTTACAACTATGTATGATTTCTAAACTTACGTTGCCCTTGCATGTGGTCTCTCTCAGCTTGGCAAAGAGATCAATCATTTTCTGGCTTAGGCAGTTTCTGGGCTCTTTTGGACCCCTTACAAGGAATTTTATAACTATTCAACTTTGTAGGAAATGGTGATAATTGAGATCAGTATCTTTTCCCGATTTTATCGTTCCCCAGTTTGGAATAATGACAGGTCCTTGAATGAATGCTTTGAAGCTGGAGCCATTGTTTTCAGTATCTTCTCATCCTTTTCCTGTCTTCTTATCTGATGCTGAATTTGTCTTTTGCTGTAATCAATAGTCTGCACACATATGGCCAATTCTAAAATTGGAAAATCACCAGTCATTTATTAAGCACTCACTATGTGGTAGGCATTGGAAATACAAAGACAAAAAGAAAATAAACCCTTCTCTCAATATGTACACAATATGTATACTTGGAAATATGGTAGCATGAGAAGAGTGCTAGATATGGAGTAAAAGAACCAGCGTCCAGATCCTGTCTCTGCCACTTAATGCCAGAGTGATCTGGGTAAGTCTTTCTTAGGTTTCAGTTTTCTCAAGTATAAAATGAAGGGATTAGACTAAAAGACCATAAAGATTTCTTCCATTTCCAAACCTATCATAAGTAAATAAAAACTATTTTGTTAAGTCATTTTTTTCACTAGTATCTGACTCTTCATGACCCCATTTGAGGTTTTCTTGGCAAAGATACTGGAGTAGTTTGGCATTTCCTTCTCCAGCTCATTTTATAAATGAGAAACTGAGGCAAACAGGGTTAAGTCACAGGGTCACAGAGCTAATAAGTGCCTGAGGGTGGATTTGAACTCAGAAAGATGAGTCTTTCTGACTTCAGGCCCGGCACTCTATCCACTGAGTCACCTACCTGCCCCCATACAAACTATATACAAGGTCATTTCATGGCATGGAGGAGCAGGGTGGGCAGTAGCAAATGAGATGATCAGGAGGAGCCACACTCTGGAGATAGTACTTGAACTGAGCTTTAGAGACTGAAGTTTTTAAGAGGTGGAGATGAAGAGGGAGCTTATTGCAAGCCTAAGGGTCAGCCTAGGCAAAAGCACAGCGATGGTTGGAGGAAAGACACATCAACAAGGACAGTTTGGTTGTACAAGAGTACAAGAAGGGGAGTAACATAAATTTTGATTTGAAAAGAAGACTGGAGCCGTATAGAAAAGGGCTTTCACACCAAGCAGGGGAGTTTGTATTTGTTCTTGGAGGAAACATGGAAGCACGGGAATGTTTTGAACAGAGGAGTGATGTGATGTCACTCAGTTCTTCCAAGAGTCTATCAATTTATTGGTTGCTATTCAGCATACTTTCAGCTAAGTTAATGCTCGGAGGTGTCCTAAAATGCTGTGATTCTTGGTACCCTCTGTTCCCCTTCTCCACTACTCCACTATTGTCACTATGGAAGCAAAAAGGCCTGCATAGAACTGATGGCAACTTTTTCTGTTTTTCTGTTTTATGGTTAAAGACTTTATCACCTAGTAGCCAATCTATGGACAAGCCTCTCCTTACTTGGCTCGATTGGATCTCATAGTGTAGACTTATCATTCACACCCAAACAGTACACAAAACTATTCCAACCTGACAGAAGACAGATAAAGCATCCAGGCTGAACTTCACACCATGATGAAGAATATGAATGGGACCCTGTATAAGAATGTTATGTGTTAATTTATTTTCTTGAACTTTCTTTACTTTTGGTTGTCTGTTCTGAATCTTAATTGCTACAGTGATATGTTGGACATGGTCAATGCATTGATTAATTTTGTAGAACTTTTTTCTCTTAAATCTTCTTAGAAGGGATAGCTCACCAAGTAAGATGTGGGAGAGGGAAATTTTTAGAAATGAATGTGATATAAAAACAAAATGTGTCAACAAAACCTAGACATTTTAAAACCATTTTAAAATGTATGTAGAAAAATTCTATTGATATGTATTTCTTTATATATGGTAAACCAGTTGATCTTTGCATCCAGTAAACTACATAGAGTTTTGATGGAATAAAATTATTAGAGAAATCAATGTACTAAATTAGAAAGACCTCTGAATGTTGGAGTTGGAGAATTATTTGGAAGAGCACTTGATGTTGGAGGACCTATGTTTTAATTTTAGCTCCATTACGATTACTTTGGGCAAGCCACTTAACCACCCTCGGCCTCTCTTTCCTCATCTGTAAAATAAAGAAGTTGGATTAAATTATCTCAAAGGTCACTACCCCCTCTAGATCCTGTGACATTTTATTAAATGGCATGCGAGGTGCTGAATAATTCATATGCCAAGAATATCAGCCAGTTAATTTGTTATAAAAGACTGCTTCCCCATTGCTTATTCCTCACAATCATTAATAGCTGTCCTTGATATTAAGGACATTACTTTATAACCAGCATATCAGATATCAACATTACTTACGAATATACCGAGCCTTTTTTTAAGGTACAGTAATTTAAACAGATTTAGTTGTAATGATGATTTAATGTTTTGTACATCAAAAATTGTGTGGACTATCCTTGAAAAGGCTTCATAAGAATTTCAGTCAATGGGAGTTTTCACTAAGTCATTTCTACCTCTTTCTAAAGTGGTGATTTTTAACCTGTGGTCTGTGAGTTTGTTTTAAACATTCTGCTACTGCATGGATACATAACTGGTTTCTGCTTTTAATCCTACGTATTTTATTTTTTGCTTTAAAAAGTTATTCTGAGAAAGGAACCATAGGTTTCACCAGGCTACCAAAGGCATCCAGGATACATACACAAAAAAGTTAGGAACTTCTCGTCTAAAGGTCATGCAATAAATGTTTTTAGTGCTATAGAAAATTAAAACATGATTTTTCTTAGTTCTAGCCAATGTTTCATGTACCTGTGTAAATTGTATTAATCATTGGTAATCATAACTACCAAATATTTTAACATAAACATATGTTTAGACTTGAGAAATTCAGTGTCATTTCAATTAATAACATAAATATTAATATTGGTAATGCATACTTTTGACACCTGATAAATATTATTTTATTTACCACCAAATAGTGAACATAACTCAAAGTTTATTTCAAGGCAAGTAATAAGGAAAATCATAGAATCTAAAAGTATAAAGGGAGTTCAGAGACCATCTAATCCAACCTGTACCTGAGAAGGAATCCTCTCTCTAACTTCTCCAAATAATAGGCATCCAGCCACTGCTGTAAGACCACTTACCAGTAATGGAACAACCCTCACATTTCAATGCAGTCCATTCCTTTTTCCTTTTTATTCCCCCCTCCCCACAATTTTTCCCCATTACTGGGAAGTTTTTCTTACCACTGAGAGAAAATATGCCTGTCTTATACTCACTGCTCCCAGTTCTGTCCAGTGGAGCCAAGCAAAACAATTCTAATCTTCTACCATGTGAAAGCCTTTCAGCTACTTAAAAATAGGTATCATGTCCCCTCTAAGTCTTCATTTTTCTAGGCAAAGGATCCCTACTTCCTTCAACTAGTCATTGGTTGGCACCTCTCAGATTACCTATCCTGTATTCCTGCCAGATTATCAATGTTCTCCCTAAAATCTAGTCCCCAGAATTTAACACAATACTCCATATGTGGTCTGACTTGGGCAAAGTACAGTAGGAATATCATCCCCCAGTCTTAGTCACTTTGCCTCTTTAATGTGGTTTAAATATTTGTTGAATTATGCAGTCTTTAACATCCTGAGGAGGGATCTACATCTGGTGTCTAAAATAAGATTAAGGAGCTTTGTTGTTACACACAGCATTCCTGATTGACAGGATTGACAGATAGAAAACAATAAAAGCTTTATTAAAAGTTGATGGTGGCCTAGCCCTACCTCCCCATCCCCCCAAAAAACTTGCCAGTAGCAATGGAGTGGTGAATCCTAGCTTCCATTAGGAAAGCAAAAGCCCTAACCTCCTTCTGAAAAGAAGTGGAAAAGAAAATGAACCAGCAACCCTTCTGAACATATATTAATAGTTTCTTCTTCTGACCATAGAACTATGTTTTATGTACTTAAAAGATTATAGAGTGCTTTAATGTTTGCCTGGAACTTTACATATACTTTCCCAGTTGATCAGGAGAGGATATTAGAGGAAGGTAAAGTGACAATGAAGGGATAAATAAATGAATCATGTCAGAAATACCAATCAAGATTCAACTTCTCAACAAAATCCAGCTGCCATATTGTATGGCAAGGTATAGTGGAAAGAACCTCAGAACAGTAAACAGACCTGAATTCTAGTCCTTCCCACTTACTTATACTGAAACAGCTAACCCTGCATTCCTGGTATAAAAACAACCTGACTGTAGTCTGTAATCTTTTTGATATTTTGTTGTAGCCTCATTGCAAATACTTTTATTTTAAAATTTTCCATTAGTATTCATTAGGGCTATTTGTCTATATGTAATACTTCTCAACTTTTTTGATTTTCAGGTTTCACTCTTAAAAAATTTTTGAGGGCTGCAAAGAACTTTTGTTTATATAGGCTATATTAATCTATATTTACGATACTAAAATTTTATTTACCCATTTTAAAATAATGATAAACCCCATTACATGTTAACACAATCTATTTTTAGAAAAATAATATTTTTCAAAAGAAATTATTGTAAAAAGAGTGATATTATTTTACATAACTTTGCAGATCTCCTTAATGTCTGGGCTTAATACAAGACAGCTGGATCCTCATAGCTACTTTATTCAGTTTCTTATGATACATTGTTTTGATTCAAGTATATGAAGAAAATCCAGCCTCACATAGACATATAGTTGAAAAAGGAAGGAGCAAAGCAAATAACAGCTTAGTATGATTTATTTTTTGAGACAATGGGGTTAAATGACTTGCTCAGGGTCATATAGTATTATTCCCACTTACTTATACTGAAACAGCTAACCCTGCATTCCTGATATAAAAACAACCTGACTGTAGTCTGTAATCTTTTTGATATTTTGTTGTAGCCTCATTGCAAATACTTTTATTTTAAAATTTTCCATTAGTATTCATTAGGGCTATTTGTCTATATGTAATACTTAATTAGTAAATTTAGTAAATTAGTAAATTTCTGAGACTGGATTTGAACTTAAAGTCCTCCTGACTCCAGGGCCAGTACTGTATCTACTGCACCACCTAGCTGCCCCAGCTTAGTATGATTTTGAAAATAATCTTGATTTCACAGACCCCCTGAAAGGGGAATCCCCAAGAGTCAGAGAGGGACAGCTGCTCCTTCCCCAGCTGTACTGGATCTATAGCTGCTTCCTCAGGCCATTCTGGATCCATAAGGTCAGAGGACAAAGCTAACAGCTGTTCCTTGTTCTTGCTCCCTCAACTATACACAACTATACACAACCTATAAAGGCCCCTGGCATGGATCTTCAACCTCACACCTTGCTCTGGTAGCTCTATTTGTTCTGTATTCCAAACAGCCTTCCTGGCTTGACCCCCTCCCCAGTGCTTGCAAGCTTCTGGCAGGCTCCCTGTACTAACCTGGGCTGGAAAAATTACTATGGTTTCTCCTTTGATTTCCTGATCAACCACAGTTTACCTTGATTTTTGTTGGACTAGTTGTGGGAGAGAGAGCTGGGCTGTATTGCCTTGTCCCAAACTGCTATCTTTGCTAACTGCTGCAGAGACACTTCTGCGTTTCATTTTTCTAAAGTGACCATGCTTCCAAAAGCACCTCACACTAATAAAGACCAACATAGAAGATGGAGATAAAGGGACAAAGATATTTGCTAATGATTGCTGGTACCGTTGTCTTACTTGTGCACTGATCATTGCTTTGGTGAGATTTATCTATGACAACACAACTCCAACCAGCAGTAACTTAGTTAAACAATACACCAACCAGTCACACAAGAAAAAAATCAGTAAAATAGGCATGTTATTTTAGTCTGCCATTTCCTCATTTGTGAAATGAGGAGATTGGATTACAGGATTGCTAAAGGACCTACCAATTCAAACATTTCTATAACTTCGTGACTGGTAAAATGATGGAATTAGCCAGTGAACTCAAACTCTAATTCTGCACAGACTGCCATGTTTTTCTTTTTGTTGTCATTGGATGAGGTAATTCTTATACTTCACGTGCAATTATAGTTTATGGTATTTCTATGAATTATATATTATTCCCACTGAAAAATTTGTTTCAGTTCTTTTTACCACAATACATTGCTTTGTATTATCTGGATCAAATTTTCTTTCATGTCTGTTTCTAATATCCAGGAATAACTATACAAACACACAAAATAAAGGAGAAATATGTTAATCATTTGGCTTATTTGACCAGAGCAGAAAAATAATCCAAACACTCAAACCTCAAACTGATTTTCTGGGCTAGGATTATATAGCATGACTATCTACAACTCTGCATAACCCATGTTAGTAGAATTCTTTACAAACTATCGCCTTCATTTTGTGTTATCAATTCATTCTCAGTGCTTTTTTATATTAGTGTTAATTACTGTGTACGATCATGCCCAAGTTAACATCATGTGAAGATTTAACTAATAGATTTTACTTCCATGTTAATAAAGCTGGTAAGTAAATGATTAAAACTGAGTAAGTGATTTCCCATAGATTGTTAATTCCCTGTCTTTGTTACCTAATTAAACACTTAAAATTTGCATTTGTCCCTTTGATGAAAACTGTTTATCCAATTTTTTGAGGATTAGAGCATTGAGTCAAGAATGAAGTTGGTAAATATGAGTATCTTGTGCTCCAACAAAAAGCCTACCCTTAACCATATGTACTTGCCTTCCATTTACTTAGGACATCTTACTAGTTTATTCCAAAACTGCACTTAGTTTTATTTAAATATGTCTAAGTGTATTCAGCTTTTTTCATAAATTTATTGATAGATACATGTTACAGTTGTATTTAATTTTTACCCTCTCTCAAATAACCTGATTCTGTTATTTGAAAACCCAAGACCCTTGTGAATATAAGTCCATAGTGCTTTTTTCCCCCAGTACTAATCTAATTCAGTTTTTATGTAGCATAGTACTCTTGATATTCAGTCCCTCTTCCACTATACAGAATGGCAAGGTTTGGGCTATCTAATGTAGACCAGAAATGTACTCCCAGGCACGGACTTATTATTAGTTGGTTTTGTCTGACATGTCTAGGCATATTTGTCTAGTATTCTTTATCAGTTTATTCATAGCTGCATGTTACATTATTACCCACCCTTTTCAACCCCATTTCGAATATCTTGATTCTATTAATTTCAAAATCTGAGTTCTTGGGCAATATAAATCCACATAAGAATGTCAACTATATGTTTCTACATGTAGTACTTATGTGCCTACCCAAGTACTTGCAGGAACAGAAGGAGTATGATATACTTTTCTAGCACAAAAACTGAAATTTAAGATGACAAAGTTAGAAAGATGACAAGTGGAAAGACTGCAGCAGGCTTCTCCTTGCCTGGGCCTGCCATTAAATTTACTGACCATTTCAAAAGTAATTAGCTACCTGTCGTAAGATAGAGTCAGAGATCTCTGGCAGTCACAGGACACAAAGCAGAAAAGCACTATCTTAAGTCTATACTCTCCACCAGAGAAGGAGCTTAAGCCCAGCTGCAGGGTTCCTGAATGCTCCCCTAATGATTATTCCTAAAGAAAATACTAAGTTGGGAAATGTGTTTTAATCTACATTCCTTTGCCTACTTATAGTAAGCACAGCAGTGGAAAGTTAAGCAGACTAAATTTTGCCTTTCCTAGAATTTCCGTCTTTTGTGGCCCAAATTCTGTTTAGAGTCCTGAGTCTCAGAGTTATGGAACCAGGTCCACATGTTAGATCGTTTATGATATAGTTTTTTATTGTTTCTATACAAAGAATAAAATACTCTAAAATGTCCAAGTACTCCTGTCTGAGCCTGTGGAGAATTACCCCATTATACTAAAGTCACATTACTCTTAGTGAAATATAGCACGTCTAGGAGAAGGTAATATTTGCTTGAGGTGGGGGCTCAGAGCTTTCCTGATGGGGTAAATCCACACTAATCACACTCCTTAGATTACTGGGACTCAAAACCCCCCAGAGATGTGGGATCTAACTGACTTTCTGAGAATAATTGTAGAAAACTTGGTACTTTCTAATCACTTCTGCCTGGTGAAGTACCATAACCACCAACATACACATGGAACTTACCCGATTTCTGATCCCTCCTGCTAACTACAGTCTGGCTAATGATCCACATGCCACCTGGTGGTTAAACTTCTATCTAAAATTTTGATGGCATAATTAAATGTAATCCCTTCATATATACATTATCTTAGTTTCTTCATAGACAAATTCCCCGGTGATTTCAGACTCCTTGGAAATGGTGACATTTATTTTTGGCCTCAGTTTCTCTGTTCTCTCACATTAATGTTATCCCCCACCTTTTCCTCTCATCTTCAACAAATGTTTGTAAACATCTACAACAGTTTTTAAAATATTATTTGGTGACATTGCTACATGATTTTTATGGTTACTGGTCAACAAATTCATTTAGATATTCAGACTCATTCTTTTCATCTTATTTTCTTTTTATTGGTATA
Source organism: Pseudochirops corinnae (assembly GCA_028646515.1). NCBI lineage: Eukaryota > Metazoa > Chordata > Mammalia > Diprotodontia > Pseudocheiridae > Pseudochirops > Pseudochirops corinnae. Next base: position 450,392,756 of record CM053585.1, on the reverse strand, counting down.
TATCATTTTGTAAACATTTATTCCATAAAACTTATGAGTAAATGATTTTTTTTTCCTATTTTTAACACATGGGAATGTGGGAGATTTGCTATTAATAGGAAGGAGATAAGGAAGGAAAGCTGACTGACCTGTATAAATGGTAATGCTGTTGTGTTACAAGAAATGAGGAAGAGGATGGTTTTAGAAAAACCTGGAAATATTTGTATGAACTGATAAAAAAGAAGTGAGCAAAATTAGAAGAATTTCTATAATAACAACAATACTATACTATAAAGACAACAATACTATAAAGACAGACAACTTTGAAAGACTTGGGAACTCTTATCAATGCAATGGAGCTGTAGTTCTAAAGGATCATGATAAAACATGATGAAACACCTCCAGAATGAGAACTGATAGATTGAAGCATATTTTTTGGACATGGATAAAAGCAGGTATTTGTTTCTGCATCGGTAAAATGAGCTGGAGAAGGAAATGGCAAACCACAAAGATACTGATATCTACCAAGAAAATCTAAAATGGGGTCACGAAGAGTTGTACACAACTAAACTAACCGAAGAACAACAATAAAATTTTAAAGTGGAAACAATCTTATTGTTAAAGTCTAGTTGATGGAACAGAAGAATGCTATGTTCTTAGATATCTGGAGTTCAGCCCAACACTTAACAAAGTTAAACTCCGATATGCTACACTGCCTTCTTAATAATTACTCACATTTTTCAAAGTTTGCACGTTGCTTTCAGCTAGAATTTGTCTGGTTTCATAAAGTCTCAGAATCAGAAAGGATGTCAGAGGTTTGGCTGATCTGATCCTGACTTAAATTACAAATTCCATCTCTAACAATCCCAGTCTACATATCCAGTGACAAGGAGCACACTACCCTCCAAAACATCCTGTCCTTTTTCTAATTGTTTGGAAGTTTTTTGTTTTGTTCTTTGTTGTTTTTATGTAGAATTGAAATCTGTCTCTGTGTAGCTTCCATTCATTGGTCCTTGTTGGGACCTCCTAGACCATGCCAACTAGGAAAAAATTCACAATACAGTCCTTTAGATAGTTGAAGAGAAAGATTGTGTTCTCTGAAGTTTTTTCCTTGACTAGCCAGAACCATATCACAATAGCAGTGCTGCTTGTTGCTTCAGCCACCCTCTGGAAGGTTAAATTCTCATGAAGGGAAGCAAAAAATCTATAAATTGGTTTCAACAGAAAGAGACCTTCAACAAATATCTGGGTGGTTAAAGCTCCCTATCATAATTATATCCTGAGATGGTGTCAGCTTTATGATCTCAGTCAAGAATTCAGTTCCTCCAGCCTAGTGCCTCAATTTCTCCCTACTTTGCTTTTTCCCAAGTTCTCTCCGCTGTGTTCATAGGTGTCCACACATCTGGATATCCTCTTAATGGACAATGTTGCTCTGCCTTCCCTTCTTCCATTGCTGTAGTCATAGTCAGCGAGTCCCATCCCATAAAATCTCCGTGATACCTATGACATTTTATCACATATTAAAATATCTAGTTCAATTTGTTTATTTTTTGCATAGTCTGCTTTTTTGTACAGGTTTTCTCTCTTTCCCTTCCTTTCTTGCACTTCTTGCACTAATCAGCTATGTGACTTTGTACAAGTCATTTTTAACCCTTATGGCTTTCAATTTCTACTTCTATAAAATGATGTTAGGCCATATGACTTTTTTTCACCTATATACATCATTCCAGCTCTCAAATTCTAGAATTCTATGAAGCAAAAGTTAGTTTGGCATTGAGAAGGAGCTGAATCCATGTGTGTGTAAATAATGGCCCCATTATTGAAGCTTTTAACTCTAATGAACTATGTTCAACATGAGGGAGTCAACAAATTTCCTATCTCTATGGCTTGTTTTCCTCTGACCCATGGTTTCCTCCCTGAGAATATGAGAGTTTAGTTCCTTTTACCTCTACTCTTGGAACATTAGAACTTGACTTATATCACTCCAAGGGCACTTAGCTCCCATGCATGTACTCAGGCTAACAAAACAGTGAATATAGGACAGGTTTTATTTAACCCAATCCAGAACTTCAACTACTTAACATTGAAGCTCGCAAACAGCTAAAATACCCTTCCTCTTTGGTGGGCCTCCACCTTCCCCAGCAATCTATATAATCCTCTATATTTATGATTCTTATACTATAGATATACCCCACCCCTTCCTCTTCCCAAAAGAGGATAAAATTCAGAATTGCTAGGGAGTCCAAAAACCTCCTACTCTGGTAGGTGCCACCTTCTATTAGGACTTACACAGTTCAAGTGATACATGGTACCAGTCAAAGGTTAGGTACAAGCTGATCCTCTGCTGCATAGATTCCTGCTCTGCCAGCCTTCCTTGACCTTACTGTCATCGCCTAGTGAACGTTCCTTTTCTTATTCTGCATCAAAACTCCATCTGGTTTTGATTCTTCCTCTTCTGGGAGACCATATAGTTGCTGCCTCAGTTTGTTAACTTATTTATATATCTAATTTCAAAAGTAATGTGTGGACTCATCTTTGAATCTCACAGCATTTATTAGGGTCTCCAAAATACATGTATATATTTCCATATGTATGCAAATTTAGGTATGTATACATGGACATATCAGCTTACAGTAAAACAATGTGTAGTGTTGGAAGGGTACCACATTTTAAATTGAGTGCTCTTACATCTGGGCCAGGAATTCCTACGTAGCCATGCTAGATTCCAACTCACCTCCCTAATGATACAGTCAGCTTTGTATTGGCTGGGATTCAAGGTCTGGCATTGCACAGACCAGCAACTCCTGGTTCCACAAAAACACTGGAAGTAGGCCACTATAGAGTTATAGCCCTCCTGAAGGCAATGGAAACACCCAGTCGGTCCTTTCGAAAGTTGTGGTTTCAAATATTTGTTGATATAGTGCAACCTGTCCTTGTAGAATACTTTTATTAAGGTATTACAGGCCAATCAACTCCCAGCAATAGACTCTGGCCCAGAATCAGTAGCAAAAGAGTGTGTTTAATACCCAATGCATTTTTATCCATAACCAAGTTAGTTTACCTGTCCCTCCCCTAAGTCCTAGTATATGTCTGACTCAATTCTCCTTTGGCCTGTGTCACCACCTGGTGGTTTTCCAGTGCATGCGGTTAGGTGTAAGTCCCCATCGTTGCATTGGCCTCTTTCCTTTGTGTGGAGCCCCTCTTCAAGTTTTTTGTCTTCTCCCCATCCTCACCTTTTCCTTTTCAAGATAATTCCCAACATTTTCACTGCATTATCAATAAGGTATTAACTCATTCATCCTCATTTAAAAACTGAAGCTGTAATTTTGAGTAAATGCAAGAACAAAGGACTCCATTAGCAGGTCAGCAAGCACTCTGAAAGATGAGTTCGCACCTTTCGTGGACAATCTAGAGGGAGCTGGGGTGCCTTCTGGCTATATATCAAGACTTCACTGGCTTCCTTTTTTGAAACCATCTTACCTTGCAATGTGCTACATTAATACCCTCCTCCCACCTTTATACCCCACAGAGTTAATTCTTATTAACAATAAGTTAATAAGATAATAAGGGCTAAGTGCCCTTGGAGTGATATAAGTCAAGTTCTAATGTTCTGTAATATGTAAAAGTTAATAAGAATGACACATTCATTTTGGTTCAGTGGAAAGAATATAGCTCTGGGACTAGAGAAACTGGGTTCAAATCTCCCCTCTGATGTTTATTACCTCTGACTTTAGGCAAGTCATTTATCTTTCCTGAGACTCAGATTCCTCATGTGTTAGAGGAAACTGTACTGACAGCTTTAGAGATTCTTCCAGTTCTAAACCTGCTGTTTTGTTCTGTGCTTTAACCAAGTCACAGTTTTTACCACATAGGATCCCATTGATTGGATAGCCCAATGTATGGAATGTTCTTATTGCTTAAAATAACTATCTCAACTGAATTTTAACCAAATAATTATGTGCTTTCACTATTTATTAAAACTGATGAATGACTTTGGTAATGGGAATCTTGATTGTATCTATTATTTTTCTACTAATAAGCCTCATGAAATGTGTGATAGCAAGGGATTTCGTCCTTAGGGAACAGTCAATATTAAAAACCCCAAATCTGATTTTAATACTTAACAAACCACCACTGAGTGCTGTCAACACTTAGGCATCACATCCCTAAGATAATCTTCAAATAAGTGCAAACTGTCCCCTGGGGAAATTATATCTTATTCCAAGGTTTTCATCTCCTCATTATCTAAGCAAGATGTAGTTAACCAAAATTTTCCTTTTAGGTATAGACAGTCTCAGACAGAAACAAGTTTTACTTGTTAAGCCTAACTCCACCCAACCTTCAGTAGAGAGTGAGAAACAGATTCCACCTGCAGACCTTGGTTCTTTTCCTTGCTTTATTAACAAGTGTCTTCAGATATGAATGCAGTTTGCAAGGGCCATATCAAGATGGCAGCAAATAGTGGAGATTTAACCTGAAAGATGTGACAAGGTAGGCTCTCAAATCTATCAGGCAGAGCTCATGTCTTCCTTCCTGGCTACTCCAAGGAAAGTTGATAGAAATCGTTTTAGGTGTGGCAAACCAGGACATTATCTAAGGGAATGCAAATATAGACTAAAGGAGGAAAAGAGAAGAGCTCCAGAAGGTAGTTGAGGGAGACCCACCACGCCATGCCCAAAATGTGGTCAGATGGGACATGGGGGTTCTGAATGTAGACAAGGAAAGAACCAGGGAAATGGGCTTGGAGGACCCTTGAAGGCCCCGCAACCTCGGGTGCTTGTTGCCCAAGAGAAACAGGCACCACAGACGCCCTAGTGGAGGGCTTGCTATGCAGCCTTGGCAGCACAGCAACCATCAGAATTTTCCAACTTCAGAGTTTAGGCTATTTTAGCCTTCCCCCACACAGCACCTGTGAAGTCCCAATTCAACCTCTCACAGGTTTTTCCCCCTTTTCTCCTTAGCACTCTCCCTGACACATATTCTATGGCCACTCTGGTTGTTAGAATATATCATGAGATCCCCAACACCATCCTTCTCTTAAATACAGATGCTGATTACACATACATCAACAAAGGAGCTCCCATATCTCAAGGAATGCTCCTCAATTGCCCCATAAACTCCGTGGAGGAAACCTTTTTCATGCAACAAATGGAACAAACAAGGCCTATGATGACCCTTAGATTAGGAGGAAGAGTATTTTCTGGCCTGGTCAACACAAGAGCCGACAGAACATTATTCCCCACACAGATGTGGCCTCCTGAATGGGAATCTCTACCAACTGAGACCCAAGTGGCTGAGGTAGGGGGAATCACCTTGGCATATATTTCAAAATTCCAGTTGAAGTGGGAGAAGGAGGGAAAGGAGGAGACAGTCAAACCACTCATTATCCCTAGCCTCTCCTTCATATTATGGAGCAGAGATATCCTCAACAATATGAACGTCAAGACCACTACAGATTTTTAAGTGGGATCATTGGGGGTAAAAGAGGGGAAAACAGCCCCCCGTATGTCTTGGGACACAGGTGAATCTGTGTGGGTGGATCAATGGCCCCTTACCCAAAAAAAGCTGACCTCCCTCCGAGACATAGTTATGGACCAGTTACAAGCAGGGCACAAAGAGCCATCATTTAGCCCTTGGAATTCACCTGTATTTGTTACAAAGAAAAAATCAAGTAAATGGTGCATGTTGACTGATTTAAGGAAGGTGAATTCAGTGTTAGTTCCAATGGGTGCCCTCTAAGAAGACTTACCATCTAATGTGATATCAAAAGGTTGACCTATCTGTATTATAGACGTTAAAGATTGCTTTTTTAGTATACCACTGCATCCTGATGATCGCAAGCATTTTGCCTTTTCTGTTTCCATCATAAATTTTCAAGGCCCCTCAGCATGGTATCAATGGACAGTTTTACCCCAGGGAATGAAAAATAGTCTGACCATATGCCAATGGTTTGTTGATCTTGCTGTCAGGAAGGTTAGAATGGCATTCTCCAATGGAATGTTAATATACTATATGGATGACATATTGGGAGCCCACCCCAAGAGAGAGAGTTTAGAAAGCATGCTAACAGCACTTACTTAAGAGCTGAATTGTAAAGGTTTGATTGTCTCTCCAGAAAAAAGTTCAAAAACACCCCTCATTCTCTTATTTAGGATTTGAATTGAGTCCCTTGACCATCAAAAAGAAGGTTCCTATGCTCCAATGGCAACAGGCTCAGACTTTGAATGACTTTCAGAAACTCCTAGGGGATATACACTGGCTCTAAGCAAGAACACATAGACCTAATTCTTTGATGCAACCTTTGTATGACATATTAAAAGGAGACTTTAGGTTAGATTCTCTGCAATTCTGGAACGCTGAGGCAAAAATAGCCTTTCAAACAATTATGCAAATGCTGGAGCAGACAGAGACTGTTAGGTGGGACCCATCTGTTGCATTGGAAACTACATTGATCTTAGCCCCCCAGCCTTATGGAGCTATACACCAAAACAGAGGAATTCTCAAACGCGTATATCCTTGATCCCAAAATAAGAGAGTGCTAACTAACAATTTGGACCTAGCCTCTCAAGTAGGTCATAGATTACTATCTAGGGCTATACAAATATCTGGCTGTTTACCTATTATGTGGATCAATATATCCAAAGACACACTTGATTCATGGATAGCCACTCAACCAGGTTAGGCAGAACTCTTAGCTGTGGGAGATCTGAGAGCAGGCAGCATCCTTCCAACCACACAAATAAGAACGAATTGGCAATGGGTGGAACCAAAAATCACCTCTTCTGAACCAGTGGCTGGGCCAAATGTGTTCACAGACACCACTTCCAATGGACACACATCTCTGTATTCCCCTTCTTTAAATATTACAAAGGTTTTTCACACACCATACACACCCACACAAAAGAATGAGCTTTTTGCTATAATCCAGGCTCTTTGTATCCCTGAGGCTATTAATATCATTACTGACAGTGCTTATGCTTGTAGAGCCATAAAAGGCATAGAAACAGTGATCCTAAAGAAGGGTCCAACTGATATCACAGAGCTTTTCCTCCAAGCCCAACAAACGGTTCAAACTTGTGCACACCCATTTTACATTCTTAATGTATGATCTCACACTGATGGCCTTGGTCCCATTTTTGATGGCAACAATAGGGCTGATTGCTTATTGACAAACATGGTTGTAATTAACCCTATCGCCCAAGTAACCTTGGCCCATGAAAATTCCACATGTCAGCTCAATGCCTTCGCCACCTTTTTAACCTTTCCAAAGGTGACGCTCGAGCCATTGTAAAACAATGTACTAAATGTGTGCCATTTCAACCCCCTGCTTACATAGGAGTGAACCCTAGGGGGCTCAGTCCTAACGATCTTTGGCAAATGGACGTCACTCACCTCTCAAAGGGTAAGTACTTGCATGTTACTATTGACACCTTTTCAAGTTTTCTTATGGCAACTTTACAGTCTTGAAGGCCAGTAGGCATGTTTTTAATCACTTATATCACTGTTTTGTAACACAAGGCCTTCCAAAGACAATAAAAACTGACAATGGTCCTGCCTATACATCTTCTGCCATAGCTAGTTTTATGACAGAGCACGGTATTTTACATCTCTTTGGGATCCCATATAATCCCACAGGACAGGCCATGGTGGAAACAGCTAATTAAACCATTAAGGATTATCTTAAAAAACAAAAAGGGAGAGTTGGCCCAGGCCCTGTGAGACAGGACCACATAAACAAGATAGTTTATACACTGAATTACTTAAAATTTGATTCTAAGGATCTCACATCTGCTATGTGCCAGCTCTATAGAGTTGAAAAGACCAAAATGAAGCTAGGGCTCTGGCAAAAAGATGGCAGTGGTGAAAAAGTAATGTGTAAGACACCCATAGGTATTTGGGAAGGCCCCTATCCTCTCATAATGTGGGGGCCAGGGTATGCTTGTATCTCCACAGATAAAGGTCAACAGTGGGTTCCTGCAAAGAGAGTCCATGTTGTCTCTAAACCAGCAGCGGAAAAGGAGAAAGAGGAGGAGACATCCATCTAAGAGAAGATGCCAATCATGAGCAATGGAAGACAGCTTTCTGTACTGTGCCTCATGTTTTCAACAATGGCTCCCGTTTCTGGAGAAGAAGGTTGCTGACCCTATGTTTAGTTTGATTTCCAACCCACCACACCGTCAGCTCCATCAGTCAAGATAAACTTTACAGGCCTAGCCTTTAGAGTGCCGCTGTGTTTCTCAAGAACAAATCATACCTCCTGAGAATGTCACGCAGGCCATGAACATCATGGGAATGGGTCTCCATCAGGTCAGAATGTACAACCTGTGGGGAAAGCCCTGCAATGCCTCACTTCCCCAGCATATGAGGGAAGCCCAGCATGCAAACAGTTCCCGTCCAAATGTGGATTCCATCAAAAGGCAGAGCTTGGAAAGGTTTATGGAAAGCTATGGTTTCCATAGGACCAATTGTGATAACTCAACAGCTTGGGGCAGCATGGGGAACATGGCAACATGTGCTTGAGCCTGGGGACTGGACAGCACAACCAAATGTTGGAGGTAGCTTTCTCGCTTGATCATGTTTGAGGGGAAGATACGCCTTTATGTGGGGACATAATGTGAATGTAAAAGCAAGGGGTGTCTAATGTGACCTGTATGAACTGTACAGCTAGTGAATGTTTAGGACCTCTGATTGGCTACTGTGCAAAACCAAATGGTGCAAGCTCAATTTGTAGAAGAGCTTGTCTGAAATGCGTCAAAAGGCTTTGAAGAACAAGTCAGAATTGATTTAATGTCAGCAACTATTGCTTTGGGAGATGAGGTAGATTGAATAAGAATTCAAACAACATTGGAATGTGATTATAGGCCACTTTGTGTGATGGCTAAAACCTGATAGTTGGATAGCATTGGCAATAGCAGTAGGCATAGTATTGTTTTATGGTCCTCCTTTGCTTGGTTTAATGTTTTTGCAATAGCTTAGCCATGATTCAAGCTGATACTCACCTGGCACTTTTCCAAACCAAAAAGGGGGAATTGTAAAGGACAATGTGAGTCAAAAGCACCTTTGTCCCATGGGAAATCAGGAATTGCCTTGGGGCCTCTTGGTTTCAGGGTCTCCCTGTACCCATAAGAGATAAGGAAGTGCTGAGGGTCACAGCCCAGTTGCCGAATCACAAGAAAGTCTCCTACGAGACCGCTTGCTTGATGAGCAGCAGCTGACATGACTAGTTTGGCCCTCCTCCATTGGTCCACATTCTCTGTACATGAGGAGATTGTGCTTGAATCATGTTGCCCTTAGGGTATATAAGGAGCACCAGAAGGAAATAAAGCACCGCTGCTGCAAGTTTCTCTCACCTCTGGTGTCTTCAGTCCCTCCTGAGAATACAGCCTAAGGCTGGCCCGTAGGCTACTGAACTGAGTGGCCGTTGCACCTACTTACCAGGCTAATGTGTGATCCACAAATACATGATGCCTCAGTTCTTTGCCTCTTCAATGTCCTTTTCTGCTCTTAGGTGAAGGATTGTTAGAAATAGTTACAACCTTTGAAATGCTGAAACTTTGAAAGATTAAAGAGGTGCTTGCTTCAGCAGGACATATACTAAAACTGGAATGATACAGGGAAGATTAGCATGGGCCCTGTGCAAGGATGATATGCAAATTTTGTGAAGTGTTCCATATTTTTTAAATTAAGGAGGTAAATAGAATTTTAGAAAAAATTAGATGTGATCAACCTCTGGAGAAAATTGAATGGGGATAGAAAGGAATATACCTTTTTCTCAGCGGTGTATGGCACCTACACAAAAAATGACCATGTATTGGAGGATAAAAACCTCACATTCAAATGCAGAAAAGTAGAAATATTAAATGCATCCTCAGATCATGATGCAATAAAAATTACATGTAATAAAGTGCCATGGAAAGACAGATAAAAAATTAGTTAGAAACTAAATATTCTAATCCTAAAGAATGGATGGGTCAAATAACAAATCATAAAAACAATCAATATTTTCATCAAAGAGAATGACAATAATGAGACAACATGACAAATTTATGGGATTCAGCCAAAGTAGTTCTTAGGGGAAATTTTATATCTCTGAATGCTTATATAAGTAAAGTAAAGAAAGAGAAGATCAATCAATTGAACATGCAACAAAAAAATCTAAAAAAAGAATAAAGTAAAAATCCCCAATTAAATAGCATATTGGAAATTATAAAAATCAAAGGAGATCAACAAAATTGAAAGTAAGAAAACTATTGAAATTAATAAATAAAACTAGGAGCTGGTTTTATTTTAAAAAAAACAATAAACTGGGTAAACCTTTGATTAATTTGATTCAAAAAAAAGAAAAGAAAAAATAAAAAAGAAAGAAGAAAACCAAATTACCAGTATCAAAAATGAAAAGGATGAATTCACCACCAATGAAGAGGAAATTAAAACAATAATTAGCTATTTTGCCAAGCTATATTCCAATAAATCTGACAGTCTAAATGAAATGGATAAATTTTTACAAAAATATGAATTGCCCAGATTAACAGAAGAAGAAATAAAATACTTAACCCCATTTTAGAAGAAGAAATTGAACAAGCCATTCATGAACTTCCTAAGGAAAAAAATCTACAGGGACAGATGGATTTGCAAGTGAATTCTGCCAAACATTTAAAGAACGATTAATTCTAAAACTATATGAACTATTTGGATAAATAGGTGAAGAAGCACTCCTACCAAATTCCTTTTATGACACAAATATGATTCTGATACCTAATCCAGGAAGAGCCAAAACAGAGAAAGAAAATTATAGAACCACCACCAATACCTGTAAAATATGACTCTAAACAAATTTTAGAGCTACAGAACACACAAAGTGACAGAGAGAAACAAATCTCCCATTAAAGACAGCCTGGCAGGCTGACAAGAAGGGTCTACCACACCAAGCTGGGAGCTGAGGGCAGTCCTGCTTGAGCCTCATGGGCCCAGACCCAGGGTGGCCCCAACCAGTGGCACAGACAGGCCAGAGCAGACTTCAGGAGTGAATAATCAGCAGCTGTGGTGGTTTCCAGACTTCTCAACTCATAAACACCAAAGAGAAAGTAAAAGGTTAGTGGGGAACGCTGCTGATCCAGGGGAGAGAAGAGCAGGGTCTAGGCCCTGCCCCTGGGGCAAGAGGTGGTGGCTGCACTGCAGCTGCAGCTGCTGCCCTGTGGCTGCCACCAGAGCTCCTGTCCTACAGATTGTAGGGGTATCAAGCAACCATTCAGAGGGTAATCACTCTTGCTTTGACCTGGTTAGATCCAGGTTGCAGTCTTGGGTGGTGGTCCTGGGGTAAGGAAGGTCAGACTTGTGGTGGCTGTAGAGAGGGCACCCTTCTCATAGCTCTGACAACAGCTCAGAACTTTTGTGAAAACCCCAGCAATTTGGGACACGGCTCTCTCTACTCTGGAAGCAGAGTTCTACCATGGCAAAGAGCTCAAAAGTCAAGTAATTGGCTGGCAATATGGGCAAATAGAGGAAGCCAATCAGACCATAGAATCCTTTTTGGGGGATAAAAAGGATCAAAACATGGAACCAGGAAAAGATAACAAAGTCAGAACTCTTGAATCAAAAGCTTCCAAGAAAAATATGAACTGATTATAGGCCAAGGAGGAACTCAAGAAAGATTTTGAAAATCAAGTAAGAGAAGTAGAAGAAAAATTGGGAAGAGAAATGAGAATAATGCAAGAAAATCATGAAAAGCAAGTCAACAGCCTGACTGAAGAAAATAACATCTTAAAAAATAGACTAATTCAAAAGGCAAAAGAGGCCCAAAAAGCCAATGAGGAGAAGAATGCCTTAAACAGTCTAATTGGCCATATGTAAAAGGAATTTCAAAAGCCCACTGAAGAGAATAATTCCTTCAAAATTAGACTGGAGGGGCGAATAGGTGGTGCAGTGACTACAGCACTGGCCCTGGAGTCAGGAGGATCTGAGTTTAAATCTGGCCTCAGATACTTAACACTTAGTAGCTGTGTGACCTTGGGCAAGTCTCTTAACCCTAATTGCCCTGCCCTTCCCCTCCAGAAAAAAAAAAGCAAAAAACCAATTAGATTGGAGTAAATGGAAGCTAATGACTTTGTGAGAAATCAAGATACTATAAAACAGATCCAAACAAATGAAAAAATAGAAAGCAATGTCATATATCTCATTGGAAAAACCACTGACTTGGAAAATAGATCCAGGAGAGATAATTTACAAATTATTGGACTACTTGAAAGCCATGATCAAAAAAAGAGCCTAGAAATCATCTGTCAAGTAATTCTCAAGGAAAATTGCCCTGATATTCTAGAATCAGAGTGCAATATAGAAATTGAAAGAATTCACCAATTACCTCTTGAAAAAGATCCCAAAAAGAAAATTCCTAGGTATATTATACCCAAATTCCAGAGTTCCAAGGTCAAGAAGAAAATATTACAAACTGTCAAGAAGAAGCAATTTGAGTATTGTGGTAACACAATCAGGATGACACAAGATCTAGGAGCTTCTACATTAAGGGATTGAAGGGCTTGGAATATGATATTCTGGAGATCAAAGGAGCTAGGATTAAAACCAAGAATCACCTACCCAGCAAAACTGAGTATAATGCTTCAGGGGAAAATATGGTTATTCAGTGAAATAGAGGACTTTTGAGTATTCTTGATGAAAAAAAAGCTGAACAGAAAATTTGACTTTCAAATATAAGAAGCATGAGAAGGTAAACAGGAAAAAGACATCACAAGGAACTTATTAAAGTTGAACTATTTTCATTCCTACATGGAAAATCAATAATTGTCACTCATGAGACTTTTCTCCATATGAGGATAGTTGAAGGGACTATGTATGTGTGTGTGTGTAAATATGTATGTGTATATGTACACATGCATATATGTATAGGAGGGTATATGTGTGTATAAATACATATGTGAGTATGTGTATATGTGTGTACATGTATACATAGACAGAGGGCACAGGATCAGTTGAATAGGAAGGGATGATATATAAAAAATAAAATTAAGAGGTAAGAGAGGAATATATTGGGAGAAGGAGAAAGAGAGAGATAGAATAGGGTAAATTATGTCATATAAAAGAGGCAATAGAAAACTGTTACAATGGAAGGGAAGAGCAGGAAGGTGAAAGGGAATGGATCAACCTTACTCTCACTGAATTTGGCTTAAGAAGGGAATAACATACACACTCAATTGGGTGTGTTACCCTACAGAAAAGTAGGAGGGAAGGTAAGAAGAGGGGGGATGATAGAAGGGAGGGCAGATTGAGGGAGAGGGTAGTTAGAAGCAAACACTTTTGAAAAGAGTCAGGGTCAAAGTAGAAAATAGAATATGTAGAGGGTGGGATAGGATGGAGGGAAATATAGTTAGTCTTTCACTGTATAACTACTATGGAAACATTTTATGTAACTATACATGTACCATATTGAATTGCTTATCTTCCCAGTGGGGGTGGTTGAGGAATGAAGAAGGGAAAGAATCTGGAAATCAAAGTTTTAAAAACAAACATTTAAAAAAATTGTTTTTTAAGTGCAACTGGGAAATAAGATATACAGGCACTGGGGTATAGAAATCCATCTTGCCCTACTAAAAAGTTAGGGGGTGACAGGGGAGGATATAACAGAGAGCAGATTGGGGGAAGGGGTATTCAGTAGGTGAATCTTGGGGTGGGGGTAGGGGAAATACAGGGAGAAAATTTGTAACTCAAAATCTTGTGGAAATGAATGTTGAAAACTAAAAATAAAGGATTTTAAAAATAAAATAAAATGTCTTCAGGACATCCAGTTTGGAAAAAAAAAAAAAGAAAATTATAGACCAATTTCCTTAATGAATATTGATACAAAAAATTTAAATAAAATATTAGCAAAGAGATTACAGAAATTCATCACAAGGATAATACACCATGACCAGGTGGGATTTATACCAGGAATGCAGCACTGGTTCGATATTAGGAAAGCTTTTACTATAATTGGCCATATCAGCAACAAAACTAACAGAAATCATATAATTATCTCAGTAGATGCTGAAAAAACTTTTGACAAAATGTAGCACCCATTCTTTTTAAAACACTAGAAAGCAGAGGAATAAATGGAGTTTTCCCTAAAATGATAAGTAGTATTTATTTCAAACTACTAGCAAGCATATGCAATGTTGACAAACTAGAAACTTTCCCCGTAAGATCAGGGGTGAAACAAATATGCCAATTATCACTATTATTTAGTATTGTACTAGGAATGTTAGCTTTAACAATAAGAGAAGGAGAAAATGGAAGGAATTAGAATAGGCAATGAGGAAACAAAACTATCATTCTTTGCAGATGATATGATGGTCTATCTAGAGAATCCTAGAGAACCAACTAAAAAACTACTTTAAATAATTAACAACATTAGCAAAGTCAGAGGATTATAAAATAAACCCACATAAATCATCAGCATATCTAAATATTACCAACAAAGCCCAGCAAGAAGACATAGAAAGAGAAATAACATTTAAAATAACTGTATGCAATATAAAATATTTGGGATTCTACCTACCAAGACAAACCCAGGAACTAAATGAACACAATTATAAAACACTTCACACAAATAAAGTCAGATCGAAACAATTGGAAAAATACCAATTGCTGATGGGTAGGCCAAGCTAATATAATAAAAATGACAATTCTACCTAAATTAACTTACTTATTCAGTACCATACCACTCAAACTATCAAAATTTATTTTCTAGAGCCAGGAAAAATGATAAAATTCACCTGGAAGAACAAAATGTCAAGAATATCAAGGGAATTAAGGAAAGAAAGCATGGTGGCCTAGCCATACCACATCTAAAACTATATTATAAAGCAGCAGTCATCAAAACTATTTGGTACTGGGTAAGAAGCAAAGTGGTAGATCAGTGGGATAGTTTAGGTACATAAGACACAGTAGTAAATGTCTATAGTAATCTACTGCTTGATAAACCCAACGAATCCAGCTTCTAGGATAAGAATTCACATTTGACAAAAACTACTGGGAAAACTGGAAAATAGTGTGGTGGAAACTAGGTATAGACCAACATCTCCTACCCTATACCAAGATAAGGTTGAAATGTGTACATGATTTAGACATAAAGGATAAAACCATAAGCAAATTAGGAGAGCAAGGAATAGTTTACCTGTCAGATTTATGAAGGCAGGGAGGAATTTATGACCAAACTAGAGATAGAAAACATTATGAAATGTTAAATGGATAATTTTGATTACATTAAATTTAAAAAGTTTTCTCTGGGAGGGGGCGGAGTCAAGATGGCAGTGTGGAAGCAGAAGAACTCCATGAGCTCCCCCCATAACCACCACAAATACCTATAAAATATGACTCTAAACAAATTTTAGAGCTCCAGAACTCACAAAATGACAGAGAAACAAGGCTCCTGCTGAAGGCAGCCTGGCAGGCAGACCCTGGCAGGAAGGGTTTATCACAATGTGCTGGCAGCCGAAACCTGCCCAGTCTGAAACCATAGCACAGCCCCAGGGCGGCCAGGACAAGCCGCAGCTGGAGCGCTTGGGAGACTGGATCAGCAGCTGTGGCAGTTTCCAGAATTATCAACCCATAAGAGCCAAGAACAAAGTGAAAGGTCAGAGGAACTCAGCTAAATTTGGGGGAAAGGAGTGGGTCCAGCCATCGGCCCCCAAGGCAAGAAAGCAGCAAAAGTGGCAGCCCTGCAGCCACCTCCACATGGCTGCTTCAGAGCTCCCGGCCTGCAGATTGCAGGGGGGCCAAGCAATCATTCAGCACCTAAGTGTTCTTTAACCTGCCTGGGTCAGGATCATGGTCTTGGGTGGTAGTCCTAAGGTGCGTGACCAGTGAGCCAAAGCTGGTGGGGGCTGCAGCGGCCTCCTAATAGCCCCAACAGCTGCAAAAACCCCAGCTATTTGGGACAAAGAGCTCCCCTCTGACAGCAGAGTTCTACTTGAGCCCAAAAGTCAAGTAATTGACTGGCAACATGAGCAGGCAAAGGGAGCAAAGTAAGCATAGCAATCCAACTTTAGATTCCTTTTTTGGGGACAAACAGGATGAAAGCATGGAATGGGAGAAAGACAGCACTGTCAGAACTCCCATGCCAAAATCTTCCAAGAAAAATATAAGCTTGTTACAATCCATAGAGGAGCTTAAGAAGGATTTTGAAAAACCAAATAAGAGAAGTGGAGGAAAAATTGGGAAGAGAAATGAGAATGATGCAAGAAAATCATGAAAAGAGAGTCAACAACCTGATTGAAGAAATTAACACCTTAAAAAATAGATTAACTCAAATGGCAAAAGAGGCCCAAAAAGCCAACGAGGAGAAGAACGCCTTAAA